>OY992882.1:4978035-5030535 GCA_963921405.1 Cepaea hortensis
GGTTGGGTGGTTTGCCTGACTGGTTGGCTGGTTTGCCTGACTGGTTGGCTGGTTGGGTGGTTTGCCAGATTAGTTGGCTGTTTTTTTAAAATTGGGGATGTGTTTGGTGGTTAGCTGATTGATCTGTTGGCTAGTTGGAAATTTAGATGGTTTTTAGGGAGTTTGGTTGTTTGGTTGGTCGGGTGGTTGGTTAATTGGTTGGTTTGTTGTAATAGTAGAAGTAGTAGTAGTATCAGCAGCAGCAGCAGCATTAGTAGTAGTAGTAGTATCAGCAGCAGCAGCAGCATTAGTAGTAGTAGTAGTAGTAGTAGTAGTAGTAGTAGTAGTAGTAGTAGTAGTAGTAGTAGTAGTAGTAGTAGTAGTAGTAGTAGTAGTAGTGGTAGTGGTGGTGGTGGGGTGGTGGTGGTGGTAGTAGTAGTAGTAGTAGTAGTAGTAGTAGTAGTAGTAGTAGTAGTAGTAGTAGTAGTAGTAGTAGTGGTGGTGGTGGTGGTGGTAGTAGTAGTAGTATTAGTGGTGGTGGTGGTGGTGGTGGTGGTGGTGGAGGTGGTAGTAGTAGTAGTAGTAGTAGTAGTAGTAGTAGTGGTGGTGGTGGTGGTGGTGGTGGTGGTGGTGGTGGTGGTAGTAGTAGTAGTAGTGGTGGTGGTGGTGGTGGGGTGGTGGTGGTGGTGGTAGTAGTAGTAGTAGTAGTAGTAGTAGTAGTAGTAGTAGTAGTAGTAGTAGTAGTAGTGGTGGTGGTGGTGGTGGTAGTAGTAGTATTAGTGGTGGTGGTGGTGGTGGTGGTGGTGGTGGTGGTGGTGGTGGTGGTGGTGGTGGTGGTAGTAGTAGTAGTAGTAGTAGTAGTAGTAGTAGTAGTAGTAGTAATAGCGGCGGCAGTTGTAGTACTGTAAGTAGCAAAGACAACGACAGTAACAGTAGCAGCAGTAATCCTCATCTCTATTAGCATCTGTTGTCAGAGGCGGGCAGCCATAATTACGTATTTATCCAGCACAAACTAGTCGATGAGCAGAAGCTGGCAGCACCGGCTGCCATGTTTGCACACAGATTTGACACGACATGCTACATTTCCGCTTTTCTGTCACTTTCGGTTTTCTAGCCCAAAGATCTTCCTCCGGTCGGACAGCTCCATTTCCATGATACCCGGGGTTGTCAGGTCGAAGTTGGTCAGACGGCAATCGTCATGAACTACCCCGCCGTGTTTGGTCAGGCCTATAATTCGGCTAAACATATTCTAACTGGCATTTGTTAAGGGAATCATCGTGATATTTTGACCTCTCCAAGTCCATCTTCAAGACACCGTTTTCGTGACTCTAGAAGTCTCCGTGGAGAAATTATTATGTCGCCTGCCTCGCGCTCCGAAGGTTTTGGTTTGGGTTCCGAGCTACGTTGTTCGGGTTACTAGTGCAATTTTCTCGGTGACTATTGGGGGGTTGTCGCTTGAGCTACGCAGTTCGTGTTTTGTGCTACACTTTCGCCAGGCAGCCCTGCGGAAAGAGACCGAGCCATATAGGATTGATACAGGTGCAATGAAATGACCATCTTGCCTTTTAAATCCCCTTTTTTGTCATGTCTCTTTTTATCTGATCTCTAGCTTTCATCCTGTCAGTTTTGGTAGAACATGTCTGTAGCAACGCTACCTCCGCCGTAGGTATTGTAACCCATTACAAGTGTCACAGCCTCACATTATACGGTAAACCAACATAAGTTAATACACACTGGCGAAGGGCTACAACTCCCGCCCAAGGGAAAGAAGTAAGACACTCGAAGGCGAGAGTAATCCAGAGCCTTCTCGAAGGACTGGTCAGTGAGTCCACTGTCCCGTGGACACTGATGTGGCCCGCCTATTGCGGGGTCCACGAGGAACTCGGACAGTTACCACCCGTGTCGGATTGCGACACGTGTGTAGGGGCAGAGACAGACGGGACATCGGAGAGGCAACAGGGCCTGCCTTAGAGGGACTTAATAGTTCAGACCCATGTGTATTTAGGGTCATAGACATATGCTAGATAGTTGGCTTAGAATGTTTGTTATAATCATGTGTGATGTTAAAACCTCTGTGATATGCAACTCATCAGTGCGGGCTTGTTAAACCCACTGCGCCAACGCATTGTATACCTAAGTTCAATAAATGTTGCTATATTATATTTAACGGAGTTATTGTTGCCTGTTTGAGCCCGAGGTCAGATCCCCTAGCGATCCAACACTGTGACAGGCTTTTTGAGGGCTAAGCTCCGGTTTTGGCACAAGCTTTACGTTCAGACGGCTATTGATTGCCAAGTAAAAAATTAAGTAAATGATATCAAATTTATTACTGAACATGTTCTAATAACTGTGCAGCTATCTAGAAATGAACTAGTATTAGTCCCTCTGCAGATAAACTCCCAATGATGTTAATACTATAAAAGTTGACATGACTGTGACATTTGACTGTTACTAATTTTATTTCGATTCTACAAGCAGATTGTTCCGCGAATTGTGGTGTATGTAACCTATCTTCCAACAGTGGCGAGAGAACGAGACTACATTCGCAAATTCAGGGAATATAAGATAAGTTTCATATCATGCCCATTGCAACCCTAAGCGGTACTTATCATCCTCCATCCATGTAACATTATTGTTTTGCATTGATTTGTATGTATATTCATAACCTTGTAACCAACAAAACTTTGCATTTGTATTTGCTCATGTAAACATTAAGGGAGATAACTAACTTTTCTACTCCCCAACATTTGTCTAAGGGATTTAACTTCATTAAAATTACCAACAAGTAAAAGACAAGATGTCTACGTTAGAAAAATGTATTGAGTTAGGTATGAAATTAGGTTATAAAGAAGAAAAACTGTCAGAATGGGCACAGAAGACACACGCAGAGAACATTGCCCGTGAAGAAAGAGCGATAGAACGGGAAGAAAAACAGAGGCAAGTGCAGGCAGAAGAAAAGAAAATGCAATTGCAAGTGCATCCAGAAGAAAAGAAAATGCAATTGCAGGCAGAAGAAAAGAAAATGCAATTGCAGGCTCAAGAGAAACAAATGGAGCTTGAGGCGGCGGCCAAACTAGCCCAATTGAATGCCGATACACAAATAAGACTAAAGCAAATGGAGATTGATTCCAACGTAGAAATATCTGTAAATAAACTAAAAAGCAAGGAGGAGGAACAAAAATATAACAAGTATAAAGGCCTCGTTAAAGCATTTTGCTCAGGAGATTATATCAGTGCATACCTGGAAAATTTTGAGTGTCTAATGTCCTACCATAAGGTCGAAAAATCAGATTGGTCATTTATTTTAATGAGAAACTTAGCTCTGGAACCCTTAAAAGTAATAGAGACAGTTCCACAGGAGATGAGAAAAGATTATGATTATTTAAAGCAACGCATTCTCCAACATTTCTCATTAGATACAGCAGGTTACCAACAACAGTTCGCAAAATTATCCCCACAACCTAACCAAACCTTCATAGACTACGTGTCTACAGTTCAGGATGTTTGCACAAAGTGGATTAACTCAGCTAAAACTAACAACAACCATGACAAACTAAAAGAACTCATTATTATTGACAAAATAATTAGTACAATCCCAACACCTTTTGCCAAGTTTTTGAAACAAATGGACTGTAAGAGTATCCAAGAAGTAGAGACCAAGGGGAACGCATTTTTCACAGCGAACCGAGATATTTTCCAATTAAACCTAAGTCAAAACGAAACAGCAGCAGTTGTAAACACTAGATACTCGAAACCAACTGATAACAAGTTCAAACCACGCTCGAATGTCAGGAAGCCAGTTAAGTGTCAATATTGTCATCTGACACACGAAGAGTACGCGATGTGTGACAAATCACCTAATTATCCACATCATCTCCAAATGATAGTGGAGAAGCAAAAGAACAAGAGAAATGCGTATCAGAGAGCGGTCAAATGCTATTTTTGCTCCAGCTTTGGGCACTATTCACGCTTTTGTGAAGGGCGAAAGATAATGAAGCAGGCTAATGCTGCACTAGTTGAAACTTCATCAGATGAAGATATTGAACAATTGAATGAGTCTGACAATCAGAATGAAAGTTCGAGTGAGCTAGGGAATGCAGTGCAAATCATTGACACCATTACAGACAACAAATGTAACACCTGTAGGAAATTCCAACTTGACACAACATTGTTATGTGGCCACACGATCCCTATTTCTAAATGAAATGGCCAACGCTGCCTTATCATCTACAGGCAAGCTAAATTTCTCAACAGGGTTTGTAAATAACAAAAAGTGCACATTAATCCGCGATTCCGGCGCAACGCTATGTGGAATCAAGAAAACATTAGTCAACGACAAAGACTACACACACAAACACGTAACTTGCCGCACATTCGCAGGCACTATCGAAAAATACCCCCTTGCTCTTGTCGAAATTCGCACACCTTTCATATCAGGACTAGTATTGTGCGCAGTACTAGAAAATCCTGTCGCTGAAATTATACTTGGGAATCTGCCCAACATACGATCTTGCTCTGAAAAGGAAATCAGAGATTGGGAGCAGAAAAACGGTATCCAGAACCCAAACAGCGATTCTAAAGAGAAACACCACTCGTGCTTGTCTCAAACTGCCAAAAGCACAAGGGAGACAACCAATGAAGTAATTCAAAAAGAATTCACCGAGGTGCATAATGCAGGGGCAGTTGAATCTGTCAGTGATACGACCAACTTAAAACCTCGAACTGAGGATGCCAGCTATCCACAAATTACCAAGCCTGTAGATGTGCAACAACACACACAATACACGAATGCAATAACACGACAGACAACTCACAAAACCCACACCGACCAACTGCAGGAGTCACTAGAAATTGTATCACCAAACACTACCATCACTAATTTTGGAGAAGAACAGAAAGCAGATCCTACACTTTCACAATATTTTAGGTTAGTAGGACTTAAACCAAAATTAACTAAAAATGCGTCGTGGACATTTAGATTAAAGAACAATATTCTGACTAGATTATACACCAGAGATCAGACCACGATGCAGCAAGTAGTTCTACCTCAATCACATCGTGAGAAAGTACTAAAGATAGCCCATGATTCACCTTTCGGAGGTCATATGGGTTACGAAAAGACTAGAGCCAGGGTCCTGACCCAATTTTATTGGCCGAAATTTTGCCAAGACATAAAAACCTATTGAAGATCATGTGATATATGTCAGAAACTGGTTAAAAAGGGAAAAAACCCTACAGCAGAAATTCAATCAACCACAACTGCCTCGATGCCATTTCAAATCGTGGCAGTTGATCTAGTAGGCCCGTTAAACCACATCTCAAGCAAAGGGAATAGATATATTTTTACTCTTATTGATCTATGTACGAGATGGCCAGAAATGATTCCATTAAAATCTATCTCCTCTAAGGATGTGACGGACGTATTGTTAAATATATTCTCCCGTTTTGGCTTCCCGGAGAAAATAATTTCAGATAGGGGAACCCAGTTCATATCGAATGCCACTCAATCGGTAACTAAGTTACTAGGCATAAAGCAATGTTTCACCAGTCCCTATCGACCGGCCGCGAATGGTATCTGCGAAAAACTAAACGGGGACCTGAAACATATGCTATCCAAAGTGACAGCTGAAAATCCAGCCGATTGGGATATACTTCTCGCAACGGTGCTGTTCGCATATAGAGAAGTCCCACAATCAAGCACAGGGTTCTCTCCTTTCGAATTGATATATGGAGCGAACCCAAGAGGACCTCTCACGATTTACAAAGATATCATATCACAACCTGTAAATATCCAACTACCATTTTCCACCTATGATTTAGTCACTGACACCAGAGACAAAATCATACGATCTTGTATACTGGCCAGAACATCATTACAGGAGAAAGGTTTTAGGTACAGGCAGTACGCCAAAAAAGGTGCAAAAACAATTGTATTAAAACCAGATCAGGATATTTTACTATTGTTACCTGACAAGAGAGATTTACTATCAACCTCTTGGCAGGGACCATTTAAAATTGTGAGAAGAATTTCGGAAGTTGACTACGAAATTTCTTTGAATGGAAAGTTGAAAATATTCCATGTAAATATGTTAAAACCATACTATGCTAGAGAGGACAGTGACACGAGTAAGCAGACGCAGCCAACTGATGACAGAAACTAAACAACAATTACCCAACTGAATGACACCTCGACAAACGAAGCATCGTTAACGACGCACTCTTACGACAACAAAGACGACGAAGACATATTTACATTATCGACAATATGGGATAATGACAACGACGACCAATTTGACGACATATTGACAACGATTAATCTCGACGACGACGACAATGACATTGAGGACAATTTACAAACAGTAGCATCTGTAATAAATCAAACAGACGTAGACAATACTGAAATTCCAGTACCAATTATGAATGACGACGGCAGTATAAAGGACATACAAATCTCTGACACTTTGACACAACAGCAGCGACAAGACATTTTGTCTCTCCTTAACAACTATAAAAACTATCTTCTCAAACAAACCTGGACTGACTGACAAAATAACACATTCAATTGTGTTGACAGATCTGACACCGGTCAAATGTAGACCATATTCTATTCCTTTGCATTATAGAGCAAATTTAGACAAAGAAATTTTGGATTTAGAGAAAAATAGAATAATTCAGAAATCTATGTCCCAATGATCTTCGCCGATTGTCCTGGTGAAAAAGAAGGACCAAACAATCCGTTTGTGCATTGACTATAGAAGGTTAAATACGATAACCACAACAGATGCTGAGCCAATGAACAGCTGTGAAGACCTCATTTTGAATATGTCTCAATCATCCTTATTTTCTAAGCTTGATTTAGCGAAAGGTTACTGGCAGATACCACTACACCCTTCTTCTAGACATATAACAGCATTCGCTACACCTCTGGGGTTGTACGAATGGAGGTATCTTCCATTTGGTCTCAAGAACGCTCCCGCCACATTTGTTAGGTTAACTAGATTGTTATTGCACGGCATTAAGGACGTGCAATCTTATATTGATGATATATGCATTCATTCTTCTAACATGACTTCTCACTTACTTACACTCCAACAAGTCTTTAACCAAATCTTTCTTTTTGGACTTACTATCAAACCTTCCAAGGTTGAAATAGGCTATAAACAAATAGACTTCCTTGGTCATAGAATTTCTGAAGGCAAACTGTTGACAGATGATAAAATTGTTTCGAAAATTCTCAATCTAGAAGTTCCAACTACAAAGAAACAAATTAGAAGTTTATTAGGTCTTATAAACTATTATGCTAAGTTTATACCAAACTGGGCAGAACTTACATCAGTTTTTTCTAATATGTTGACAAAAGATCATCCAGAAAAATTTTGTAAAAGTACCCGCTTAGAGGATGCAATATGCAGATTGAAATGCATTTTTTCTAATCCACCAGTATTACGATTACCAAACATAGATTTACCCTTTATTTTGACCACAGATTCGAGTGCTATCGCAATTGGCGGATGTTTAATGCAAGAAATGCAAGGAGTGAGACACCCAATTCTCTACGTAAGCCGTAAGCTGAAAAAGGCAGAGATCCATTACTCTACTGTGGAATTGGAGGCATTAAGTCTATTATTTTGTATGCTCAGATTATCTAAGTTCCTCTTAGGTTCCCACTTCGTTGTGCTCACCGATAACTCGCCATTGTTGGTGCTTAAGCAAGGTGTCCCGAAAAACCATCGTTTACAAAGATGGTGTCTTCTTCTCCAAGATTTCGACTTCGAAATCCGCCATATCAGAGGCACCGATAACATTATAGCTGATATTTTATCGCGGCAAACGAATGCGCCATCAGAATAACATTAGGCACATTAACCATTCGCCATACCAGAAACTGTGATATTTTATTCTGTGGCATAGAACAGTGTAACTCTACACCGGCTAGAGAACTTTCATTTAAAAGTAATAACACCCCAGTGAATAGGTTACGTATAACACCCAAACATGAAACTTTAAGAACTATACTACCAATTACCAAAGCTCTAGGAACAATCCGAGCGAGAGACATTATGTGTGAAATGAATTCAACCAGTGAACTGACATTGATCATGAAAGCATTAAGAACACTCCATACTCGACATTGAGAACATTCCATACTTGCTGTTGCTAAGAGACTTTGCAAACAGCCAAAAGAGAACGACGTCGATTACAACACTCAAGAGACAGCCATACTAACTGTTAACATTCATGGCACGACACGCTGACAACAGGAGGACAACACGCACATCATCGTTGGATTTAGTTACTTAGTTAATTAATTAATTTAGTATTGAATATGTATTATATTTGTATTGAATTATATATATAAAATATGTCAACCTGTAATTTGTACATTTTCTACCATAATATTACAGGTATTTCCACTCATAGGCGAAATATTCTTCCTATGCAATTTTCTTTATGTAAATTATAAACCATTTTTGAGTCATTGTACAAATAGTACGTAGTATCTTAAAGCCAACATATCGCCTATTCCATTTTTTCTAAGGGCAATAACACTTACCTCAACTTTACTTATATATTTTAACCAAATACTATTTTGAATGAAAGATGTGTGAATGACAGGGTGAATGAATTAAATGAGAGAGCGATATACTGAGCGGACAAATTGTACGCAAAACGTATTTATTTTAATTTGTCTCCGTCTTTCATGTAAATTGTATTACTTGTCTAAATTGTTAATGTATGTTTAGTATTTAGGATACTACATCTAAGCACCACTGCTTGGAATGCCTGATCATGCATTACACACATTGGGGTAATTCATGATTAAGGGTATCCCAACTCGTGACGCTTGGAGATAAGCCACACATGCAGCACACACTTTACACAAAACTCAAAACTGAACACTATCAATTAAAATACAGTCACTTTATTAGAAGCAACAACTTATTAGTCAACACACTAACAAGCCAACAGGGACACATGTAGTCAGATGGGATAAAATAACAGCGTAACTACATATTCAGCATTATACAACATACGAGAGTAAAAGTGTATTGAAATGCACACACAGAACAAGATTTACAGGTGTACTTAATTAGCCAAGACTTTTGTCTTGTGAATCCTCTCTAACACAGAGGTTCATTATCTTGGTATCAGTGGGATACTTTGAGAAGGACGGGTTGTAGCAACAACTAGGAAACGTCACGTAACTTCGGTCAGATAAGCATTTTTAAGGACACAAGAGAGAGAGACCTCTTCAGCAAATCACCGTGAAGTGGTGTATGGGAGAAT
The DNA here is from genome assembly GCA_963921405.1 of Cepaea hortensis. NCBI lineage: Eukaryota > Metazoa > Mollusca > Gastropoda > Stylommatophora > Helicidae > Cepaea > Cepaea hortensis. Next base: position 4,987,303 of record OY992882.1, read on the forward strand.
ACATGAGTGTTGATGCCAATATGTAGGTTACCAAGTTACTGTCCACCAATCTACAAACACCGACTTTATGTGATTCTGTGACAGAATTAGTACAGAACTAATTACCTTATAACAACCCATCAAACCAGGGGGGGGGGGGGGAGAGGGGGAATCCTGTCACAGCCTCACATTATACGGTAAACCAACATAAGTTAATACACACTGGCGAAGGGCTACAACTCCCGCCCAAGGGAAAGAAGTAAGACACTCGAAGGCCAGAGTAATCCAGAGCCTTCTCGAAGGACTGGTCAGTGAGTCCACTGTCCCGTGGACACTGATGTGACCCGCCTATTGCGGGGTCCACGAGGAACTCGGACAGAGTTACCACCCGTGTCGGATTGCGACACGTATGAAGGGGCAGAGACAGACGGGACATCGGAGAGGCAACAGGGCCTGCCTTGGAGGGACTTAATAGTTCAGACCCATGTGTATTTAGGGTCATAGACATATGCTAGATAGTTGGCTTAGAATGTTTGTTATAATCATGTGTGATGTTAAAACCTCTGTGATATGCAACTCATCAGTGCGGGCTTGTTAAACCCACTGCGCCAACGCACTGTATACCTAAGTTCAATAAATGTTGCTATATTATATTTAACGGAGTTATTGTTGCCTGTTTGAGCCCGAGGTCAGATCCCCTAGCGATCCAACACTGTGACAACAAGGTGGGCCTATGAGAGAAAGAATGACAGAATTGATATACTAGACAGAAAGGCACACAATATGGGCATACACGAATATAAGGGGATTGTAAAATCGCTCTCTTGGCTTGCCTAATTTATTCCACAGGATAGGTAATACCATTACGCCTGGAACAAACCAAGTTGCAGAAGCTGTTGGATCAGCAAAGCAATGCTCTAACTGTCCACATGTCGGAGCTTCGATCCTAGACCAGTTGTCTACTTAAGCTTAGAGCCTGGTCTACCCTAGTAGTATACAATGCACGTTTCGGTTATATTTTGCCGGATTAATCCGGCAATTGACCTTGACCTCGGCTGATTTTCACTCCCTATCGGTCATGAAGTTGGGTGGGGTAATGGGTGATATCTAGGTCATATCTAAGGGCGATAATTCTAAGATTTTATGTTTCTAAGGGCAGATAACTATTGAGTGGGTGTATACAAATTTTAATTAATTATTAAAAAATAAAATAAAATAAATTAAAATAAAAATAAATAACGACGGGGTGCGGGGTGGTGGCGAGGGGGTGGGCGCGTGGGGTGAGACTAGGCGGTTCGGGTTTAAACACTATCATCACAGGGTTACAAATGAAAACCTTTAAATGTAAAGATGGTCGATATTATTGATTTTAGCGGGGATAGCCTAGTGAAATTCGTTGTTGAGAGGTGGGTAGCGGCTATTAGTGATTTGTAGAGTGTTGTAGTGGCCTATACACTATCATCATACAGCTTACAAATGAAAACCTTTAAAAGTAAAAACGGGTCGATAATATTGATTGCAGCGGATATAGCTTAGTGAAATTCCTTGGTAAGGGGTGGGTAGTGGATATTAATGGTCTGTAGAGGGTCACCGTGGCTTTTTTACTATCATCACACGGGTTACAAATGAAAACCTTAAAAAGTAAAGATGGCCGATATTAATGATTTTAGCGGGTATAGCTTAGTGAAATTTATTGTTAAGGGGTGGGTAGCGCCTAGTAGTGATCCGTAGGGAGTCGTAGTGACCAATACACTGTCAACATACGGGTTACTAATGAAAACATTAAAAAGTAAAGATGGTCCATATTATTGATTGTCTCGGGTATTCTTCTTCTTCAGCGTTCCGAGCCATTGAGGTTCTTTGCTGCAAATACAATCCGTCTCCATTCGTCTCTCTGGTGGACCTTCTCTTGCCAGTCGTTGATTCCAAGTGCTTGTAGGTCTGTACATGTATTATCTCTCCACCGCCTTCTTGGTCTACCTCGGGGTCTACGGTCATTTATTTCCTGAGTGTAAGCGAGTTTTGTTTCCCTATTATCTTTCATTCTTTCTATATGCCCCAGCCATTGTAGTCTATTAGCCTTCATGATACCAGTGATTAGCGGGGACTTAAACAGATCATAAATGTCTTTGTTACTTCTTCTTTTCCACTCTCCACTTTGTGTATCCCTAATGGGTCCAAAGATGCGTCTTAAAATTTTGTTCTCAAAGGTTTGTAACAAGGCTTCGTCTCCTTTCGTTGTACTCCAGGTTTCAGAGCCATACAGCACAACTGGTCTGATCAGTGTTTTGTATATTGTGGTTTTGGTGTTACGAGATAGCGCCTTTGATTTTAGTAGATGTTGTAGTGCATAGTATATCTTATTTCCAGAGTTGATTCTAGTTTGTATTTCTTCCCTTATGATGTTGGAGCAGTTGAAGATCGTACCCAGGTATTTGTATGTTTCCGTTCTTTTAATGGTCATATTATCTATTTGTATGTGGCCAGAGTTTCTAGCCATTCCGTCTCTTGAAATTACCATGTATTCTGTCTTATCTTGGTTGATAACCAGCCCCATCTGTTGGGCTTTTTCCTTTAAGTGAGTCAATATTTCCAATGTCTTTTGTTCACTTTGCCCTATAATATCTATATCATCTGCATAACCAAGCAGCTTGGATGTTCCTCCAATATCATATTCCTCCTTTATCTTCCTTACAACTTTCTCTAGAGCCAAATTGAAGAGTAGCGGCGATAGTGCATCACCCTGTTTCAAGCCAGATGTTATTTGGAAGGGGTCTGATTTCCTGCCTTTATATGTTACTATATTATAAGTATCTTCCATGCGTAGTCTGGTCATGTTGATTAACTTCCTTGGTATTCCAAATTCCTGCATAGCATTCCATAGACTATTCCTATGGACACTATCATAAGCCTTTTTAAAATCCACAAAAATGTTATGGAGATCTCTTTTATATTCCCAATGTTTCTCGGCTATTTGTCGTAAGATAAATATCTGATCTATTGTTGATCTGTTTTGTCTAAAACCCGCCTGGTAGTCACCTAATATGTCTTCTGAATATGGTTTTAGTCTATTTAGTAATACTGCGGATAGTATCTTATAGCTTGTGGACAGTAGTGATATTCCTCTATAATTTCCACATTGGAACTTGTCTCCTTTCTTAAAGATAGGTATCAATAATGACTCTTTCCAGTCATGGGGTAATTCTTCTGTCCTCCAGATTTTTATTATTAGTTCGTATAGCTTTAGATGTAATGCATGGCCACCTGCCTTTATAAATTCAGCAGCAATTCCATCAGTCCCAGTTGCCTTATTGTTTTTAAGTCGTGTGATTACATATAGGATTTCTTCAAATGTAGGTTCTTCAATTTGTGGTTCGCATGTTAGAACCTCTTCCTGTGATAAAATGTTACTTGGAGCTTCACAATTTAGTAATTCAATAAAATATTCTTTCCATGTGTTACACATTTCCTCATTGGTATTTATCATATTCCCATTTTTGTCTTTTAAACCATATGTGTTTTGTTGGTGCCCTCGTTTCATTGACTTCAGTTCTTTAAAAAATTTTCTGGATTCATTTTTCTGGTGATTAGTTTCCATATCTTTGATTATATTACTCATATATTCTCGCTTCTGCTGTCTGACTATTTTTGTAGCCTCTTTACATTCATTTCTATAATGCCCTTCCTTTTGGATGTTATTGATGTCATTTAACCATACATGTCTGGCATTCTTCTTCCTAATGACTGCTTCCTCACATTTTTGATTGAACCATCTGTTCTTTCTATGCGTGGTTAACACACCGAGACATTCTTCTGCGGTAGACTGAATTGTATTCTTGATGTTCAAGTTTGGTCAATGCTTTCCTCCAAAGGGTTTTGCAGAGTTTCAAGTTTACATTTTATTTCATCTGTAAATTTCTCTTTGACTGTAATGTCTTGCAGTTTTTCTCTGTTATATGTTGGGTGTAATCTTTGTAATTTAGTATAGAAAGCTCTCTTAAGTTTTATTTTAAATTTTGCTCCAACGAGGAAGTGGTCACTGTGGCACTCAGCTCCTCTATAACTTCTGATTTGCTGTATGTTTGATGCATTTCTGTTGTTAATTAAAATGTGATCTATTTGATTATAGGTTCTCTTGTCACATGATTTCCAAGTTTGTTTGTGTATATCCTTTCTTTGTAGTCTGGTACTGCTAACCTGCAGTCCTTTGGCTTCTGCCAGGTTGATGACTCTCCATCCATTATCATCTGAAGTTGTATGTAGGCTTTCCATACCGGCCACTTTTTTATTAGTTTGCTCTCTACCTATTGTTGCATTGAAGTCTCCCAGCACAATCAGGATGTCCTGTTTGGGGGTTTCTTCTATGACATCTTCCAGATCATTATAAAAGTCTTCTTTAATATCATCTTCTTTATCTTCAGTAGGTGCATGTACATTAATCATCGTTATATTTTTCCATTTACCTTTTATTCGTAATTTACTAATCCTGTCATTAAAAGCTTTAAAGTTTAAAACGTTCCCCCATAACTCTTTTTTGATGACAAATCCTGTTCCTAATTCATGTTTATTTTGGGTGTTTCCTCCATATATTATAATCATTCCATTTTGCTCTAAAGTACCCTCTCCTGGCCATCTTATTTCTTGAATTGCTGTTATATCCATTTGATATTCAATCAGCTCCCGGGTTAGTTCTTCGGCCGCTCCAGCTCGATATAGTGTCAGTACATTCCATGTTCCAAATCTCAAAAGTCCTTTAACGTTCCAAGGTCGTTGTCCAGATAAGTCAGTCCGATATCGAGGCTCATGTATTTGTTTCGTAACAAAGAAAGGTTTTTACAAAGGTGGGGGTGTTAACCCCACGCTTCAACCCCCAACCTGGAGGACCAGGGTGTTTCTCTTTGTCTGTTCTCTACCCTTTGACCTGTCCGGCTTGGGAGGCCCTGCTGGTAGCTGCGCTACCGCCGGCATAGCTCTCAGGGTCATTGAGAAACTCAAGCTCCCCCACCACGACAAGGTGGAAACACCATCGGGGGAGGTCTCGGGTATGGCTTAGTGAAATTCGTTGGTAAGGGGTGGGTAGCGACTATTAGTGATCTGTATAGGGATGTATTGGCCTATACACTATCATCATACGGTTACAAATGAAAACCTTAAAATGTAATGATAGCCGGTATTATTGGTTGTAATGGGTATGGCTTAGTGAATCTCGATTGCTGTGGGTATGGGATAGTGAAACTCGGTGATAAGGGGTGGCTACCAGTTATTAGTGATCTATAGGGATGTAATGGCCTATACACTATCATCAAAAGTTACAAATGAAAACATTAAAATGTAAAGATGGCCGGTAATATTGGTTGCTGTGGGTATGGCTTGGTGTCATTTGTTGATAAAGTGTGGGTAGAGGTTATTAGTGCTTTGTAGATGGTCATAGTAGCTTATTCACTAACAGCACACGTTTTACAAATGAAACCTTGAAAGCTAAAGATCGTCGGTTGTAATGGCTATGGTATAGTGTCATTCGGTGGTAAGGGGTGGGTACCAGGTATTAGTGGTCAAGAGATGGTCAAGTGGTGGTCAAATGATGAAATTTTTAGGGGAAAGTGGTTGTAATGATATGGTAATGATTAAAGGAGGGTAAATTAGTGGTCAACCAGTGGTCAAGTGGTGGTCAAATGAGGAAATTTTTAGGGGAAAGTGGTTGTAATGATATCGTGATGATTAAAGGGTGGTAAATTAGTGGTCAAACAGTGGTCAAGTGGTGTTCAAGTGAGGAAAATTTTAGGTGAAAGTGGTTGTAATGATATCGTGATGATTAAAGAGTGGTAAATTAGTGGTCAAACAGTGGTCAACCAGTGGTCAAGTGGTGTTCAAGTGAGGAACATTTTAGGTGAAAATAGTTGTAATGATATGGTGATGATTAAAGGGTGGTAAATTAGTGGTCAAGCAGTGGTCAACCAGTGGTCAAGTGAGGAATTTTTTAGGGGAAAGTGGTTGTAATGATATGGTGATGATTAAAGGGTGGTTAATTAGTAGACAAAAAGTGGTCAACCAGTGGTCAAGTGGTGGTCAAATGAGGAAATTTTTAGGGGAAAGTGGTTGTAATGATATGGTGATGATTAAAGGGTGGTAAATTAATGGTCAAGCAATGGTCAAGTAGTGGTCAAGTAGTGCCCAAGTAGCGGTCAAGTAGTGGTTAAGTGGTCGAGTGACCACTTAAATTGTAATGGTTGGAATGATATGGGGATGATTAAAGGGTGGTAAATTAATGGTCAAGCAATGGTCAAGTAGTGGTCAAGTAGTGCCCAAGTAGTGGTCAAGTAGTGGTTAAGTGGTCGAGTGACCACTTAAATTGTAAGGGAAAGTACGTGTAGTGAACCTGTGTTTGTTAAAGTGATCGATGACGTGGTCAAGTAGTGGTCAAGTAGTGGTAAATGATCAAGTGACTACTTAAATTGTCTGTGAAAGTAGGTATAGTGGCATGGTGATGATCAAGATGTGGTCAAGGGGTGTTCAAATAGTGGGCAAGTACTGGTCAAGTAGTGATCAAGTAGTCGAATGACCACTTAAATTGTAGGGTATGGTACGTGTAGTGAAACGGTGATGGTAAAATAAGTAATGACATGGTCAAATAGTGCCCAAGTAGCGGTCAAGTAGTGGTTAAGTGGTCGAGTGATCACTTAAAATGTAGAGGAAAGTAGTGTAGTGAACCTGTGTTTGTTAAAGTGATCGATGACGTGGTCAAGTAATGGTCAAGTAGTGGTCAAGTAGTGGTAAATGATCAAGTGACTACTTAAATTGTCTGTGAAAGTAGGTATAGTGGCATGGTGATGATCAAGATGTGGTCAAGGGATGTTCAAATAGTGGGCAAGTACTGGTCAAGTAGTGGTCAAGTAGTCGAATGACCACTTAAATTGTAGGGTATGGTACGTGTAGTGAAACGGTGATGGTAAAATAAGTAATGACATTGTCAAATAGTGGTCAAGTAGGGGTCAAGTAGTGGTCAAATTGTCGAGTGATCACTTAAAATGTAGAGGAAAGTACGTGTAGTGAAACGGTGTTGGTTAAAATAATCGATGAGGTGGTCAAGTAATGGTCAAGTAGAGGTCAAGTGGTCAAATGACCACTTAAATTGTAGAGGACGATTTGCCTTAGATTATGGTAGTGATTAAAGTGACAGATGACGTGGTCAAGCAGTGGTCAAGCAATGGTCAAGTGGTCGAGTGACCACTTAAATTGCAGAGGAAAGTACGTATAACGCAATGGTGGTGGTTAAAGTGAGGAGGAATCACTAGTAGTGATAATAGTACTACCAATATTAGCGATAAGAATATTAGCTGGTGCGTTGTTAGAGATACAAGTCTCTTTTTTGTGGGGTGTGTAAAAATCTTACAAAGAGGGTCATACAACCACAAAGACAGCCAAGTACACACACATATACACACACGTACACACACACAGATTCAGAAGTACAGACAAACCATACCATTACTAATGTCATCACAAGTACACACAGACACACTCACCCATACACAAGAACACTCAAAGACAAACACAAAGACAACCAAACAAACACATGTACACACATACAGACACAGAAGTACAGATAAACTATACCATTACTACTGTCACAACAACAGCTATACACAAGTACACACCCATAATCAAAGACACAAAGAGGGTCACACAAACACACATACAAACACAAAGACAACCATATACAGACAACCCATACCATTATTACTGTCACATCAACAGATATACACATAAGCACACACATCACAAAGACATCAACCATACAAGTATACATACAGATACCACAAAGACATCGACCATACAAGTATACACATAAGCACACACACATCACAAAGACTTCAACCATACAAGTATACATACAGATACCACAAAGACATCAACCATACAAGTATACACATAAGCACACACATCACAAAGACATCAACCATACAAGTATACATACAGATACCACAAAGACATCAACCATACAAGTATACACATAAGCACACACATCACAAAGACATCAACCATACAAGTATACATACAGATAACACAAAGACATCAACCATACAAGTATACACATAAGCACACATAACAAATACATAAACAAAAAGACACGTACACACATGTACACACCCACAAAGACAACCAAACACACGTACACACATACAGATACAGATGTACAGACAAACCATACCATTACTACTGTCATCACAACTATACACAAGTACACACAGACACACTCTCCCATACACAAGAACACTCAAAGACAAACACAAAGAAAACCAAACAAACACACGTACACGCATACAGACACAGAAGTACAGACAAAACATACCATTACTACTGTCATCACAACTATACACAAGTACACACAGACACACTTACCCATACACAAGAACAATCAAAGACATACACACCCATCTCCTACCATTACTACTGTCACAACAACAGCTATACACAAATACACACATACAAACAAAAACCAGAGCCCAGAAGAACGAAGATCACTAATCCAGAACTTTTTTGTTTTTTCACTAATCATGTATGTCATTGATTTTTTTTTCTTATATCTCTAAACTGTTTTGATGAATATGTATGTCATTGATTTTTTTTTCTTATATCACTAAACTGTTTTGATGAATAACACACATATTTTGGTGATAAAAATATTGAAATCAAGTTTTTTGTTGATTTTCTTTAGTGGTTTTGTTTTCATGACGTTGTCTTGTCGGCTCAGAGCTTACATTACCAGACATGAACAAAGTCTTAGAAGAAGTTATGAAAAGTCGGAACAGTCAAATGTATAAAAACTAGGATTTAACCAAGTATGAAAAGGCCTAAAGAGAGAAATGTCTCGGCCAAATTTATAAAAATAATCAATGGAAAAAAAAATCTTGGCCAAATAGGAAAATATGTCAACCAAAGGAAAAAAAATATTGACCAAGTAATGAAATACACCATTCAAGGTTATGAAAAGTCGGAAAATTTGTCAACCAAAAAGGGAAAGATTTCGGCCAAATACAGATATAGCTCGTCCAAATTTATAATAACCTAAGAAAAAATAACCAAATGTGAAAAGGCCAAAATACGAAATGTCTCGACCAAACTTATAAAAATCTAGGAAAAAATATTACAACTAAAATTTTGATCAAAATCGAAAACATGTAAAAATAACCAAATGTGAAAAACATCGTGCAAAGACAGAAATATTTCAACTAAACTTATAAATAAGTCACCAAAAGGGAAAAGGTCAACTACAGAAATAGCTATGGAAAAATTAAGTCTACAAAACTAAGAAAAAAAAATGTAACTTGTGTAGTCAAATGTGTCTTGAAGTTTTATCTGAAAAGAAATTTCACAATACATAATCAGCACCACTTTCCTTGTTTTACATTACCAAAGGCCTTCACCGTATCTGGTACAGAAACCCTTATACATCACTCATCTCTCCACACTCTTGGTTTCTTTCTAATACAAAGTGGTCACATCACCAAGAACGTCAAACCTCCACTGTATACGTGCTCCATTGAAACACCCATGACACTTAACAACATTTATGGTAAGGTCGTCTATGGTTCCATCTGGTATAGTTTCTGTATCATCCGAGTATTCGTCACCAAAGATCCATTTCCCATGGCTGACATCTTCAACTTGCTATACCACATCTTATTCTAATATACACTGTACATGAAATTTCCCAAATTTGGGATCTATTAAAGAATACGTAATGAGATACACAAAGACACCAAGAATATACCACAAAACAACTCACAAACCAGACTTAGAACTAATACCATATCAGATTAACCTCCCAGCCAACAACTACTACTAGAACACAAACATATAATAAGGAAACACATGACACACAGAGCTTACATCACCAGACAAATCACCTGGACTCAAACAAATTTTGCTTGTTGTACTGTAGAATTCTACCAACACTTCTTTCCTATCACCAAAACTAAACATCTACCACACAACCACTGGGCATTTGTCCAACATAATACTCATACCCTCGCCAACGACATTAAGGAAACGCATACTAGTTTATTTCTGGTTATAACTGTTTTAATAGGGCAGAGAGATATACATGCTAATTAGACTGCAGCTGCCTTCTTCACTGCTGTCCTTTGTTCGATGACTTTTCTTATGTGGTTGTCCTTCAGGACTGGGTTCAAAATTTTTTCCAAGTCTAGTATACGGCTTTCAAAATTCTCACGTTCTCTGATTACATGATGCCAGTTACCATTGCGTTCTTCGTTGCCAACAGTATGGACTGTCAAGAAGTGAGGCTCTGATGCAAAATTAACCTGTGGAGGTAAATAAAACACATTGAAACTTACAAGAATGCAATACCTACTACTTCAGTAAAGAAAAAAAAAAGTAAAAAATGCACAATGAGAAGTGGTAAAATCCACCAAAAAAACAGACTGTCGACATTCTTTTGGTCACGCCTTGAGAAAGGGTAAAGGTATAGTCACTGATGGTTTGTGGTATAGAGAGATGTACATAGAAAACATGATAGCACCTAGGTCTTCGGTATTGGTTATGTTTACAAAAATACACATGTGAATTATGATCATTACTACCCATACACACCTTATTCGTTGAAGAGGAACACCTTCGGAAACCATCATTCGACTACTTGATCACTACTTGACCAGTACTTGCCCACTATTTGAACACCCCTTGACCACATCTTGATCATCACCATGCCACTATACCTACTTTCACAGACAATTTAAGTAGTCACTTGATCATTTACCACTACTTGACCACTACTTGACCACGTCATCGATCACTTTAACAAACACAGGTTCACTACACGTACTTTCCCTTACAATTTAAGTGGTCACTCGACCACTTAACCACTACTTGACCACTACTTGGGCACTACTTGACCACTACTTGACCATTGCTTGACCATTAATTTACCACCCTTTAATCATCCCCATATCATTATCACCATTACAATTTAAGTGGTCACTCGACCACTTAACCACTACTTGACCGCTACTCGGGCACTACTTGACCACTACTTGACCATTGCTTGACCATTAATTTACCACCCTTTAATCATCACCATATCATTACAACCACTTTCCCCTAAAAATTTCCTCATTTGACCACCACTTGACCACTGGTTGACCACTTTTTGACTACTAATTTACCACCCTTTAATCATCACCATATCATTACAACCACTTTCCCCTAAAAATTTCCTCACTTGACCACTGCTTGACCACTAATTTACCAGCCTTTAATCATCACCATATCATTACAACTATTTTCACCTAAAATGTTCCTCACTTGAACACCACTTGACCACTGGTTGACCACTGTTTGACCACTAATTTACCACTCTTTAATCATCACGATATCATTACAACCACTTTCACCTAAAATTTTCCTCACTTGAACACCACTTGACCACTGGTTGACCACTGTTTGACCACTAATTTACCACCCTTTAATCATAACGATATCATTACAACCACTTTCCCCTAAAAATTTCCTCATTTGACCACCACTTGACCACTGGTTGACCACTAATTTACCACCCTTTAATCATCACCATATCATTACAACCACTTTCCCCTAAAAATTTCCTCATTTGACCACCACTTGACCATCTCTTGACCACTAATACCTGGTACCCACCCCTTACCACCGAATGACACTATACCATAGCCATTACAACCGACGATCTTTAGCTTTCAAGGTTTCATTTGTAAAACGTGTGCTGTTAGTGAATAAGCTACTGTGACCATCTACAAAGCACTAATAACCTCTACCCACTCTTTATCAACGAATGACACCAAGCCATACCCACAGCAACCAATATTACCGGCCATCTTTACATTTTAATGTTTTCATTTGTAACTTTTGATGATAGTGTATAGGCCATTACATCCCTATAGATCACTAATAACTGGCAGCCACCCCTTATCACCGAGTTTCACTATGCCATACCCACAGCAATCGAGATTCACTAAGCCATACCCATTACAACCAATAATACCGGCTATCATTACATTTTAAGGTTTTCATTTGTAACCGTATGATGAAAGTGTATAGGCCATTACATCCCTCTATAGATCACTAATAACTGGTATCCATCCCTTATCACCGAGTTTCACTAAGCCATACCCTCAGCAATCGAGTTTCACTAAGCCATACCCACAGCAACTAATAATACCGGCCATCATTACATTTTAAGGTTTTCACTTGTAACCGTATGATGATAGTTTATAGGCCAATACATCCCTATACAGATCACTAATAGTCGCTACCCACCCCTTACCAACGAATTTCACTAAGCCATACCCGAGACAATCAATAATATGGACCATCTTTACCTTTTAATGTTTTCATTTGTAACCCGTATGTTGACAGTGTATTGGTCACTACGACCCCCTACGGATCACTACTAGGCGCTACCCACCCCTTAACAATAAATTTCACAAAGCTATACCCGCTAAAATCATTAATATCGGCCATCTTTACTTTTTAAGGTTTTCATTTGTAACCCGTATGATGATAGTAAAAGAGCCACGGTGACCCTCTACAGACCATTAATATCCACTACCCACCCCTTACCAACGAATTTCACTAAGCTATATCCGCTGCAATCAATATTATCGACCCGTTTTTACTTTTAAAGGGTTTCATTTGTAAGCTGTATGATGATAGTGTATAGGCCACTACAACATTCTACAAATCACTAATAGCCGCTACCCACCCCTCAACAACGAATTTCACTAGGCTATACCCGCTAAAATCAATAATATCGACCATCTTTACATTTTAAGGTTTTCATTTGTAACCCTGTGATGATAGTGTTTAAACCCGAACCGCCTAGTCTCACCCCACGCGCCCACCCCCTCGCCACTACCCCGCACCCCGTCGTTATTTATTTTTATTTTAATTTATTTTATTTTATTTTTTAATAATTAATTAAAATTTGTATACACCCACTCAATAGTTATCTGCCCTTAGAAACATAAAATCTTAAAATTATCGCCCTTAGATATGACCTAGATATCACCCATTACCCCACCCAACTTCATGACCGAGGGGGAGTGAAAATCAGCCGAGGTCAAGGTCAATTGCCGGATTAATCCGGCAAAATATAACCGAAACGTGCATTGTATACTACTTACCCTGACATTTAGTCTTTAGAGTGTATTTCCTCGCACTAGGGTAAAGTTTGCACCCTCTCAATTGCTCACCTCTGCCCTAAGCCGTTTGCACACAGTAGGGTGTCAGGAATGGTAAGCGCCGCCCTTCATTTGGCGCTAACAGAAAGCAGGTAGTACAGTCTTCTTTCGGGCGGTAGCTCAGTCATATCTGGCTTTCCTAGGCCTATTCTTTGTGTTTAACGGACTTCTACCGAACTATAGTTCGATACAACCTATCTAAGATTGTAATTAACAAAGACTTTACCCACCTAAAATTATAATCAACTAATACTGCAATAAACAAATATTATAATAAACAAAGACTATACCCAACTAAGATTTTCATCAACAAAGATTCTAGTCAACTAAGACTCCATTCAACGAAGTCTCTATCCAAATAAGATTCAACTGAACGAAGACTCTACCGAAAACAGTTCCTGCACGATCTAGCATACAGCAAAGATTTCACGAAACCTTTAAATCAACAAAGATAAAAACGTAGTCTGTTCCTCAATAAATATTCCGCGCGTACTCGACTCATCGGAAACCAAAATCTAGCGCACTGTCTTTAGACAACGTCTCCATTGATTTTTGCATCCGAAAATCCGGACAAGTGGTTGCGATCCATCCACTGACGTGGAGTGTTCTGGAAACTATTATTCTCAGCTCAAATCAGAAGATAACAAAGCCCCCGAATGGTCATTGGTGTCGGGTGTGAAGTGCTTAGTTCACTTCTGTGATAATACAAATAATCAATAAATATTGATCGATAAATATTGAATGTTGACAGCGGGAAACGCCGTCGTGTTGCACAAAGAGATACGGATCGCTGTTGCGAGTTGTAGCTAATGCTGTGATGGTTTTCTTCTTATAGTCTATGCTGTGTGGCGTTGGTGATCATGTCTGTCCACAGCAGCTCTGTCTCGTGTTAGTTAGTTAGTTAGTTAGCTGGTTGGTTGGTTGGTTGGATGGTTGGTTGGTTGGTTGATTGTTGGTTGGTTGGTTGGTTGGTTAGTTAGTTGACAGATCATCCTCATTGCACATCGAACCGTTTAGTCCATAAGTGCTCGGATTCCCTCCTCAGCAAATCCCGCAGCGTGTAGCGGCTAACGACACCAGTTCTGTGTTGGTTTATCAATCTTCTTTGGCTTCCTGCGTAGTGTTCTTGTTTGGCCACGCCTCTTTTAATTTGCTATTCTCGCAGCCTGACCATGGTTGTAGATTCACAGTCATCAATCACTTGGTTCTCGCAAAATTCTTACTTCTCGTAGAGCATTCAGAATCTCAGCCTGGTCTATAGCGCGTCCGCCCTCCACAGTAGCCTTACCTGCGGCTAGTCAGCCCGCTCATTGCCTGGTACTCTCGCATGCCCTGGCACGAAGATGAAACTAATCTTTGCCAGCCGAGACCGCTCCAGAGACAGCAACCACTCTCTTCGGATCCACCCCATCTCTATCCTCTTGAGCATGCTCATTGAGTCGCTAAGGAACCATGCCCTAGTGAGTGTCTGTGTCTCGAGCCATGTTATTGCTTAACTTACTGCCATGGCTTCCATAGTCAGGCTGCTTGTGGTCTCAGCAAAAGCACCAGAGTCCTCCTTCACAATTCTCCCTCCCACCTGAGCTGTAAAGGCCCATGAGCTTCTCAAATGTCGGACGACCGACCCATCTGTGTAAATGACAGCATCACCGTCTTGTAACAAGCTACGTGGAGGGTCCCAAATAACTATGTCACAATGCTTCAATTAATATCCTATAGCCCTGGCTGGGATAGGTCTTTGCTTGCCAACCCTCCTCCGTTCCCTGGACTCACTGTCACTCTCTCTTTCGACCTCCGGGCCTATTCCCTGCAGTGTCTTTCTGGCTGACCCATAGATAACATGGCGATCGTCAGAGTAAACTATAAAGTAATTTTAATAACTTAATAAAGGACAGCACAGGATAACATCAAGGCAGTTAAAACATATAGTTCACTACAGACAAAACAGGGACACAGAGTTCAGTTCTAGCACAGAGCCTCATGGCTTTCCATCATAGACCGAAGAGTACTACAAAGTCCCGTAAGTCGACATCTGCCTCACCGATAATGTCCTTATTTAGGTTCCTCCTTCCCGGTCGGTTGTACGAACAACAGGCTGCTGTAGAACCAAGCCCACTGGTTTGCGAGGACTTCTCTACATAGTCAGTTCAAAGTTCATTTTGGCACAATGTTGGGACTGATTTCAAATAATGGGAATAGTTCATGAATGTGGAATGGGTATGGGTCTTTCAATGTCACTGACACGCATAATTAGGACCGAGAATGAGGTGTAAGTCCAGGTATGAACATAGGGTCAGCCACTCCAATGTTGGCTAGAGGATTTGCACTGAGTGGGCACTGAAGGATGCCACTAGATCAGGACTAATCGGACATTGATTCCTTTATTGGATTCATTAGCCTGTGGCCGTCCTGAAAGTCCATGGTTCACCTGAGAATGTCTTAAGGTGATTCTCTCGTGGCCTTGCAGATACCTTTTGCTCCTTTCAATTCCAGGAGGACCCTGGAGATGACAGAGATTAGTGAGCGTCTAGGCTGACTCAAGTACCACAATCCTGAGGTCCAATAGGGCCTCAGTTAATAAATTTGTCATACAAATAAATTAGATAAGAGGCCCGAGTGAATGGGCCTGACATGTCAGGTAGCCCCTGGATTGGCTACGTCTCTGGTTTGTGAGACCTCCAGCTTGTAGACGTCCCGTTGTCCACCCTAGGAACTTTTTGCATACAAGACTCACTCTCCACACTCATACCCTGCCTTTATTATTGCTGGGCACATTCGTTCCCCGGCTTCCCTCTCACTTGCAAACCCTCTCTTTCTCACGACACAGCATTTGTGGTGTTGTGTGCGTAATTATGTGTGTTTCCCCCCTTAACTAATATTATAGTAGTGGGTCTGTATGGCACGCAGTGTAGTTCCCCATCCCTAGCCAGAATAGGAAAGAAGATACTACCCCTTCCGGCCGCTGCTCTTGTCTGAGCTGTCGCCGCAATGTACCGGCAGTGCCTCACATAACACGTAGATCTAGATGATCCTATCGACCAGTAACTATTCAGTCCACCTGGCCATCCCATCTGCTAAAAGATGAAAGAGATAGCATAGTGGATACCCTCTTCCGTCTAAAGAAGACAGAACATAGATGTTTGGAACCCGTCCCCACGGAGCCCTCCCCTCCTTCCGGCATTCCGTGGATATGTTATGTTTATATTCTAAGCAGGGTTCAGGCCGTAGGAAGAAAGGTAGCCCCCGTCCATCTGCTGCCAAGAACAAGCAACATCCTTTGGGGAAATATATTCCTCAGATTCGTTCCCATGCCATGCCAAGAACACGACTCTTAGCTAGATTGGCCAACTGACAACCCACTCACAATAGGGCATGACCGGCTTTTCGCCAATTCGTCTCACCAGTCGAGACAACAGAGATTCACAAGCCAAGGTCTGGCAGGACTAAACAAAACCCGTTTTTACCTTTCCACACCACTAGTAGGATGCTGCACTTCATCTGTCTCACTCTTTACAGTGTCACATTGACATGACGCAGTCCACATATGGGAGTTGTTGAAACGGACATTGTTTTCCCCAGAAGTTGAACTAGTGTGTATTTGGTGCAAGGCGCCCCATCGGGTTTTCCCGAAGAAAAGTCAGATTTCCAATAGTTCTCTTAAGAAGATCGGGTGGTAAAATTACCCAAGAGAACTATCTTTCAGGGGATTGAGCGAATAAGAGAACTGAGGGTTCCCGAAAGCTGTTTCCCACTGTTTACCCAAAATAAAAGAAGGCATGAGGACATGGGCCACTGGCGTTTCGCCACACGTCTAACGAATTCTCGAAAATCAACGCTTGTACTTCCGCCTCCACAGCAGCCGGATTTTCTTGTCTGAATTTTCTGTCTAGTTGGATGCAAACTGAAAAAGATGTACATAAATCTGTTGGCACTTGTAACCACTCCTCGCCAGGTTCTAAGTCCTCAAGTGAACACACCTGTTGAAGAATATCTTCGGTTTGGCCCATCCACGAACTTCCTCTTTTTAACCTGCTGCCCTTCATCTTCCTAATTTCACTATGCTGTGGATGTTGTGTGTTTGCGTTAACTCTGAGGTAGGTACATGTTCTGCAAATTTGTATTCTGTCTTCAATGGTTGGAAAATCAAGAAGGTAGCGCATCGCCCTGCATGCTGTATCTCAGTGGTTCTCAACCTTTTTTGGCCCGTGCCCCCCTTCACCGTATTTTTAGGACGTCATTCCCCCCTCACAATAATTTTAGAACGTAATTCCCTCCCCCTTTTTCGTATTTCCTCCCTAAAAATTCCCCCCCCCCCCTGCCTCTACACAGTATACTAATAATTGAAGCTAAATTTAATAGCACATACTAAAACAAGTCTAGACATCTACATAAAACGTGATTTGCGGATCTACTTATGTTATAAAATGAATTTCAGAAGGTTGATACGTATAGAACCGTAAAGTATGAAGGGAAAAACAATATCAAGTAATCGGTTCTTGTATTAACGAGATCTTGAAATAATCTTCATCCCCCCCCCCCCCGGAAACCCCAAAATTCCCCCCTGGGGGGGGGGAGAATTTCCCCACCGGTTGAGAACCACTGCTGTATCTCTTGTACACCCAAGATTGTGTTATGTCTCGTGTACTGCCAATAATTTATGATACTGATGACCCTCGTTGGTATTATGTCAAATTGTCCAGCATCTTCTCTCTTGGTCTCCCACTACTCATCCTTCAATCCAGCTTTTCAGTCGGGACAACATACTCAAGCTTTCCCCTCCTCGTGACATTCCCAAAGAATGTAGTCTGTCCCCTTCTGATGCGAGTAACGATTTCTCTGTGTGAGTTAACTTCTTACAAGATATCTTCATTGTTATTTCTATCCTTGTTCTCGTCATTCTTCTATAAAATCATATATCTGCAGCCTCCACACAATTTCTAACGTTTCTGCTATTTTTCCATTATATGCTTCCAGACGCAAAGATTGGCTCAAATATAGCTCTTATGAACTCTTTTCCTCACATCATGAACACTGATAAATTGCAAAGAAATTTCTTCTTCTCGTGAAACGTTGCCTTTGGGTTGGTTATTCTTCTTCTCGTGAAACTTTGCCTTTGCCTTGGTTATTCTTCTTCTCATGAAACTTTGCCTTTGCCTTGGTTATTCTTCTTCTCGTGGAATGTTGCCTTTGCCTTGGTTCTTCTTCTTCTCGTGAAATGTTGCCTTTGCCTTGGTTATTCTTCTTCTCGTGAAATGTTGCCTTTGCCTTGGTTCTTCTTCTTCTCGTGAAATGTTGCCTTTGCCTAGGTTCTTCTTCTTCTCGTGAAATGTTGCCTTTGCTTTGGTTCTTCTTCTTCTCGTGAAATGTTGCCTTTGCCTTGGCTATTCTTCTCCTCATGAAATGTTGCCTTTGCCTTGGTTCTTCTTCTTCTCGTGAAATGTTGCCTTTGCCTTAGCTATTCTTCTTCTCGTGAAATGTTGCCTTTGCCTTGGTTATTCGACATTTAAAATCCCTAATACATTTTCCGCCGGCTCAGTATCGAAGGGGTCACGGACGCAGTTCGTAATCCCGCATACCGCGTTAGAAACACACATGCGTTGGTTTTATATGAAATGGTATTGGTGCCGGGAGTTCAGAAAGCGTAACCTTGCCTAGGAATCACCAACACTCAAAAACATGCTGAGGTTGACTGCTATGTCCGTAAAGGATATGCAACTAACTTTTTTTAAAATACACCTTCCATTTGCTGTTATTATGTATACGAACTATTCTATAGAAACACATTTGTACAAACACAGTATATGTACACAGTCTATACAGACACAATCTATACAAACACAATCTATACAAACACAATATATACAAACACAATCTATACAAACACATTATATACAATCACAATCTATACAAACACATTATATACAAACGCAATATATACAAACACAATCTATACAAACACATTATATACAAACACATTATATACAAACACAATATATACAAACACAATATATACAAACACAATATATACAAACACAATATATACAAACACAGTCTATACAAACACAATATATACAAACACAGTATATACAAACACAATATATACAAACACAATCTATACAAACACAATATATACAAACACAATATATACAAACACAATATATACAAACACAATATATACAAACACAATATATACAAACACAATCTATACAAACACAATCTATACAAACACAATATATACAAACACAATATATACAAACACAATATATACAAACACAATATATACAAACACAGTATATACAAACACAATCTATACAAACACAATCTATACAAACACATTATATACAAACACAATATATACAAACACATTATATACAAACACATTATATACAAACACAATATATACAAACACATTATATACAAACACAATATATACAAACACATTATATACAAACACAATATATACAAACACAATATATACAAACACATTATATACAAACACAGTATATACAAACACATTATATACAAACACAATATATACAAACACAGTATATACAAACACAATATATACAAACACATTATATACAAACACAGTATATACAAACACATTATATACAAACACAATATATACAAACACAATATATACAAACACATTATATACAAACACAGTATATACAAACACATTATATACAAACACAGTATATACAAACACATTATATACAAACACAGTATATACAAACACATTATATACAAACACAATATATACAAACACAATCTATACAAACACAGTATATACAAACACAATATATACAAACACAGTATATACAAACACAATCTATACAAACACAATATATACAAACACAGTATATACAAACACATTATATACAAACACAATATATACAAACACATTATATACAAACACAGTATATACAAACACAGTCTATACAAACACATTATATACAAACACATTATATACAAACACAATCTATACAAACACAGTATATACAAACACAATATATACAAACACAGTATATACAAACACAATCTATACAAACACAATATATACAAACACAGTATATACAAACACAATATATACAAACACAGTATATACAAACACAATCTATACAAACACAGTATATACAAACATAATATATATATGCAAACACAATCTATACAAACACAATATATACAAACACAATATATACAAACACAATATATACAAACACAGTATATACAAACACAATCTATACAAACACAGTATATACAAACACAATATATACAAACACAGTATATACAAACACAGTATATACAAACACAATCTATACAAACACAGTATATACAAACACAATATATACAAACACAATATATACAAACACAGTATATACAAACACAGTATATACAAACACAGTATATACAAACACAATCTATACAAATACAGTATATACAAACACAGTATATACCAACACAATATATACAAACACAGTATATACAATCACAATATATACAGACACAATATATACAAACACAGTATATACAAACACAATCTATACAAACACAGTATATACAAACACAATCTATACAAACACAATCTATACAAACACAGTATATACAAACACAGTATATGCATACACAGTATATACAAACACAATATATACAAACACAATATATACAAAAACAATATATACAAACACATTATATACAAACACAGTATATACAAACACAGTATATACAAACACAGTATATGCAAACACAGTATATACATACACAGTATATACAAACACAATCTATACAAACACAATCTATACAAACACATTATATACAAACACAATATATACAAACACATTATATACAAACACATTATATACAAACACAATATATACAAACACATTATATACAAACACAATATATACAAACACATTATATACAAACACAATATATACAAACACAATATATACAAACACATTATATACAAACACAGTATATACAAACACATTATATACAAACACAATATATACAAACACAATTTATACAATCTATACAAACACAATCTATACAAACACAGTATATACAAACACAATATATACAAACACGATATATACAAACACAATATATACAAACACAATATATACAAACACAATATATACAAACACAATCTATACAGACACAATCTATACAAACACAATCTATACAAACACAGTCTATACAAACACAATATATACAAACACCGTCTATACAAACACAGTCTATACAAACACAGTCTATACAGACACAATCTATACAAACACAGTATATACAAACACAATATATACAAACACAATATATACAAACACAATCTATAGAGTCAAAATCTATACAAACACAATCTATACAAACACAATCTATACAAACACAATATATACAAACACAGTATATACAAACACAATCTATACAAACACAGTATATACAAACACAGTCTATACAAACACAGTATATACAAACACAGTCTATACAAACACAATCTATACAAACACAGTCTATACAAACACAGTCTATACAAACACAATCTATACAAACACAGTCTATACAGACACAATCTATACAAACACAGTATATACAGACACAATATATACAAACACAATATATACAAACACAGTATATACAAACACAATCTATACAAACACAGTATATACAAACACAATATATACAAACACAATATATACAAACACAGTCTATACAAACACAATCTATACAAACACAGTATATACTGACACAATCTATACAAACCCAGTATATACAAACACAATATATACAAACACAATATATACAAACACAATATATACAAACACAATATATACAAACACAGTCTATACAGACACAATCTATACAAACACAATCTATACAAACACAGTCTATACAAACACAGTCTATACAAACACAATCTATACAAACACAATATATACAAACACAGTCTATACAAACACAATCTATACAAACACAATCTATACAAACACAATCTATACAAACACAATATATACAAACACAATACAATATATACAAACACAGTCTATACAGACACAATCTATACAAATACAATCTATACAAACACAGTCTATACAAACACAATCTATACAAACACAATCTATACAAACACAGTCTATACAAACACAATCTATACAGACACAGTCTCTACAGACACAGTATATACAAACACAATCTATACAAACACAATATATACAAACACAATATATACAAACACAATATATACAAACACAATATATACACACACAATATATACAAACACAGTCTATACAGACACAGTATATACAAACACAATATATATAAACACAATATATACAAACACATTATATACAAACACATTATATACAAACACAATATATACCAACACAATATATACAAACACAATATATACAAACACAATATATACAAACACAGTCTATACAAACACAATATATACAAAAACAATATATACAAACACAATATATACAAACACAATATATACAATTACATCATATACAAACACAGTATATACAAACACAATATATACAAACACATTATATACAAACACAATATATACAAACACAATATATACAAACACATTATATACAAACACATTATATACAAACACAATATATACAAACACAATATATACAAACACAATCTATACAAACACAGTATATACAAACACAATATATACAAACACAATATATACAAACACAGTATATACAAACACAATATATACAAACACATTATATACAAACACAATATACACAAACACATTATATACAAACACAATGTATACAAACACAAAATATACAAACACAATATATACAAACACATTATATACAAACACATTATATACAAACACAATATATACAAACACAATATATACAAACACATTATATACAAACACATTATATACAAACACAATATATACAATAACAATATATACAAACACAATATATACAAACACATTATATACAAACACAATATATACAAACACATTATATACAAACACATTATATACAGACACAATATATACAAACACAATATATACAAACACAGTATATACAAACACAATATATACAAACACAATATATACAAACACAATATATACAAACACAATCTATACAAACACAGTATATACAAACACAATATATACAAATACAATATATACAAACACAATCTATACAAACACAGTATATACAAACACAATATATACAAACACAATATATACAAACACAATATATACAAACACAATATATACAAACACATTATATACAAACACAATATATACAAACACAATATATACAAACTTATTATATACAAACGCATTATATACAAACACAATATATACAAACACATTATATACAAACACATTATATACAAACACAATATATACAAACACAATATATACAAACACAATATATACAAACACAATATATACAAACACAATCTATACAAACACAATATATACAAACACAATATATACAAACACAATATATACAAACACAGTATATACAAACACAATATATACAAACACAATATATACAAACACAATATATACAAACACAATCTATACAAACACAGTATATACAAACACAATATATACAAACACAATATATACAAACACAATCTATACAAACACAGTATATACAAACACAATATATACAAACACAATATATACAAACACAATATATACAAACACAATATATACAAACACAATCTATACAAACACAGTATATACAAACACAATATATACAAACACAATATATACAATCACAATATATACAAACACAATCTATACAAACACAAATCACGCCATGGCGTCTGTGGCGAACGAGTGGCGAACATGATTCGCAATCCGGCACACTGCGTTCCAAATCAGTTGCCAGCAGTTGGAAAACACGGTCTTGTGTAAATGAATCACTGCTATGAGCATCGGTCGACCAGAAAGCAATGGCAAACTACTGGACGTAAATGTGCCTTGTAAATCAGAAATAGCTAACAATGCTGGTAATGAATGCGACGCCGTATTAATTTTGTGGAACTAAGTGTAAATGTGATTTCCTGAGAAAAATGCGAAGAACACCATGGACAGACTTGGGGGGGGGGGGGGGGGGAGAGAGAGAGAGAGAGAGAGAGAGAGAGAGAGAGAGAGAGAGAGAGAGAGAGAGAGAACAAGAGGAAGACAGACAGTTACATGTATGGATTTCTTTGCCACATGGCACAGTGGAGACAAGAACACAGAGCTGGTCCTCGACTCTGGTAATACTTTCTAATAGAGGTTTTCACCAACGCCTAACTAAAAAGCTTTCCTACTATAAAATCCATTAGATTATCTCCCTTCGCTACAATCAAAACATTATACGCAAGGGAAGTAGCTTTCAAAATCACGGTAACTATTACAGACATACATTCCAATAAACCTGACCGTCTAAATAAATATTACACATACTTCGTTAAATCGCTTTTCATCGACTTTATTTAGTTCTTATGTGTTTCTTTCTATGGCGGTAATTTATAAATTGAGTTGTCGTGTTCTCCCTTTCAAGGGAGATAATTTATCAATTGAATAACTCGCATGACATTTGTAAAGATGCGATCATACAACACTGAGTAAGGAACCAACAAAAAGAAGAGTGAGAGAAACGAGATATGAATAAACACGCATAACGAGGAGGCTGTATGGTTTGTAAAGTTGACTGTAGCCGTTCTTTTTACAGTTATGGCGCCCGACTCTATTTCTAAAGTCATATATTTTAAAGACAGCTTTATTTGTACACAAGTGCCCACGATAGACATATGTCTCCCTGTCTCAACTCATGGACACCCAGTTGTGGTATATGTCACCACGTCTCACCTCCTGGACACCCCATGGTAGCGTATTCTCCCTGTCATATCTCCCGACCACCCCATGACAGTGTCACATCTCCCGGACACCCCATGACAGTGTCACATCTCCCGGACACGCCATGACAGTGTCACATCTCCCGGACACCCCATTGTGGCGTATTCTCCCTGTCTTTTCTCCCGGACACCCTTTGACGGTGTTTTCTATAGTGCCTTTCTCCTCGTTATATGACCAAAGAATACCGCTCCTATTTGCTAGTTGGATATCTTTTACGGGACATCGCAATCAACCCTAGCATTAATTGGCTGTTTGTGATTTCTTGGCAGGTTTACGTTCAGTAGTTTTCCATTGCTTTCTGAACGACTGACACTTATACCATTGTATGAAAACCAGCGCATGACGGTCAGCTTTCTCGGTCCCTTATCTCCTGGACACAGCATGATAGCGAACTCTCCCTGTCCTATCTCCGTCTAGTGGTTGGAAATTATCTCCTATTGTCATTGTCGTTTCCCATGCAATTGTTCTTAGTTATTCCGGCCTTTAAGATATTCAGGCCATTAATTTCAAAAACCACATCTTTGATGCGTCTAAACTGTTATTTCGCATGCCATGATACACTACCACACAACAGGATAGGTCCGACATAACATTTCAGAACTCTCTTTCTGACATTCAATGATTGTGACTTATTGCAAAAGATAGTATAATCTTCTACAGCTTTCTTGGTCTGTTCTGCTTAGAATGGCAGCCAGACATCTCCCAGCTGGTGTTATCTTTCCCTCCAATATTGGAATGTTTCGACTTGGTGTAAGCGCTTGTTCTTCTATTGTAACTTCGTTTCAGGTGTCATCTTTCTCAGTGAAATACTTATTGTTGCTGTTTTCTTGATATTTACTCTCTCCTCTCTCTCTCTCTCTCTCTCTCTCTCTCTCTCTCTCTCTCTCTCTCTCTCTCTCTCTCTCTCTCTCTCTCTCTCTCACTCTCTCTCTCTCTCTCTCTCTCTCTCTCTCTCTACAGTGCATTCCAGTTATTCATTTATTATTTATTTATTTTGCTGCTATCTACATAACGGAGTTTGTTTGCATTATAATCGATCTCCAACTCGTATTTCTGGTCAATCTTTGGCCCCTATCGTTACTATTTCACCATAAACGAAGAAGAGATCTGGCCACAAAACACATCCATGACTTACTCCTTGCTTTATCTGTTTATAATTTCCCAGTTTAGTGGCCACTTTAATTGCTGCTTTGTGTTTCTAGTACATACATTTTTTTTCCCAATCAGTTTAATTACCTTCCAACATCTTTATCAATTCGTCATGTTTTCATTGATCAAATGTTTTCGTACCATCTGTTCTCTACTGCACTGTAATGTACTCTATTGTTCTGACACCTTGCCGTCTTGACAGACGATAGTTTGTTACATTGTGCTTCACAATAGACATAATAACTACAACTCAGGGCTGTTGTGAATGTGACTGATCAGAACAATTAAGTCGGTAAATGTTTTTCCACAGTGGATGCATGTGAATCATGGTCATTTCCATCATCACAAACCATCTTACGCCTCACGCGCTCAGTGTGTGACCCATCTGCAATCATTTTCTTTTTTGTCTGTATTCCATTCCTGATCTTTTCCCTCCATACAACGTGATCAGCGGTGACTCGTTTTCGGGATGTAATATCAATGCCTGTATTAATTATGTCCTGCGCACATTCAACTTTGTACCGTAGTGAAGGCCGACCCCAAGATCTTTTACTCATCTGTCTCATCTCATCTCATCATGTTCCTCTTGTACCTTGCGGTGTCGAGGTGAAGTATAAACTTCGTGAGAGTGCCCGATTATGAGCTTCGTATATCGATATTCCCATGGACTCTGCTATTCCCTCCGTCCAACGTTTACGTGGTCGGCCACTTCCTCTGTTTCCATCTGGTCTGTACATCATTGCTTGTTGTGGTATGCTGTTGGCTGGTAGCCTACTTGCATGGCCAAACCATTTGACTTGCTGTTTTCTGATAAAATCTAGAGCAGCTTTAACCCCCACTTTAGTCCTCATTTCTTCATTTCTGATCTTATCTCTTCTTGATACGTTGAGTATTCTTCTCAGGAACCTCATTTCTGTTGTTGTGATTTTTCTTTTCTCTTTTTCTGTCATTGTCCAGGTTTGGCATTGGTAGCATAGAGTTGGCAGGAAGATTGTGTTGTAAAGTGTTTTCTTAGTAGTTATTGATACATGTTTGTTCTTTAGTATTGGTGCCATTTGTCCAATGAGTTGATTTGCCTTATTGCACCTATTTTCGATCTCGTCTTCTGATCTGCCATTTGATGATATTATACTTCCTAGGTACTTGAAACTCTTCACTTGTTTCAAGGGATGTTCGTTTAGGTGAATTGCTGTTGTTTGTTCTTCTTTACTCATCTGTAATTAATCAAAAACGATGTTCCATGGTCGTCCTTTACCGTTGTCCATCCTCCCGGCGTATCTTGTCTATCTAAATCTACCAAGAATGAGCATGGAACAAACCGTCACACATCTCCATCTTTCCAAAACTTCAGCATTGGTGATCTTATCTTACCTTTCAATACCAAAGTATGCATATTAAACTTTCAATACCAAGTATACTTTGCAGACACCGTATGTGAAAGCTGTTTAAACGTTTCTCTTTCTGTAGGTATGTTGACCAGACTTTACTGTCGTAAATACGAGTTCTAAGGACACGGGCTTGATAGACAAGGTTTCTTGTTTTGGCAGTAAGAATTCTGTTTTTTTCCAGATGTGTTATCTAAAGAGCACACTTATAGATCTTCCTGTATATCAGCTGATCTATCTAGTAATGTTCCGAATGAATATCTTGCATTATCTGTTCCTTTCTCCTTCCACAAATTCATACTCTTCTTAACCAATTTCTATGTCGTTCTTTTTGTTGTTTTTCTAATTCTCAATAGAATTTCGGTGACGTGTTTCTAAGAGTGATTGTACGAAATTCGTTGTATTCAATTTTTGGGTAAGGTGATAAATACAGATGTCAGTAAATCACTAGGTAAATCCACTGTTATAAGTGTCATTAAACAGTTAATCAAGGCGAAGATTTAATCAGTCAACTTCATCATCATCATGTTCTATGCCAAAAAGCGTGGGCGGTCTTGGTTCGCAAAATGACACGATCACCAGAGCCGAATATTATGACCATTTACTAACGATTAATGTAGTCTTCAAATAATCTGACCAATAACAAACTATTATTATAGTCTTTAAAAATTGTGACCAATGACAAATGATTCTGTGATCTTCAAATATTCTCACCAATGGCAACCTATTCTTGTAATCTTCGAATATTCTAACTATCGACAAACTATTCGTGTAGTCTTCAAACATTCTGACCAATGAACAAATTATTCTGTCATCTTGAAATATTCCGAATAATGACAAACTATTAGTGCAGTTTTCAAATATTCTAACAAATGACAAACGACTCTTGTAGTGTTCAAATATTCCGACCAATAACAAACTATTTTTCTAGTCTTCGAATATTCTAACCAATGACACACGATTCTTGTAACTGATTATGTGGTTGTTTCGGGATTTGAAATTTAAATATGTAGCATTTTGTATATATTGAGCATATATATATATCGTATAACGTATATCGTATATCGTATAACGTATATCGTATAACGTATATGCATATATTGAGCATAGCCTACGATGGGTAGCGTTGTGATGTTCTGTTGTGATAATTTGGTGTGTCCAGTGTGTGCCGCGTGGTTACACACCCGCTTCACACGCGTGATCCGGGACTGTTTCCGGATCCGGTCAGGGATATGCACTACTGACGAGCTCAAACGAGGGCGAAACTCGAGTATAGTGCTTCCATATTGACGTGGATAGGCCTTAGGTTCATACCAGAATGCGATCGGCGTTGCCAGTAGTGGGTTGTGCTCAATATTTAGATTTCAAATCCCGAAACAACCACATAATCAATTAATTATTGCTCACTGGATTTAGGAGGCCTGGTGTTCCTTGCCAGTGAGAAGTCCTGATCGTTCGGGTCCCATCAATTGACGGACGTCGGTCGCGGCGATTGGGCAATCTTGAGCATAGCCTACGATGGGTAGCGTTGTGATGTTCTGTTGTGATAATTGGGTGTGTCCAGTGTGTGCCGCGTGGTTACACACCCGCTTCACACGCGTGATCCGGGACTGTTTCCGGATCCGGTCAGGGATATGCACTATTGACGAGCTCAAACGAGAGCGAAACTCGAGTATAGTGCTTCCATATTGACGTGGATAGGCCTTAGGTTCATACCAGAATGCGATCGGCGTTGCCAGTAGTGGGTTGTGCTCAATATTTAGATTTCAAATCCCGAAACAACCACATAATCAATTAATTATTGCTCACTGGATTTAGGAGGCCTGGTGTTCCTTGCCAGTGAGAAGTCCTGATCGTTCGGGTCCCATCGATTGACGGACGTCGGTCGCGGCGATTGGGCAATCTTGAGCATAGCCTACGATGGGTAGCGTTGTGATGTTCTGTTGTGATAATTTGGTGTGTCCAGTGTGTGCCGCGTGGTTACACACCCGCTTCACACGCGTGATCCGGGACTGTTTCCGGATCCGGTCAGGGATATGCACTACTGACGAGCTCAAACGAGGGCGAAACTCGAGTATAGTGCTTCCATATTGACGTGGATAGGCCTTAGGTTTATACCAGAATGCGATCGGCGTTGCCAGTAGTGGGTTGTGCTCAATATTTAAAGATTCTTGTAACTTCAAATATTCTGACCAATGACAGACGATTCTTGTAGCTTTCAAATATTCTGACCAATGACAAACGATTCTTACTGTACATCGTGATTTTCGTCAACAAATTTGACTTTACTTGAAATTAAATTGTCCAAATATGGGTTCAGCTAAAGGATTGATTTGTTTCCGTAATCTGACAGAGAAAACGATAATACGTATTTGACGGTTAATACAACATCTGTTATTTCGGCTGAGCAATCTGCTGTACATATTTTTGCCTGGCATATTTCGCTGCATCTCGTCACACGCACACGGCAGGTAAACAATTACTCAAATAAACAGAGTTCGCAGCAATTAGATGTCTAAAATACTGAGTTATTAGATGTCTAAAATACTGAATTATTAGATGTCTAAAATACTGAGTTATTAAATGTCTAAAATACTGAGTTATTAGGTGTCTAAAATACTGAGTTATTAAATGTCTAAAATACTGAGTTATTAAATGTCTAAAATACTGAGTTATTAAATATCTAAAATACTGAGTTATTAAATGTCTAAAATACTGAGTTATTAGGTGTCTAAAATACTGAGTTATTAAATGTCTAAAATACTGAGTTATTAAATGTCTAAAATACTGAGTTATTAAATGTCTAAAATACTGAGTTATTAAATGTCTAAAATACTGAGTTATTAAATGTCTAAAATACTGAGTTATTAGGTGCCTAAAATACTGAGTTATTATGTGTCTAAAAATACTGTGTTATTATGTGTCTAAAATACTGAGTTATTATGTGTCTAAAAATACTGTGTTATTATGTGTCTAAAAATACTGTGTTATTATGTGTCTAAAAATACTGTGTTATTATGTGTCTAAAATACTGAGTTATTATGTGTCTAAAAATACTGTGTTATTATGTGTCTAAAAATACTGTGTTATTATGTGTCTAAAAATACTGTGTTATTATGTGTCTAAAATACTGAGTTATTCTGCTTGTTTAAATCTGTTTGCGTTGTTCCTGAAGAAGGTCACATGTACGAAACGTTTTATTTGTTGTCTTGTGGTTTAGCTTATTTAATAAATATTTGCTTATTTAGTATTATTATTATTATTATTATTATTATTATTATTATTATTATTATTATTATTATTATGCCGGTCTCCCTGGGGTTACCGGTCTCTGTGGCTAAAGGGTTTGCGAACGCGGTTTGCGAGCCCGTATACCCGGGGTTCGAAACACGGCAGTGCTGGTTTTTTCGAAAAAGGTATAGGGGCCGGTCGTTCAGAAGCAATGGCAAACTACTGAACATAACACTTGCCTAGTACATCAACAGCAGCTGAAAATGCTGGTGTTGACTGCAACGTCCCGTAAGGGATACGCAACAAATTTTAAATCTCCCAGGGGTTATTGACTTCCTCCGTAATCCCGTATATCCACGTAGGGTAACACAGCTGCGTGAGATTCGGTAGCGGATCGCACCGCGTTGGTTACTTATGGGGGTATGTGAGCCGGTCGCTAAGAAAGCAATGGCAAACTACTGAGCGTAATCTTGCCAAGAAATCAACAACCAGCTGAAAGATGCTGACGTTGACAGCCATGTCCTGTAAAGGATATGCAAACATTAATCTCCCCATTGCGATTTCTGTTTACAGGGTTTGAGTTTGTTGTAAGGTATGAACATTGTGACTGTATTTGTTCTCTCTCTCTCACCCTCACTGTCTCTATCTCTGACTCTCTCATTTTCACTCTACCTCTCTCACTTTCTTTATCTCTCTCTATCTTTCTCTCATCCACTCTCTCTCTCTCTCTCTCTCTCTCTCTCTCTCTCTCTCTCTCTCTCGATCTCAATCTCTCTTTATCTCTCTTTATCTTTCTCCCACCCTCACTCTCTCTCTCTCACTCTGTCTCATTCTCTCTACCTCCCTCTCACTCTTTCTCTCTCTCTGTTACTCTCGCTATCTCTGTCGCTTTAACTCGCTCGCTCTCCCTCTCACTCGCTCTAACTTCTCTGTCTCTCTATCTCTCACTCGCTCTATCTTCTCTGTCTCTCTATCTCTCTACCTCTTTCTCTAACTCCCTCTCCCCTCTCTCTCCCTCTCTCTACCTCTCTCTCCATCTCTTCCTCTCTCTACCTCTCTCTCTCTATCTCCCCCTCTCTCTACCGCTCCCTAACTCACTCTCTCCCTCCCTCCCTCTCTACCTCTCCCTCTATCTCCCCCTCTCTCTCTACCGCTCTCTAACTCCCTCTCTCATCCTCTCTCTCTCTCTCTCTCTCTCTCTCTCCCTCTCAGGAGCCACAAATACTTAATTGTTGCACGCCATTCCATATAGATGAACATCACACCTCCCGCCTTTACTTCCCACAACACATTCTAGTACCCGCCTTTGGCTGGGTCGACCAGTATAGAGCGGTGGTGTATAGAGTCCAGGACAAGTGTTTTAATACCCCACCTTCGCGGTGACCCGAACACACGACCCCAAACCCCGACAAGCCAGCGATCTAGCTACTTCACTACCGCGGCCTTGTACTGGCTGCTCATCGATCCCGCAAACTCCTAACTCACTATCAGGGCGGGCAAACGTAATGTCAACCCAGAAACGCTATCCTACACTGTAAACACGGTCGTGCGTACTCACGTTTCCATAACCCATCGTGAAGGCGCGGCAGGCACACCGACATGGGACGCTCCGACCTGACATTCAGCGTTGTCACGTGTTGACTCCAAGATGCAGGCTTCTGTCGACCTGGGCCTGGAGTATTTATGATTCGCGTGACACGTAGCGGCCGCGTTCGAGGCAATTCTCCGGGGTCTCCCTGTTCATGTTGAATTCTACTGTGAGATTTGGATATCCGGAAGCTATGGTCATTACTTCCGGTCAGCTGGATACATAGCGTGGTCACGTGAGTACCTTCAACACGCTGCTCGTTAGTTCTTTAGTGCATGTTTCACCGATCAGAGCTGGTGGTGTGATGATACCGCGCTCCTAACAGCTGCAGACGATTTGTAAGCGGACCGCCTTGCGTTGGCCTTTATTTAATGATATGTATGTCGGTCGTTCGGAAATAAATGGCAAACTACTGAACGTAAACTTGCCTTGAAATTATAAAAAGCCAAGAAATGCTGGTGTTGACTGTGACGTCCTGTAAAGTAAGTGCAACTAACTTTGTTATTTCACAGATAAGGCTGATTTTATTAAGCGACTTGGGCTCCCAGGCTGTCCCGGTCTAAATAAGACATAAACAGGAGTATATAGAGGGGTGATTATAGAGGTGTGGTTATAGAGGGGTGGTGTATAGAGGGGAAGCGCATAGAAGGGTGTATAGAGGGGTGGTGTATAGAGGGGTGGTGTATAGAGGGATGATGTATAGAGGTGTGGTGTATAGAGGTGTGGTGTATAGAGGGGTGGTGTATAGAGGGGTGATGTATAGAGGGGTGGTGTATAGAGGGGTGGTGTATAGAGGGGTGGTGTATAGAGGTGTGGTGTATAGAGGTGTGGTGTATAGAGGTGTGGTGTATAGAGGGGTGGTGTATAGAGGGGTGATGTATAGAGGGGTGGTGTATAGAGGTGTGGTGTATAGAGGTGTGGTGTATAGAGGGGTGGTGTATAGAGGGGTGGTGTATAGAGGTGTGGTGTATAGAGGGGTGATGTATAGAGGGGTGATGTATAGAGGGGTGGTGTATAGAGGGGTGGTGTATAGAGGGGTGATGTATAGAGGGGTGATGTATAGAGGTGTGGTGTATAGAGGGGTGATGTATAGAGGGGTGATGTATAGAGGGGTGATGTATAGAGGGGTGGTGTATAGAGGGGTGGTGTATAGAGGGGTGATGTATAGAGGGGTGGTGTATAGAGGGGTGGTGTATAGAGGGGTGATGTATAGAGGGGTGGTGTATAGAGGGGTGATGTATAGAGGGGTGATGTATAGAGGGGTGATGTATAGAGGGGTGATGTATAGAGGGGTGATGTATAGAGGGGTGATGTATAGAGGTGTGGTATATAGAGGGGTGATGTATAGAGGGGTGGTGTATAGAGGGGTGGTGTATAGAGGGGTGGTGTATAGAGGGGTGGTGTATAGAGGGGTGATGTATAGAGGGGTGGTGTATAGAGGGGTGGTGTATAGAGGGGTGATGTATAGAGGGGTGGTGTATAGAGGGGTGGTGTATAGAGGGGTGATGTATAGAGGGGTGGTGTATAGAGGGGTGGTGTATAGAGGGGTGGTGTATAGAGGGGTGGTGTATAGAGGGGTGGTGTATAGAGGGGTGATGTATAGAGGTGTGGTATATAGAGGGGTGGTGTATAGAGGGGTGATGTATAGAGGGGTGGTGTATAGAGGGGTGGTGTATAGAGGGGTGGTGTATAGAGGGGTGGTGTATAGAGGGGTGGTGTATAGAGGGATGATGTATAGAGGTGTGGTGTATAGAGGGGTGATGTATAGAGGGGTGGTGTATAGAGGGGTGATGTATAGAGGGGTGATGTATAGAGGGGTGGTGTATAGAGGGGTGGTGTATAGAGGGGTGGTGTATAGAGGGGTGATGTATAGAGGGGTGATGTATAGAGGGGTGGTTATAGAGGTGTGGTGTATAGAGGGGTGGTGTATAGAGGGGTGGTGTATAGAGGGGTGGTGTATAGAGGGGTGATGTATAGAGGGGTGATGTATAGAGGGGTGATGTATAGAGGGGTGGTGTATAGAGGGGTGGTGTATAGAGGGGTGATGTATAGAGGGGTGGTGTATAGAGGGGTGGTGTATAGAGGGGTGGTGTATAGAGGGGTGATGTATAGAGGGGTGGTGTATAGAGGGGTGGTGTATAGAGGGGTGGTGTATAGAGGGGTGGTTATAGAGGTGTGGTGTATAGAGGGGTGATGTATAGAGGGGTGGTGTATAGAGGGGTGATGTATAGAGGGATGATGTATAGAGGGGTGGTGTATAGAGGGGTGGTGTATAGAGGGGTGGTTATAGAGGTGTGGTGTATAGAGGGGTGGTGTATAGAGGGGTGGTGTATAGAGGGGTGGTGTATAGAGGGGTGATGTATAGAGGGGTGATGTATAGAGGGATGATGTATAGAGGTGTGGTGTATAGAGGTGTGGTGTATAGAGGTGTGGTGTATAGAGGTGTGGTGTATAGAGGTATGGTGTATAGAGGTGTGGTGTATAGAGGTGTGGTGTATAGAGGTGTGGTGTATAGAGGTGTGGTGTATAGAGGTGTGGTGTATAGAGGTGTGGTGTATAGAGGGGTGATGTATAGAGGGGTGGTGTATAGAGGGGTGGTGTATAGAGGGGTGGTGTATAGAGGGGTGGTGTATAGAGGGATGATGTATAGAGGTGTGGTGTATAGAGGGGTGATGTATAGAGGGGTGGTGTATAGAGGGATGATGTATAGAGGTGTGGTGTATAGAGGGGTGATGTATAGAGGTGTGGTGTATAGAGGGGTGATGTATAGAGGGGTGGTGTATAGAGGTGTGGTGTATAGAGGGGTGATGTATAGAGGGGTGATGTATAGAGGGGTGATGTATAGAGGTGTGATGTATAGAGGGGTGATGTATAGAGGTGTGGTGTATAGAGGTGTGGTGTATAGAGGTGTGGTGTATAGAGGTGTGGTGTATAGAGGTGTGGTGTATATAGGTGTGGTGTATAGAGGGGTGGTGTATAGAGGGGTGATGTATAGAGGTGTGGTGTATAGAGGGGTGATGTATAGAGGTGTGGTGTATAGAGGTGTGGTGTATAGAGGGGTGATGTATAGAGGTGTGGTGTATAGAGGTGTGGTGTTTAGAGGTTGGTGTATAGAGGGGTGGTGTATAGAGGGATGGTGTAAAGAGGGGTGGTGTATAGAGGGGTGGTGTATAGAGGTGTGGTGTGTAGAGGGGTGTATAGAGGTGTGGTGTATAGAGGTGTGGTGTATAGAGGGGTGGTGTGTAGAGGTGTGGTGTATAGAGGGGTGGTGTATAGAGGGATGGTGTATAGAGGGGTGGTGTATAGAGGTGTGGTGTATAGAGGTGTGGTGTATAGAGGTGTGGTGTATAGAGGGGTGGTGTATAGAGGGGTGGTGTATAGAGGGATGGTGTATAGAGGGGTGGTGTATAGAGGGATGGTGTATAGAGGGGTGATGTATAGAGGTGTGGTGTATAGAGGGGTGATGTATAGAGGTGTGGTGTATAGAGGGGTGATGTATAGAGGTGTGGTGTATAGAGGTGTGGTGTATAGAGGTGTGGTGTATAGAGGGGTGGTGTATAGAGGGGTGGTGTATAGAGGGATGGTGTATAGAGGGGTGGTGTATAGAGGGATGGTGTATAGAGGGGTGGTGTATAGAGGGGTGGTGTGTAGAGGGGTGTATCGAGGTGTGGTGTATAGAGGTGTGGTGTATAGAGGGGTGATGTATAGAGGGGTGGTGTGTAGAGGGGTGTATAGAGGGGTGGTGTATAGATGGGTCGTGTGTAGAGGGGTGTATAGAGGTGTGGTGTATAGAGGGGTGATGTATAGAGGGGTGGTGTGTATAGGGGTGTATAGAGGGGTGATGTATAGAGGGGTGATGTTTAGAGGGGTGATGTATAGAGGGGTGATGTATAGAGGTGTGGTGTATAGAGGGGTGATGTATAGAGGTGTGGTGTATAGAGGGGTGGTGTATAGAGGGGTGGTGTATAGAGGGGTGGTGTATAGAGGGGTGATGTATAGAGGTGTGATGTATAGAGGTGTGGTGTATAGAGGGGTGGTGTACAGAGGGGTGGTGTATAGAGGGATGGTGTATAGAGGGGTGGCGTATAAAAGGATGGTGTATAGAGGGGTGTATAGAGGGATGTATAGAGGGATTATAGAGCAGTGAGTAGAGGAGTGTGGAGAGGGGTGAGTAGAGGAATGTATAGAGCGGTGGTGTATAGAGGGGTGAATAGAGGGGTGTATAGAGGGTATCACGAAGTTCTTTGATGATAGGTTCGTGATATGGTCGTTGTCTAGGCAACGATACTCCTGGTGTGTCAATTGAGCTCTCTCACGGTCTTACACTATGACTCACCCCCGCAGTGCATATCCACCAGTCATGAAACAAAATTGAGTTGGCGCACATAATCTTTTAATCCAGAAAGAACACGGACAAACGGAACATGTTTATACATCCAGAAAACACAATGTAAATCCACCGAATAAGTATATCCTCCTCACACTTAATCCGCACACATCACTGCCTTCTCAAGGCCTCCTTACTCTCGAATGTACACGACAGGTATCCAGCTACTAGCCCCAGCTGGACCTCACACACGACAACCCACACAATGGGTATAGGCCTACACTCACTATCCACCCCACTCTGGGTTTTAGGCCTGCATTCAAACTCGGTGAACAACACAATCCAGGACGGAGCTCTATCCGTCCTACCTCCGCTTCTATCCTTCAACTCCCGACCCGTTCAAAGTCAAAACATCAACTGTCTTAAACGACCTGACCCGCAGTTGGTCTCTTCTCTCACTGACTTTCCAGTCTCCTGACTTCACACAACACTCAACTGTCTTTCGCCCCATCCACCCTAGGGGTATCCACTCACACCCGCCCCATTATTTCTCAGGGTTGATTGTTTTTCTCGTAGTCCCGCTACACAGGTCACTCATCTCAATGTCAATGACCCAGGCATATGTCAGAGGAGTGTATAGAGGGGGGTATAGAGGAGTGGTGTATAGAGGGGTGTATAGAGGCGTGTATAGAGGGGTGGTGTATAGAGGGGTGTATTTAGTGGTGTATAGAGTGGTGTATAGAGGGGTGTATAGAGGGGTGGTGTGTAGAGTTGTGTATAGGGGACGTATAGAGGGGTGTATAGAGGGGTGTATATTGGCGTGTATAAAGTTGTGTATATGGGGGAGTATAGAGTGGTGTATAGTGGGGTGTATAGAGGGGTGGTGTATAGAGGGGTGTATAGAAGCGTGTATAGAGGGGTGGCGTATAGAGGAGTGTATAGATGGGGTGTATAGAGGGGTGTATAGATGGGGTGTATAGATGAGGTGTACAGAGGGGTGGTGTATAGAGGGGTGGTGTATAGAGGGGTGTATAGATGGGGTGTATAGATGGGGTGTATAGATGGGGTGTATAGAGGGGTGTTTAGATGGGGTGTATAAAGGGGTGAATAGATGGGGTGTATAGAGGGGTGGTGTATAGAGGGGTGGTGTATAGAGAGGTGTATAAATGGGGTGTATAGATGGGGTGTATAGATGAGGTGTATAGAGGGGTGTTTAGATGGGGTATATAGAGGGGTATATAGATGGGGTGTATAAAGGGGTGTATAGATGGGGTGTATAGAGGGGTGGTGTATAGAGGGGTGGTGTATAGAGAGGTGTATAAATGGGGTGTATAGATGGGGTGTATAGATGAGGTGTATAGAGGGGTGTTTAGATGGGGTATATAGAGGGGTATATAGATGGGGTGTATAGAGGGGTGGTGTATAGAGGGGTGGTGTATAGAGGGGTGTATAGAGGGGTGGTGTATAGAGGGGTGTATAGAGGGGTGTATAGAGGGGTGTATAAAGGCGTGTATAGAGGGGTGTATAGAGGTGTGGTGTATAGAGGGGTGTATAGAGGTGTGGTGTATAGAGGGGTGTATAGAGGCGTGTATAGAGGGGTGTATAGAGGTGTGGTGTATAGAGGGGTGTATAAAGGGGTGTATAGAGGCGTGTTTAGAGGGGTGTATAGAGTTTTGTATACAGGTGTGGTGTATAGAGGGGTGTATAGAGGTGTGGTGTATAGAGGGGTGTATGGAGGCTATATAGAGAGGTGTATAGAGGGGTGTATAGAGGGGTGTATAGAGGGGTGTAAAGAGGGGTGGTGTGTAGAGTTGTGTATAGGGGGGCGTATAGAGGGGTGTATAGAGGGGTGTATATTGGTGTGTATACAGTTGTGTATATGGGGGAGTATAGAGTGGTTATAGAGGGGTGTATAGAGGTGTAGTGTAAAGAGGGGTGTATAGAAGCGTGTATAGAGGGGTGTATAAAGGGGTGTATAGAGGGGTGGTGTATAGAGGGGTGATGTATAGAGGGGTGATGTATAGAGGGGTGATGTATAGAGGGGTGTATAGAGGTGTGTATAGAGGGGTGGTGTATAGAGGGGTGTATAGAGGAGCGTATAGAGGGGTGGTGAATAGAGGGGTGTATAGAGGGGTGTATAGAGGGGTGTATAGAGGGGTGTATAGAGGGGTGTATCGAGGGGTGTATAGAGGGGTGTATAGAGGGGTGTATAGAGGGGTGGTGTATAGAGGGGTGGTGTATAGAGGGGTGTATAGAGGGGTGTATAGAGGGGTGTTTAGAGGGGTGTATAGAGGGGTGTATAGAGGGGTGTATAGAGGGGTGTATAGAGGGGTGGTGTATAGAGGGGTGGTGTATAGAGGGGTGTATAGAGGGGTGTATAGAGGAGCGTATAGAGGGGTGGTGTATAGAGGGGTGTATAGAGGGGTGTATAGAAGGGTGTATAGAGGGGTGTATAGAGGGGTGTTTAGAGGGGTGTATAGAGGGGTGTATAGAGGGGTGGTGTATAGAGGGGTGGTGTATAGAGGGGTGTATAGAGGAGTGGTGTATAGAGGGGTGGTGTATAGAGGGGTTATGTATAGAGGGGTGATGTATAGAGGGGTGATGTATAGAGGGGTGTATAGAGGGGTGTATAGAGGGGTGGTGTATAGAGGGGTGTATAGAGGAGCGTATAGAGGGGTGGTGAATAGAGGGGTCTATAGATGGGTGTATAGAGGCGTGTATAGAGGGTTGTATCGAGGGGTGTATAGAGGGGTGTATAGAGGGGTGGTGTATAGAGGGGTGGTGTACAGAAGTGTGTATAGAGGGGTGTATAGAGGGGTGTATAGAGGGGTGTATAGAGGGGTGTATAGAGGGGTGTATAGAGTGGTGTATAGAGGGTTGTATAGAGCGAATGAACGAACGACATTTATTTACAAACTGATTAAAGATGGATGCATAGGGGGGATGTATGTAATCATGTATAGATCTATCTATCTAGCGATCGCTCGATCGGCAGGTCGGTTGTCGGTCAGTCGGTGGGACGGTCGATCGGTCGATCGGGCCATCCATCCTTCCTATCGTTTGTCTGTCTGTCTGTCTGTCTGTCTGTCTGTCTGTCTGTCTGGCTGGCTGGCTGGCTGGCTGTCTGGTTGGCTGGCTGGCTGTCTGTCTTTCTGTCTGTCAAACAATTGATCAATCCATCAATTGCTCGGTCTGTCTGTCTGTCTGTCTGTCTGTCTGTCTGTCTGTCTGTCTGTCTGTCTGTCTGTCTGTCTGTCTGTCTGTCTGTCTGTCTTTCTGTCTGTCTGTCTGTCAGTCAGTCTGTCTTTGTATGTCTTTCAGCCAGCCAGACATCTGTATATCAGCAAGAATAGGGAGGGAGGAGAGAAAAAAGTGGAGACACAGGCGAAGGTAGAGATGAGGAAAGAGGAACATTAGCAGGAGGTTGAGCAGGAGAAGGATGAAAAGTAGGAGAAAATACACGAGGTGGTAAAGACGAAAGATTAGGAGGAGAAGGTGGGAAAGCAGCTGCAGCTATTATAAGGCCGTACCTGTTCTTGCACTAACAGATGACACGCTATAATCTGTTGCCATAGCAACATTCAAATATTATATTTTCGTGTTTGTTCATATTTCTGCACACAAACCCCACCCCATCACACGCCGCGTACACATCAAAGACAGCGATTCCACCTTCTTTCCTCCTCCACTCCCGTCTCTCCACCCTTTCCACCCCTTCCCTGTACCACACGGTTATCACCAGGTTAATCATACATGTATTTTGAGGCATGTGCCGCGTGCGTGCAGACTCACAGGCATGTCGTCGACAAGTTCTAGATTATGGGAAGTGGGGCATGCGAGTCAGCGATCCGGGCAGCTTCTATTGTCTTCACCCACACGATGAGCCGCGGCATCTTCCTCGATTGGCTTGTCTGCTTTGCGTTTTACTACAGTAGTATACAACATGTGTAGTTATAACATCACTGCCTTCTCAAGGCCTCCTTACTCTCGAATGTACACGACAGGTATCCAGCTACTAGCCCCAGCTGGACCTCACACACGACAACCCACACAATGGGTATAGGCCTACACTCACTATCCACCCCACTCTGGGTTTTAGGCCTGCATTCAAACTCGGTGAACAACACAATCCAGGACGGAGCTCTATCCGTCCTACCTCCGCTTCTATCCTTCAACTCCCGACTCGTTCGGAGTTAAAACATCAACTGTCTTAAACGACCTGACCCGCAGTTGGTCTCTTCTCTCACTGACTTTCCAGTCTCCTGACTTCACACAACACTCAACTGTCTTTCGCCCCATCCACCCTAGGGGTATCCACTCACACCCGCCCCATTATTTCTCAGGGTTGATTGTTTTTCTCGTAGTCCCGCTACACAGGTCACTCATCTCAATGTCAATGACCCAGGCATATGTCAGAGGAGTGTATAGAGGGGAGTATAGAGGAGTGGTGTATAGAGGGGTGTATAGAGGCGTGTATAGAGGGGTGGTGTATAGAGGGGTGTGTATAGAAGGGTGTATGGAGGGGTGTATAGAGGGGTGTATAGAGGGGTGTATAGAGGGGTGGTGTATAGACCGGTGTATTTAGTGGTGTATAGAGTGGTGTATAGAGGGGTGTATAGAGGGGTGGTGTGTAGAGTTGTGTATAGGGGACGTATAGAGGGGTGTATAGAGGGGTGTATATTGGCGTGTATAAAGTTGTGTATATGGGGGAGTATAGAGTGGTGTATAGAGGGGTGTATAGAGGGGTGGTGTATAGAGGGGTGTATAGAAGCGTGTATAGAGGGGTGGCGTATAGAGGAGTGTATAGATGGGGTGTATAGAGGGGTGTATAGATGGGGTGTATAGATGAGGTGTACAGAGGGGTGGTGTATAGAGGGGTGGTGTATAGAGGGGTGTATAGATGGGGTGTATAGATGGGGTGTATAGATGGGGTGTATAGAGGGGTGTTTAGATGGGGTGTATAAAGGGGTGTATAGATGGGGTGTATAGAGGGGTGGTGTATAGAGGGGTGGTGTATAGAGGGGTGTATAAATGGGGTGTATAGATGGGGTGTATAGATGAGGTGTATAGAGGGGTGTTTAGATGGGGTATATAGAGGGGTATATAGATGGGGTGTATAGAGGGGTGGTGTATAGAGGGGTGGTGTATAGAGGGGTGTATAGAGGGGTGGTGTATAGAGGGGTGTATAGAGGGGTGTATAAAGGCGTGTATAGAGGGGTGTATAGAGGTGTGGTGTATAGAGGGGTGTATAGAGGTGTGGTGTATAGAGGGGTGTATAGAGGTGTGGTGTATAGAGGGGTGTATAGAGGTGTGGTGTATAGAGGGGTGTATAGAGGCGTGTATAGAGCGGTGTATAGAGGTGTGGTGTATAGAGGGGTGTATAAAGGGGTGTATAGAGGCGTGTTTAGAGGGGTGTATAGAGGTTTGTATAGAGGTGTGGTGTATAGAGGGGTGTATAGAGGTGTGGTGTATAGAGGGGTGTATGGAGGCTATATAGAGAGGTGTATAGAGGGGTGTATAGAGGGGTGTATAGAGGGGTGTAAAGAGGGGTGGTGTGTAGAGTTGTGTATAGGGGGGGCGTATAGAGGGGTGTATAGAGGGGTGTATATTGGTGTGTATAGAGTTGTGTATATGGGGGAGTATAGAGTGGTTATAGAGGGGTGTATAGAGGTGTAGTGTAAAGAGGGGTGTATAGAAGCGTGTATAGAGGGGTGTATAAAGGGGTGTATAGAGGGGTGGTGTATAGAGGGGTGATGTATAGAGGGGTGATGTATAGAGGGGTGATGTATAGAGGGGTGTATAGAGGGGTGGTGTATAGAGGGGTGTATAGAGGAGCGTATAGAGGGGTGGTGAATAGAGGGGTGTATAGAGGGGTGTATAGAGGGGTGTATATAGGGGTGTATAGAGGGGTGTATCGAGGGGTGTATAGAGGGGTGTATAGAGGTCTGTATAGAGGGGTGGTGTATAGAGGGGTGGTGTATAGAGGGGTGTATAGAGGGGTGTATAGAGGGGTGTTTAGAGGGGTGTATAGAGGGGTGTATAGAGGGGTGTATAGAGGGGTGTATAGAGGGGTGTTTAGAGGGGTGTATAGAGGGGTGTATAGAGGAGCGTATAGAGGGGTGGTGAATAGAGGGGTCTATAGAGGGGTGTATAGAGGGGTGGTGTACAGAGGGGTGGTGTATAGAGGGGTTATGTATAGAGGGGTGATGTATAGAGGGGTGATGTATAGAGGGGTGTATAGAGGGGTGTATAGAGGGGTGGTGTATAGAGGGGTGTATAGAGGAGCGTATAGAGGGGTGGTGAATAGAGGGGTCTATAGAGGGGTGTATAGAGGCGTGTATAGAGGGTTGTATCGAGGGGTGTATAGAGGGGTGTATAGAGGGGTGGTGTATAGAGGGGTGGTGTACAGAAGTGTGTATAGAGGGGTGTATAGA
>OY992882.1:5035535-5060535 GCA_963921405.1 Cepaea hortensis
GACAAACCCATATGAAAACCTTATTTCATATAAAACATTCAACATTTGTACACATTTACTTCCGTCCATCTATTGAACTAAAGAATTTACGAGGATCCAAGTGTGTTATTCCAGAATAATAAATAGACTGAGCGTAATCTTGCCAAGAGATCAACATACAGCTGAAAGATGCTGGTGTTGACAGCTAAGTCCTGTAAAAAGGATATGCTAAAAAAAAAAAAGTAATTACACAGAAATTTAGAAAAATCTTGCTGCATTTGACGTCTTTGGTCTAGTTGTATTTGGCGTCTTTGGTCTAGTTGTATTTGACGTCTTTGGTCTAGTTGTATTTGACGTCTTTGGTCTAGCTGTATTTGCAAATGTAAAGGGGAAAACACAATGCACTTTGTAATTTATACACACTGTTGTGTACGAAATAAAACCACATTAAACGGAAGACGAAATTAAAAGTCCAAAGAGACATAACAACATAACTGTTATTTCAAGGGGCATAACTGAACGTAGCATGAATGTATTATGCGATTTAAATAATCATAGTATGTATCTTAATTTTTTATACAATTATCATAGTAATTAGCAAATTTTACATGTAGCATAAATAATCGGATAATAACTTAAAATATCTTTAATGTTTGTGTAAAATTAAAGGCTTTAATTTAGATATGTGAGAATTTTATAAATAATTTGTATTATTAGATAATGGGTATTACTTATAATATTTTATCCTGTCAACGATACAGGCATGATGGAACATCATGAGATGAAAATATTTTTGTGCGGCCTGTAGAAGGCCAACCATCCGGATCCGGTCAGGGATATGCACTACTGGCGAGCTCAAACAAGAGCGAAACTCGAGTATAGTGCTTCCATATTGACGTGGATAGGCCTTAGGTTCATACCAGAGTGCGATCGGCGTTGCCAGTAGTGGGTTGTGCTCAATATTTAAATTTCAAATCCCGAAACAACCAAATGATCAATTTGATTATTGCTCACTGGATTTTAGGAGGCCTGGTGTTCCTTGCCAGTGAGAAGTCCTGATCGTTCGGGTCCCATCGATTGACGGACGTCAGTCGCGGCGATTGGGCAATCTTGAGCATAGCCTACGATGGGTAACGTTGTGGTATTCTGTTGTGATAATTTGGCGTGTCCAGTGTGTGCCGCGTGGTTACACACCCGCTTCACGCGCGTGATCCGGGGCTTGTTTCCGGATCCGGTCAGGGATATGCACTACTTACGAGCTCAAACAAGAGCGAAACTCGAGTATAGTGCTTCCATATTGACGTGGATAGGCCTTAGGTTCAAACCAGAGTGCGATCGGTGTTGCCAGTAGTGGGTTGTGCTCAATATTTAAATTAGCATTTTGGATTGTTACCCAATGCAGGTATCTTATGTCTAGGAGTAGGTTCTCTCTCTCTCTCTCTCTCTCTCTCTCTCTCTCTCTCTCTCTCTCTCTCTCTCTC
Organism: Cepaea hortensis; assembly: GCA_963921405.1. Lineage (NCBI taxonomy): Eukaryota > Metazoa > Mollusca > Gastropoda > Stylommatophora > Helicidae > Cepaea > Cepaea hortensis. The sequence continues at coordinate 5,036,996 of OY992882.1, forward strand.
TCTCTCTCTCTCTCGCCTATACACTCAAACAAAAGACAAATACACCTGTTATGTCTTTTACTTTGTAAAATGGGATGCTTGTCACGATGATTAATGTATGGAAAATGTTGTAGGTACATACAATATGTACCATTTTCAGAAAGCACAAGTGAATGAGAATACCTGGAGTATGAAAGATTTAGTGACACCGTTAAACTTGTTTAAATAAAACTAAGTTTGAAGGGAACACTTGGAGTATGAAATAATTCTTATTGAAAGATTTTAGAATGCATGAGAGCAAATGATTACTCCACGATCATAATCATCATCAACAAGTAATGTGTGGGTAATTACACCATGCCATGAATGTAATATTATCACGTGTTTATGGATGTATATACCCATACAACGCACATTGTAAATACAAACTGTTTAGTACGAAATAAAAGTGTATTTAAAAAAAAAAAAACACTTCTCGACCTTTAGGCTAAGATCAAAGTGTAGTATCTGCATTTGCCAGGGGTGCCAATAGACCGGTTATCCGAATGGCGTGTAAGGACCTAATGAGCCCGCTCTAGCCCCTTGGGGAACGGCCAGAACTTATTTAAAACAGGCTTTTGGCTGTGTGTATTTCATTACTCACTAAAACAAGGTGCTTTCTTTTAAACATAGGAGAAACAAAAAATGGTCGTCATCATCAAGTGCTCTGCCAGCGGACGTAGGTGTTCATGTCTCGCCACAGATCTCGATCTTAAAATGTTCTGGATCAACTCTGCTGATGATATTCCTCCATGCCACCGTCTCAATCCATACAGGTTCATTTCTCTTGGTCAGCCTCTGCCTCTCTTCCTCTCGATCGATCCAGTCATCATGATGTTCTCCAATGCCTCTCTTCTCATCACATGACCAAAGAAAACCGTCTGTCTTAGTTTTATTACTGTGTAAAATGTTCTAGTTTCATTACCCTCTTTTAGACAATCGTTGTTAGTTACTCTGGCAGTCCCAGGAATTCGCAACATTGGTTTCAGGAACCACATCTCCGTTGCTTCCACATAAGTTACATAATTTGTTGCCGGGAATATTTCAGTGCATTTCCTCGAGTTCATACTTCAGAAGTATATGTACACTTCGCTGGCTGTTGCAGATGAGGACGGAGCACGTATGGGAATGTTTCGAGTACTGTTATGTCGATTCTTGACTCAACTCAGCTCAACTCAACTCTTCTAAGTTCAGAAAAAATAGTTTGATTTTCGCTGAAAAAACGCTTCAAATCCTATATTTGAGAAGAAGACTGTGCCTTCTGCATATAGGAATGCTGGAAACGGCTTTCTGGTAATTATAAATAGATCAAAATTGTCATTATTCTTATCATTTGTACGTTGCCCATCACAGTTTCTGCATAGATGTTTAACAGGGAAGGGGAGAGAATGCAGCTACGTCTTACTCCCTTTGCATAGCAAACCAGTTTGATGTTTCAACAGCTACTCTGAGAGCTGCTTGTTGTTCGGTTAAATTCAACAATGTTTTCGAGGGAACAGAGAAACATCCGCGGTGAAAATCAGTGATGCTGTTGAGAAGACATATAAATATCTTCAGTGAAATCCAGTGTTGCCGTTGAGAAAACCGACACAGCATCTAGTGGAACTCAATACTCTTATGGGAAAATAGACACAATGGGAAAACAGACATCATCTGGTGAAGCTCTATACTCTGATGAGAACAGACATTATCTAATGAAAGTCAATAATGCTGATGAGAAAATAGATAAAGTTCTTCAATGAAACTCACAACTCTGGTTAGAGAACAAATACAGCATTTAGTGAAACGCAGTACTCTGGTGAGAAAACAGATATTTTATCTAGTGAAATTCAATGATGCTGTTGAGAGAACAGACACAACATCTTCAGTCATATTCAACAATGTTTGTCGTGAAAGAGAGAAAACATATCATGGAAATTGAACCGTGCTTCTACAGGTTCACAGAGCCCCAAAGAACTTCCCCAATACTCATAATAATGACATTACAGATCAGACAAAATACGGTGAGCCACTTCACACGGAGATCGAGGGTCGCGCCATGTCTGCAAATTGTAAAATATACATGATGTTTTTTTCCCAACTAATTATCTAAAGTGTTCTTCTGTAACTCGAGTGGTGTCAGACACACTGTGTGTAGTTTGTGTTCAATTCTCATAACAGATAGACGAACCAACGAATGAATGAACGTTGTTTTCAAAGGGTTCAGAATTGGGCACGCAGGCCCGTCTAGCATTCTGCCTTTCTTATCTCTCTCCATCATCAATTATTTCATTGATACATCAATTATCAGGCTAAACTCAGACAACAAGAATAACAATATTTGCATTAAAACGCATTGGAAATGTGCAATAAAAATTAATGCATGACTCATTAGTACTCATATTTTTGGCACAGCATATAATAATTCTCAAAGGTAGAAATACGTACCTCAGTTAGGAGAATGGTCATTATAATTAGTTTTTTGTTTATTATCATTGTTATTTTAGGAGGAAATATAGTCTGTACTGAGATAGTTTTCAAATAGGCAGAGATTGTATGTAGAGGAATTGGTGGTGTCGTTAATTGATTGTGGAAGGTGGTTCCACAGATGAGCTGCGATGATGTGGTGGCTTGACTCTCGCCCGCGGTCCAATGATGACAGGCTCATTTTGTGAAAATTGACCATAATCCCAGGTAAAACCAGCCTTAAAATGAGTCACATAAAATGTCCTGGGAAATAAAGGCGGCAGTTATGATACCGATCGCATCACCCACAGACTGTCAAGTGGTCAATAAAATATGGATCTAGCAGAGTACACCCAGAAGTAGACTTAGAGTGGTTCAAGTTGTTCAGACTCTACAAGTGTAGATTCATCACGTAGCACATCCTGTACAACGTCGCTCTCTTCACGGCCCTCCGAAAAGCCTCTCGATCTCTCGCCAGTTCTCCTGCCTCATGCACCCTCGTGCCCAGGCTGTCTGCAGTTTCCTGTATCCATATTCGTACTGGCCGACCACTGTCTCTCCTTCCAGAAACCACGCCTTCCATCACTGCTCTTTCCTAGCCACTGTGAGGTTTGACATCGCCAGAGTATTTCAGTTTCCGAGACACGATGCTGCTTCTGCTAAGGGATTAGTTGATGTTCAGATTTTTCTAGAATGTCAATATATGTCTATCACTAGGTAAACATCTCCAGATTATGTAACATATATTTGTGTTCTTCTGGGTCCACAAGTCTAGATTATGAAACATATATTTGTATTTCTCTAGGTCCACAAGCCTAGATTATGTAACTTACATTTGTGAATTTCTGGGTCCACACGTCTAGATTATGTAACATATATTTGTGTTCTTCTGGGTCCACATGTCTAGATTATCTAACATATAATTGTGTTATTATAGGTCTACAAGTCTAGATTATGTAACATATATTTGTGTTCTTATGGGTCTACAAGTCTAGAATATGTAACATATATGTGTGTTCTTGTGGTCTACAAGTCTAGATTATGTAACATATATTTGTGTTCTTGTGGTCTACAAGTCTAGATTATGTAACATATATTTGTGTTCGTCTAGGTCTACTTGCCTAGATTATGTAACATATATTTGTGTTCGTCTAGGTCTAAAAGTCAAGATTATGTAACATATATTTGTGTTCTTATAGGTCTACAAATCTAGATTATGTAACATATATTTGTGTTCTTATAGGTCTACAAATCTAGATTATGTAACATATATTCGTCTTCCCCTGGGCCCATAAGTCTAGATTATGTAACATATATTCGTCTTCCCCTGGGTCCACAAGTCTAGATTATGTAACATATATTCGTCTTCCCCTGGGTCCACAAGTCTAGATTATGTAACATATATTCGTCTTCCCCTGGGTCCACAAGTCTAGATTATGTAACATATATTCGTCTTCCCCTGAGTCCACAAGTCTAGATTATGTAACATAAATTCGTCGTCCCCTGGGTCCACAAGTCTAGATTTTGTAACATATATTCGTCTTCCCCTGGGTCCACAAGTATAGATTATGTTACATTCCTGTAAAATTCGTGACTGTTTTATGTCATGGCACGGTAGGGTCTAGCGACACGCATTGATACACGCCGTTGGGATCGCAAGATGTGGAGAAGCATGATGACCCACGCCAGTCCGCAAGGCACGTAATGATGATCGTAACACACAGCCACACATACACACACAAACCAAGACTCCTGGAGCGTCACACAATTAACAGAACATTTGCAATTCTGCCGGAAATTCGAAAGCACAAAATGCGCTGACTATAAATTATGTACAGAGATCAAAAGAGGAGTAACTCCTGTGGGAATCGAAACTGAATCACTAACAGACCAGCTCCGTGTATTCGGTCAGTTTCCGTGCGTCCACAGTGCAGAGCTGTCCGCTTTGTTGAATATGCGATGTCTGGTTGGGCGACCTCTTCACGGGTAATTTAAAGACCGTGACAAAACCAGTGCACACGGCGGGGCACTAAGTGAAGTAGGAGGTATTGATGTGTGTGTAAATCACTGGGTTGTGAGTGTATGGACTGTCTTCTCTACTTCTTTCCTGCTTCTGTGAACTCTAGCATTACCTATGACGTGATGTATCACTCACATACGTGTATAGTACTGTCTCCAACCAACTCTATGATGGGATATATCACTCACACATGTGTATAGTCCTGTGTCTCCAACCATCTCTATCACGTGATGTATCACTCACACATGTGTACAGTCCTGTGTCTCCAACCAACTCTATGATGTGATATATCACTCACACATGTGTATAGTCCTGTGTCTCCAACCAACTCTATGATGTGATATATCACTCACACATGTGTACAGTCCTGTGTCTCCAACCAACTCTATGATGTGATATATCAATCACACATGTGTATAGTCCTGTGTCTCCAACCAACTCTATCACGTGATGTATCACTCACACATGTGTATAGTCCTGTGTCTCCAACCAACTCTATCACTTGATGTATCACTCACACATGTGTATAGTCCTGTGTCTCCAACCAACTCTATGATGTGATATATCACTCACACATGTGTATAGTCTTGTGTCTCCAACCAACTCTATGATGTGATATATCACTCACACATATGTATAGTCCTGTGTCTCCAACCAACTCTATCACGTGATGTATCACTCACACATGTGTATAGTCCTGTGTCACCAACCAACTCTATGATGTGATATATCACTCACACATGTGTATAGTCCTGTGTCTCCAAGCAACTCTATGATGTGATATATCACTCACACATGTGTATAGTCCTGTGTCACCAACCAACTCTATGATGTGATATATCACTCACACATATGTATAGTCCTGTGTCTCCAAACAACTCTATCACTTGATGTATCACTCACACATGTGTATAGTCCTGTGTCACCAACCAACTCTATGATGTGATATATCACTCACACATGTGTATAGTCCTGTGTCTCCAACCAACTCTATCACGTGATGTATCACTCACACATGTGTATAGTCCTGTATCACCAACCAACTCTATGATGTGATATATCACTCACACATGTGTATAGTCCTGTGTCTCCAACCAACCCTATCACGTGATGTATCACTCACACAAGTGTATAGTCCTTTGTCTCCAACCAACTCTATCACTTGATGTATCACTCACACAAGTGTATAGTCCTGTGTCTCCAACCAACCCTATCACGTGATGTATCACTCACACAAGTGTATAGTCCTGTGTCTCCAACCAACCCTATCACGTGATGTATCACTCACACAAGTGTATAGTCCTTTGTCTCCAACCAACTCTATCACTTGATGTATCACTCACACAAGTGTATAGTCCTGTGTCTCCAACCAACCCTATCACGTGATGTATCACTCACGCAAGTGTATAGTCCTGTGTCTCCAACCAACCCTATCACGTGATGTATCACTCACACAAGTGTATAGTCCTTTGTCTCCAACCAACTCTATCACTTGATGTATCACTCACACATGTGTATAGTCCTTTGTCTCCAACCAACTCTATCACTTGATGTATCACTCACACATGTGTATAGTCCTTTGTCTCCAACCAACTCTATCACGTGATGTATCACTCACACAAGTGTATAGTCCTGTGTCTCCAACCAACTCTATCACTTGATGTATCACTCACACATGTGTATAGTCCTTTGTCTCCAACCAACTCTATCACTTGATGTATCACTCACACATGTGTATAGTCCTTTGTCTCCAACCAACTCTATCACGTGATGTATCACTCACACAAGTGTATAGTCCTTTGTCTCCAACCAACTCTATCACTTGATGTATCACTCACACATGTATATAGTCCTTTGTCTCCAACCAACTCTATCACTTGATGTATCACTCACACATGTGTATAGTCCTTTGTCTCCAACCAACTCTATCACTTGATGTATCACTCACACATGTGTATAGTCCTGTGTCTCCAACCAACTCTATCACTTGATGTATCACTCACACATGTGTATAGTCCTTTGTCTCCAACCAACTCTATCACTTGATGTATCACTCACACAAGTGTATAGTCCTGTGTCTCCAACCAACTCTATCACTTGATGTATCACTCACACATGTGTATAGTCCTTTGTCTCCAACCAACTCAGCACCAGCGTCACAGCCGCACCGCCCTAAAATAGATGGCGGTCATATTGGTCGTTGTGTTCTTGCAGATGGAACATTCCAATGTTGTTGTTGTTGTTGTTGTTGTTGTTGTTGTTGTTGTTGTTGTTGTTGTTGTTGTTGTTGTTGTTGTTTGTTAACTCACACGTAGTACACACACATGCTCCTGCTTCTAGCGCTTCTATTTTTGCGTGTGGGTTAGCACGCGCATATTTCCAGTGTTTCTTGCCAGCAGGGGTACCCACTTCCGAGGTACTATTCTTTACGTCCCCAAGTCAAGGAAGAGAAGTCAACATTATAGTCCAACTGACCGGTGTGAAGGTTGGACCCGCAACCTCGGCATCACCACATCTGAAGTTTAACAGAAATCACACAAAATAATCTACAGCAATAAGATAAACGGGTAGCGGGGTAGGGGTATCCCCTATCAAAGGAGAAGTAAGGCGCCTCCTTCCCTCCGCTAGCCTACGGGACACCCTTGGGCAAGGTGGAGTACCCGTTTAGCCCCCCGATCAGGGTTACGTGAAGCCATGGGTGCAGGTGGTGGATGAAGATGGAGAGCAGCCGACAGATAGTTGTAGGTTATGGTCTCCACCTTCACGACGGTAGGCAGAGGATCTCCTTTTTTGAGGAGACAATGGCTACGGTCACTGACCAGTATGGTCACTGCTGGGAAGGAAAGCAATGGCAAACTACCTTCTTTACACATGCCAAGAAAATCATGTTGTGTTCACTTATCGATAATCAGAGAAACGGCGTAAATGGGTGCTCCATAGGAGCAGCCTCGCCCGGTAGGGATAGTCATGCGCACCAGGTGACTCCAGACCGTCAACAGGCTACTAGGTGCAAAAGATTAATATCATTGAAAGTAGGAACTTGGAATGTTAGAACAATGAATGCAGATGGAAAGTTGGAGGACATCAAAAAAGAAATGGAGAGAGAGAAGATTAACATATTAGGAATATCGGAAACGAGATGGAGAGGAGCAGGGATAAGGACAGGAGAGGATTGTAAGATTATTTACTCGGGGGGAGAAGAACAGCAAAGAGGTGTAGCCATTATATTAGATAAGCAAACATCAAATTCTGTCAAAGGATATTGGGCTGTGTCAGACAGAGTTCTATTAGTAAAATTAAACGGAAGACCTTTTAAAATAAATGTAATTCAAGTATATGCCCCAACAAGTGAAAGCAGTGAAGAAAGTATAGAGAAATTTTATAATGACATGGAGTCTGCTTTGAAGAACTGTAAAAAATCAGAAATAAATATCATAATGGGTGATTTCAACGCAAAAATAGGAAAGCAAAGCGATGGATGCAGTGTAGGCAACCATGGTTTGGGAGAGAGAAATGAAAGAGGTTACAGACTTGTAGAATGGGCAAAAGAACAAGAAATGGTTGTAGGAAACACCTGGTTTAAACAACATCCTAGAAGATTATGGACATGGAGGAGTCCAGACAGCAGGATTAAAAACCAGATAGATTACATCCTGATAAGCAAAAGGTTTCGAAATGCATTAACAGTTGTAAAAACAGTTCCAAATGCAGACTGTTACAGTGATCACAGATTAATTATTGGCACATTGAGGGTAAAGTTAAAGAAAGTCAAGTATACAGCAGGAAACCCTAAATATGACTTGTGCAAATTGAAAACTGACAAAGAAATACAAGATAATTTTAACATAGAAGTAAAGAACAAATTTGATTTATTGTCTGATCTAGAGATCCTATTTCAAGATGTAGATGATCAATGGGAAATGCTGAAGAATTCAATCAGTTGTGCAGCAGAAAAAACTATTCCAAAAGTAAAGAAAGTGGGCCGTAAGACATGGATGACTGAAGAAATTTTACAACTAATGGAAACAAGAAGACAGAACAAAAATAATCCTGCCAAATATGAAGAAATTCACAGAAAAGTCAGAACCTTATGTAAGGAGGCTAAAGAAACATGGCTTGAGAAAAATTGCAGAGAAATTGAAAAACAACACAACAGTAAAAATGCGAAACTAATGCACAAAAGAATTCAGGAGATTACTAATCAAAGAACACGTACATCAGCAGGCTGCCTAAAGACAAAAGATGGAAGAGTCGTAATAGAAAAAGATCAGATTTTACATGTATGGTCAGATTACGTGAAAAACCTTTATGACGATAACAGAGACGAACAATATATTGTTCAAAATAACAATGAAGGGCCAGCAATTTTGAAGACGGAGGTTCAGAATGCTCTTAATCATATGAAATCTGGCAAGACCCCCGGTCCAGACAGCGTCACAACAGAAATGATTAATGCTTTAGAAGAATATGGAATAGATAAAGTTACCAGTCTGCTTAATACAATATATGATACTGGAAATATACCTCATGAGTTATGTAATTCTGTATTTATTGCAATCCCAAAGAAATCAGGAGCCTTGGAATGTGATCAACATCGAACAATTAGTATAATGAGTCACATCACGAAGATTTTGCTAAGAATTATCATGCAAAGAGTTAGGAGGAAAATACAACCTGAAATAGGAGAAGAACAATGTGGGTTTGTAGTAGGCAAGGGTACAGTAAATGCTGTGTATATACTGAGAACCGTAATCGAACGTTCTATAGAAGTAAACAAAGATCTACACCTTTGCTTTATTGACTACACAAAGGCTTTTGATAAAGTGAGACATGTCAACATGATAAGGATGCTTGAAGATCTACAAATTGATGGGAAAGACCTTAGACTTGTAAAAAACATATATTGGAAACAACAAGCTGCCATAAGAGTTGATAATGAAGTAAGCCAATATCAGCCTATTAAGAGAGGTGTGAGACAGGGATGTGTAATGTCTCCAGATCTGTTTTCCCTGTACAGTGAAAATATTTTCAGAAATATTGAAAATATGGAAGGAATCAACATTGGGGGACGATGCATCAATAACATTAGATATGCAGATGATACAGTCTTGATTGCAGACAATGAACAGGACCTGCAAAATTTAGTAGATGCGGTTGTTACACACAGTGAACAACAAGGGTTAGAATTAAATTGTAAAAAGACACAGATTATGGTCGTCACTAGGAAGAACGAAATACCACAGTGTAATATACAAGTAAATGGGAATATTCTTCAACAAGTGAATAGGTACAATTATCTCGGAACAGTAATAACATCTGATGGGAGATGCCTTGAAGAGATTAGAACAAGGATCGCCATGGCAAAAGTAGCCTTTAGCAAGATGAAAAACATACTGACCAATAAAAAGATGTCAATTGAAACGAGAAAAAGAGTGTTGAGATGCTACATAGAACCTGTACTTTTATATGGATGTGAAGCTTGGACAATGAGCAGCCAGGCTGAAAAACATCTGATGGCTGTAGAAATGTGGTTTCTGAGGAAAATGCAAAGAATACCATGGACAGCCAGAAAGACCAATGAACAAGTCCTTCAAGAAACAAATGAAGATCGTAAACTGATCAGAGACATTAGACGTAGACAGTCACAATTTTTTGGGCATGTTATGAGAAGAAATGATTTGGAGAACTTGGTGACAACTGGTAAGATCGAGGGGAACAGACCAAGGGGAAGACCTAGAAACAAGTATCTGGATGGCTTGGCCTTGTGGCATGGTCGAGACAGAAACACGGAACTGATCCACGACTCTGTTGATCGAGTGAGATGGCAGAACATGACCGCCCACGCTTACCGGCATGGCACATGATGGATGGAATAAGATAAATCTTTCAAGCTGATATATACAACACACATATTCACACAGTAATTTATATTGTCTACAATGGTAATTTTACACTGATTATCATGTCTTTTTGTTTGCATGACATTGGTGTTTGTTAATGAACGGCAATTGCCTCTGTCAGCTTTAACATGCGACAATTGTGTTTGTTAAACAACACACGACTCGCATTGTTCCTATAAATCACATGACCGGTTTCCAAAATGGGCCGTCAAATCGATTTGCGGTATGTAGACTTTGCCAGGTTATCAATCTTTGTTTATTATTCTGTCAATAACATCTGTATGTCTGCTAACATCAGATCATTTCCTGTTCCGACAGTTTATGCAAACTAGCATAAAGAGTGCACAGAAGCCATAAACAACATGTTGCACAATTTATTGCATGGCATATTTCGCTGCATCGCGTCAGGTACATTCTGCAGAGTTCTATATCATATCAAGAGAATAAACTAATAATTACTTCGTCTGAAGCACGTAAATCACATAGTCACAGCTTTTGTTCGAACGTAGGGGAATTTGTTATCCCCACAGTAATTTCATATTTAACAGGAAAGCTTTCTTGTTGCATAAAACTGGCTGGAACCATCTTATTGCTAACGTCTCACTGTACTTGAGCTATCGTTTATGTTCGTCGAATACAGCAAACGAAACATTACACGTTAAAATTAAAAAGTACAATTAAAGGACCCTGTTCACGCACTGAGGTTTTTGGGTATATATTGCTAGCCTTGGCCTTGTATAGGTCAATCGGTTACGCCATATGTTAAGTGGCAAATATAACTCCAACCCTCCTGACTTCAGCGACCATTTCCTTCCACTATGTTAAGCCGGGTGGACCTGGGAAGCTTGGGTCTTCTTCTTCTCTGCCTCCTTTGTCCTAAATGAAGTGTTGGGGGAAGATGTAGACAGAGATCTTTTAGGCCAGAGGTTCTCAACCGGTGGGGAAACCCCCCCCCCCCCAACTAGGGAAGAATTTTAGGGTTTCCAGGGGGGGGGGGGGATTAAGATGATTTCAAGATCGCATTAATACAAGAACCAGTTACTTGATATTGTTTTTCCCTCTAAATTTTACGATTCTGTACTTCTCGCCCTAATGAAATTCATTTTATAACGTAAGTAGACCCGCAAATCACGTTTTATGTAGATGTCTAGACTTGTTCTAGTATGTGTTATTAAACTTAGCTTCCATTTTTATGTATACTGTGTAAGGGTGGGGGAGGGGGGGAATTTATAGGAAGGAATTCGAAGGGGGGGGGGGGGGGATGACGTTCAGAATATATGGTAAAGGGGGCATGGGCCAAAAAAGGTTGAGAACCACTTTCTTAGGCGTTCTGTTTAATATTTTTTTTTTTTTTGTTGTAAGTTGGAATTAATTTTTCTAACTTTGTTCTTGATAAAATCACTCCATCTTTTACGTAGTCTTCCCCTTGCTTTGTATCCGTTCTATTTCTTCAATGTGGATCTGTGTCGCACTTGGTACAAGGGCATGCTTGTTTTCCATTTCAAAGTTTAGGTTAATAAACAAAATGCTCAACTCTGAGATTCGAATACATGATCCCCGGGCTTGTAGGCAAGCGTACATACCACTGCTCCAGTGAACTAATGTATGTCATTTTACCGGCTTGTCTGGTTGCTTACTGAAAGGGGAGACAATAAAAATAATTTAGACATATACGTTATAGGTATGTAGTGTATTATCGTCCTTTGTTCTGCATTTTTGTTTTTCCATCTAGTCTGTTGGCCTGCTTGTCTGTCTGTCGGCTTGCCCGTCTATCTATCATTTGTCTGCCTGTCTGATACACCAGGTTATTGTTATATCTAAGTCAGTGTAGTTATGTATATAGCATGTTTCTTAAGTGCATGGCCTACAATTAAACAAATAAAAACGTTCTTTGCTCTTTGCTATCAACCCCCCCCCCCCCCACCCACCCCCAGGTTGATATTCCAAGCAGTGTTGCATTCAGTAGCTTGCCATTGTGTTCTAAACGAAAAAATTAACGTTGAAATCCAACTGACCGGTGCAGGGAACGATCCTCTACCCAGACGTCCGCACACCGGACGTTTAAACGCCAGCGTGTCAAACCTCCCAGCCACGCTGACCTTTGCTTGTTCACAGATGTAGCTCAACAGTCAGCATCAGTCCAGGTCCCGTTAACACGGGTCAATTCTCCCAGCCATGCTAACCTCTGGAGGTCCACAAATGTAACTCATCAGTCAGCAACAGTCAAGATGCCTGTGACAAGAGTTAAGCCCCGTGTGATATATGGTGTTAGACTCACATGTTCACAGACCTACCAGCCCTGGTCGCGTGGAGTGGGTGGTATCATCGCCGGACGCATTTGTTTCCCGAGACTGGTACTCATGGCAGGCGGGGTGGATCTGGGCGCAGTCCCTGTCTCATGGCAGGTGGGTCTACCTGGGCGCAGTCCCTGTCTCATGGCAGGTGGGGTCTACTTGGGCGCAGTCCCTGTCTCATGGTAGGCGGGTCCTACCTGGGCGCAGTCCCTGTCTCATGGTAGGCGGGTCCTACCTGGGCGCAGTCCCTGTCTCATGGCAGGCGGGTCCTACCTGGGCGCAGTCCCTGTCTCATGGTAGGCGGGTCCTACCTGGGCGCAGTCCCTGTCTCATGGTAGGCGGGTCCTACCTGGGCGCAGTCCGTGTCTCATGGCAAGCTGGGTCTACCTGGGCGCAGTCCCTGTCTCATGGCAGGTGGGTCTACCTGGGCGCAGTCCCTGTCTCATGGCAGGTGGGTCTACCTGGGCGCAGTCCCTGTCTCATGGCAGGTGGGGTCTACTTGGGCGCAGTCCCTGTCTCATGGTAGGCGGGTCCTACCTGGGCGCAGTCCCTGTCTCATGGTAGGCGGGTCCTACCTGGGCGCAGTCCCTGTCTCATGGCAGGCGGGTCCTACCTGGGCGCAGTCCCTGTCTCATGGTAGGCGGGTCCTACCTGGGCGCAGTCCGTGTCTCATGGCAAGCTGGGTCTACCTGGGCGCAGTCCGTGTCTCATGGCAGGCGGGTCCTACCTGGGCGCAGTCCCTGTCTCATGGCAAGCTGGGTCTACCTGGGCGCAGTCCGTGTCTCATGGTAGGCGGGTCCTACCTGGGCGCAGTCCCTGTCTCATGGCAGGCGGGTCCTACCTGGGCGCAGTCCCTGTCTCATGGTAGGCGTGTCCTACCTGGGCGCAGTCCGTGTCTCATGGCAAGCTGGGTCTACCTGGGCGCAGTCCGTGTCTCATGGTAGGCGGGTCCTACCTGGGCGCAGTCCGTGTCTCATGGCAAGCTGGGTCTACCTGGGCGCAGTCCATTTCTCATGGTAGGCGGGTCCTACCTGGGCGCAGTCCGTGTCTCATGGCAAGCTGGGTCTACCTGGGCGCAGTCCGTGTCTCATGGCAAGCTGGGTCTACCTGGGCGCAGTCCGTGTCTCATGGCAAGCTGGGTCTACCTGGGCGCAGTCCGTGTCTCATGGCAAGCTGGGTCTACCTGGGCGCAGTCCGTTTCTCATGGCAGGCGGGGTCTACCTTGGCGCCGTCCGTGTCTCATGGCAAGCTGGGTCTACCTGGGCGCAGTCCGTGTCTCATGGCAAGCTGGGTCTACCTGGGCGCAGTCCGTGTCTCATGGTAGGCGGGTCCTACCTGGGCGCAGTCCGTGTCTCATGGTAGGCGGGTCCTACCTGGGCGCAGTCCGTGTCTCATGGCAAGCTGGGTCTACCTGGGCGCAGTCCGTGTCTCATGGCAAGCTGGGTCTACCTGGGCGCAGTCCGTGTCTCATGGCAAGCTGGGTCTACCTGGGCGCAGTCCGTGTCTCATGGCAAGCTGGGTCTACCTGGGCGCAGTCCGTGTCTCATGGCAAGTTGGGTCTACCTGGGCGCAGTCCGTGTCTCATGGTAGGCGGGTCCTACCTGGGCGCAGTCCGTGTCTCATGGTAGGCGGGTCCTACCTGGGCGCAGTCCGTGTCTCATGGTAGGCGGGTCCTACCTGGGCGCAGTCCGTGTCTCATGGCAAGCTGGGTCTACCTGGGCGCAGTCCGTGTCTCATGGCAAGCTGGGTCTACCTGGGCGCAGTCCGTGTCTCATGGCAAGCTGGGTCTACCTGGGCGCAGTCCGTGTCTCATGGCAAGCTGGGTCTACCTGGGCGCAGTCCGTGTCTCATGGCAAGCTGGGTCTACCTGGGCGCAGTCCGTGTCTCATGGCAAGCTGGGTCTACCTGGGCGCAGTCCGTGTCTCATGGCAAACTGGGTCTACCTGGGCGCAGTCCGTGTCTCATGGCAAGCTGGGTCTACCTGGGCGCAGTCCGTGTCTCATGGCAAGCTGGGTCTACCTGGGCGCAGTCCGTGTCTCATGGCAAGCTGGGTCTACCTGGGCGCAGTCCGTGTCTCATGGCAAGCTGGGTCTACCTGGGCGCAGTCCGTGTCTCATGGCAAACTGGGTCTACCTGGGCGTAGTCCGTGTCTCATGGCTAGCTGGGTCTACCTGGGCGCAGTCCGTGTCGCTGGTGATGGAACCCGTGATCAACGGGCCAGTCTAGACACTACGCTGATGTGCCTCAACATGCGCACAAATTAGCCTTACCCATACAAACCGGTCTCTGTGGCTAAGGGTTTGCGAACGCGGTTTGTGAGCCCGTATACCCGGGTTCGAAACACGGCGGTGCTGGTTTTTTCGAAAAAGGTATAGGAACCGGTCGTTCAGAAAGCAATGCCAAACTACTGAATGTAAAATTTGCCCAGGAATCACGAACAGCGAAAATGCTGGGGTTGACTGCTACGTCATGCAACTTAATTTTTTTTTAAAATACATACACGTACACAGTGCTTATTAATCCACATTCACATACTAACCCATAGAAAAACACACTAACTTACAAACTACATAACACGCACAATAACTCTCGCATACAAGCACTAAACCAATCACACACACACACACACACACACACACACACACACACACACACAGATACATATACGCATGCACACGCACACACGGGCGCACACAAACTCTCACACACACACACACACACACACACTAACGTACACACAATTAACTCACACACACTAGCATATAAACTACTAACACACATACACTCACACACAGACTAACTCACAGATACACACACCCACAAACACACACTCACACATACACACACAAGAGGACCAGGTGTAATGTTCTATCGATCTTCTCCTACATTCACAGCTTCAAGCTGACCACCAGTGTCCCAGCGGAAATGACGTCAGCCGATGCACATTTAGACACCAGCCACTCCAGGCCAGGAACCCCAGACAGCCGACCTTGAATGCCTCATTTCTAGCCGGGGACCACTTATAACCAGCAGCCTATTACTGGCATGGTCTGTTGTTTCCCTGTACTATAGAATGTGATATTGTAGGATCTACTACAGAGTGGTTTGGGTGTGTCTCTGAGTTTGCTTCCTCTTGTATTGTCACTTCCGTTGAACAAATTGACAGTCTGACATTTTGTCTGTAAGGAAGGCTGAATGTCCTACCGTCTCTGAAACAGAATTAATCATTCCTTGTCCGAAACAGCCAGAACTCTTCCTTCTCTCATATATTAAAAGTCTTACTTTCTCTGAAACAGTTTATGTCCCATCTTCTTTGAAATCCTATAAGTCATACTTTCTCTGAAAGAGTGGTAATCCTAACTTCCATGAAATACTAAAAGTCCTATCTTCTTTGAAACAGGGATAACCTTATTTTATCTTAATTAGAAATAACTTTATCGTCCCTGAAATACAATAAGCCAAACCTTCTCTGGCACCCAAAAGTCAAACGTCTCTGAAAGCATGGAACACTGACACACTAAATTATTTTGAAGTTGACCATGAGCAAATGCAGAAAAAGTGACAAAAGTTATAAATGTGCTGTTGATCTGTGCAGCTATTTTTCCCAAAGAAAACTAAATATATCAAGAGTAGCTAAAAGCTCTGCAACTTCTGTTCTTTAAGGATTAATTATTTATTTACTTTTACAACGCTTTCAACACTTAAACAACAGGATATTTGTGCTGTGTATTGCAAATCCCCCGATTCCTTCTTGGAGAAAGTTCCTAAACGGACAAGCCTTACAGCCCGCCACTCCTGTTAAAACTTAACCCTGACGACTGCGTACGTGTGGCATCGATTCTGAAGAAAATGTACTCAACAATAACGACGACGATAGCAAAGACGACGACAAAGAAACAACTGGAGTAGGTCATTGGTAGATTTCACTATGCAACAGCAATGAAGACGCCATGGGCGTGGCTTGTGTTAGTTGCCATGGCAGCTGCGTCAACGCCTGAAGTTCCACCAGCCGGCGATAACGATCTTCTACCGAATAACTACATTGATGACGGCGATAACAACAGGAACAACAACTATAACAATAACGGGGTTTCAAACAGTAACCATTGTCCAGATTCATGCACTTGCTACTGGGGATCGTACCCGGCAACTCGGGTCTCGGAATCCCTGCTTACTGTGAACTGTTCGGCGAAGGGATTCGTGGGATTCCCCAAGTTCTTGTCAAACGAAACCCAGGTGCTGGACATGTCACACAACAAGATGATGAACATTAGCTCTCATCCAGGCCTGGGCGAGCTTCTGGTCCTGGACGTCTCCAATAACTGGGTGCGTGTGCTGGACAACCTGTGGGTGTTTGAGCACCTGCCTAAGCTGCGGGTCCTCAGGTAAGATGGGGGTGCATGTTGTTGGTGTTTGGCTTTTCTGTGCCTCTTGTGTTGTATTCTAGCTGTCATCTGTCTGTCTCAAACATCGTACCGTGGCTGATAAACTATTGTCTGTGTTTGTCAGTCATTGCACCATATATAGGCATCTATTGTTTGTGTCTGTCAATCAGTGCACCATTTATAATCATCTATTGTCTGTGTCTACCAAAAAATGCACCATGTGTGAACTACTATTGTCTGCATGTATCAAACAATGCGCCATAAGAGAACTACTATTGTCTGTATGTATCAAGCAATGCACCATATGTGGTGAGCTAATGTCCGTATGTATCGAACATCACAAGCTGTTATTGTATATGTTACATTTGGCATGATCTTACAAATGAAGTCTGGCTAGATATGTTAGACGTAAACGTCAGACGTAAGATTGTGCGTGATCGTCAAAATGACCAGGTGTTCACATGCACCTATTGTGGATGAAAATTTACAGCGCGAATTGGTCTGATCAGTCATATTCGAGTTACCACCACTATCATGGTTACCACCATGGGTTGTAGCTATTATGCCTTTTTGAGGGACAATGTAACAAAGTATCATCTTTCAAGACGGCAAGGTGCCAATAGACCTAATAATAATAATAATAATAATAATAATAATAATAATAATAATAATAATAATAATAATAATAATAATAATAATAATAATAGATATTTTTAATGCCAGGTCTTTGTTAGATATGGCTAAGCTGCCGTATGGCAATAGACGGTACTACTTACTTTCTGTTAGCGCCGAATGTTGGGCGACGCTTACCAAACCCAGCACCCCATATTGTGCCAATAGCTTCGGGCGAAAGAGCGCAATTGGGAGGGTACAAGCCTTATCCTAGTGCGAGGAAATGCAACCTAAAGACTGAATGTCATGGCAGGGCAGACTAGGCTCTAAGCCTTGGTTGGCAACTGGTCTAGGATCGAAGCTGCGACAGTCGGACAGTTAGAGCATTGCTTTGCTGATTCGGTAGATTCTGCAGCTTCTCTTGTTCCAGATGTAGAGGTGTTGCCTTTCCTCTGGAGTAAACTAGGCAGGCCGAGAGAGGGATCATGCTGCATGGGCAACACATGTTCTCTAAATTCAGCTCAGGCTTTGTGCTATGGCGATGTATAACTCCATTTTATAAACTATCGTCTGTCAAGACGGCTAGGTGCCAGTCAGATATGTTAACATACACGCAGACACACACACACACACACACACACACACACACACACACACACACACACACTCACGCAGACACTCGCACATGTAAAAACACAAACATGCATACCTACATGAGGCAGGGGCAGATAAAGAGACAGAGGCAGACCAAGAGACATGATGCTGGATGGAATGAGACAGTGGCATGGAGGAATATCATCAGCAAAGTTGATCCAGAACACCGAGGACCGAGATCTGTGGAGAGACATGAACGCCTAATCCAGCCGGCAGGGCACTGGGTGATTATGATAACAATATTTGTTTATTTGTGAACGAACGACCCTATATCGAAGGTGTTACCAATGAAGTTTGTAATCCCGCATACCGTGTCCGTAACACAGCTGCAGGCGATTTGAAAGAGACCGCCTTGCGTTGGTTTCCATATAAAGGTATGAGTGCCGGTCGTTCAGAAAGCAATGGCAGACTACTGTACCACAAAATCGCAATCACCCAAACAATGATGGGTTGACTGCGACGTCCTGTAAAAGATATGCAATTAAATTTGTTTATGTGTTAGATTATTTACAACACTCCATTTGCACTGAACACTATAGTCTGTCCAGAAACGAATGCCTTCATTCACGATCAATTATTTTGAAGTCTGTTGCATCGTTATGAAATTTTTCCTGACGTCTTATATTTACCCCCACCCAAGGAATATGTCTTTGATAGGTCCAAAAGCAACGTAAATCATGGAAAGCGGCGACATATCTTTGATGTTCTGGTGAAAAACTAGTGATTTCTCGCTAACAAACTTGTTTTACAGTAATGCCCCGTTCCACTACGCGAGGCTCTTGTCATAAGGCCAATCATATGTCCCACAAGGAAATTAACTACTCAACGCTAATGTTTCCGTGTGAAGGCGTAATACATTTAATAATGTGCACTTCAACTCTGACCCGTAAATTATATACCGCATATAAACAAACTTTGAAATCTGCTGTACAATCTCCAGAACAACAATTTTTTTGTTGGGTGGACATCATGATAAGGTTATATGCTAAATCTCATCATTTTCCCTCAGTTGGTTACTGAGATATGGAATTTTATATTGGGGCAGACAAACGTAAACAGACTAAGTCACATGTCAATGATGTTGGTGACCAAGTTGTGATTCTAGTGTCTGTATTTCTTCCAGCCTGGCAGACAACGGGCTGCAGTCACTGCAACATGGCAGCTTCAGTGGGCTGTACCAACTCCGGGAACTGGACTTGTCCAAGAACATCATCCAGCGAGTGGAGACTCATTCCTTCAGCGGACTGAACAATCTAGAGGTACTAGTCACGAACTCAATGTTGTGGGCCATCTGTCAAGGGAGATCATGTGTGGTTTGTTGGACCCATTTGTTGATATCTGGAGGAATTATTTTAATTCTGTCACAAGAATTTGTTATTTCATTAGCCTTTTCTTTTTTTTCTTTTTTTTTTTTTTTTTTTTTTTTTGGGGGGGGGGGGGGGGGGTATATCCTTTATAGGACATTGCACTCAACACCAGCATTTTTCAGCTGCTGTTGAAGTCTTGACAAGATTACACTCAGTAGTTTGCCATTGCTTTTTGAGCGACCGGCTCACATACCCCCGTAAGTAACCAACGCGATGCGATCCGCTACCGAATCTGGCGCATCTGCGTTCCCCACGTGGATATACGGGATTAAGGAAAAAAGTCGTTAACACCTTCGCCAGGGAGACCGGCTAGCTATTTCTAGTCTAAGTAATTAAAAAAAAACGAATTGATTATGCGCAGCGCACTGCGAATAACGCCTCCCATAGTTACGTGTTATTCGCAGTCGCGACTGGTCACGTGACGTTTACTCCCTTCGAAAATGTTCGAGAATGGCGATAGAAAAAGAAGCATTCTTTTCAAGTTTCGGGTTCGGGTTAGGGTTAGGAACTGCAATCAGAACTAAATGTATAAAATGTATATAAAAAATGATTTACATTTTAAATGGGAGCCACACTTAAATTTCGCAGCTGTGAATAACGCTCAGTATTATTCGCAGTGTGCTGCGAATAACGCCCCCCCCCCCCCCGGAAAAATAGTTTACAAGGCAAGATGGTCGACTTCCTTGCACCGGGTTTATCCCATATGGATCGGTCTCTTTCCGCAGGGCGGCCTGGCGAAAACATGAACTCCGTAGCTCCAGCGACGACCCCCAGATATATTCGATAAAATTACATCTGTGAATCGACTGACATAGGTCGGAATTTAACCATCGACCTTCAGAGCGCAGAGCAGGTATCGTAACGACTTAGCCGCGAAGAGACCTTCAGAGCGCAGAGCAGGTATCGTAACGACTTAGCCGCGAAGACTACCACAGCGAAATCTAGATCATTAATCTGTTACATCAAATCACCAATCAGTATTCCCTAGGGTAGCTAATCTTGCCAGAAGTTAATTCATGAACATTTATTATACCACAAGCGTAGCTATTTAATTAATGTGGTTAATTAATGAACAAGTATTATACCACAAGTATATCTAGTTAATTAATGTAGTTAGTTAAGGAACAATTATTATTCCTCAAGTATAGCTATTTCATTAATGTGGTTAATTAATGAACAAGTATTATCCCATAAGTTTAGCTATTTAATTAATGTAGTTAATTAATGAACAATTATTATACCACAAGTTTAGCTATTTAATTAATGTATTAAGAGCAGAATAAGGCAAGCAAAGGCTGCATTTCGGAAGTGAAGAGTATCCTGTACAATAAGTCACTATCATTGAATGTAAGAAAGAGAGTGCTAAAGTGCAAAATAGAACATGGATTGCTGTGTGACAGTGAATCTTTGTAAATGAACAAATTAAGAAGAACTTGGAAGCAACAGAGATGTGGTTCCTAAAACGAATGTTACGAAATCCTTGGACTGCTAAAGTAACTAACAACGACTGCATGAAAAAGACTCATGAAACTAAAACATTACATACAATAATAAGAAAGAGACAAACAGCTTTCTTCGGTCATGTGATGAGAAGAGAGTCATTGGAGAACATCGCGACAACTGGAAAGATCGACGGGAAGAATTGCAGAGGCAGACCAAGGGAAATGATACTGGATGGATTGAGACAGTGGCATGGAGGAATAACATCAGCAGATGTTGATCCTGAAAACCAAAGATCGAGATCTATGGAAAGTCATGAACGTCTACGTCAGCCGGCATGGAACGTGATGATCATGATGAGTTAATTAATGAACAATTACTATACCACAAGTGTAGGTAATATGTCCAGTAGTTAATAAACCTTAACTATACTTGAAATGTGTGCAAGTGTCTTCCTGGCCGAAGTTGAGACGTCACATTAATAAGTAGATAGCAAGGGGTTAACGACGTTGTTCGTAATCCCTATATCCACGTGAGGAAAACAGCTGCACGAGATTCGGCAGCGGATCGCGCCGCCCTGGTAACTTACGGGGGTATATGAGCAGGTCGCCCAGAAATCAATGGCAAACTACTGAACGCAAAACTTGCCTAGCACATCAACAGCAGCTGAAAATGCTGGTGTTGACTGCAACGTCCTGTAAGGGATATGCAAAATAAGAAAAATAAATAAATAAATAAATAAATAAATAAAAAGTCTCGGGTTCGCGTGCCCATATAGATGTTGATGGGATCAAGTTCGCTGACGCCATTTTCTGTTTTTGTTCATTGTGTTTTGTCAAAAACATTCTATCACATATTGTGGACTTGTGAAACTACCTCCACTTGGATGAAACGCGATGTGTCGGTCTGGTGTATCGGGTTTATTTCATCCTGGTTTACGTGCCTCGAACCCCTCTGTATCCATCTGACTTTAGCTGGTGTTTCTTGGTGTATGTTTCCAGTGCCTTCCAGTAGGATCGTGTAGATTTCCCCGTAGGGCAGCAGTCAATTGTCTACCAGATGATGGTCTTATGTCGCTGTAGATTACTTGAAAGTTTCAAACTGATAATTAGTTGTTGCTGCTGTTGCCATCTTTTTCCCGAACATTCATGCCATTTCTTTGGAAGCATAATTTACAACGGGTAACTTCCAAGAGGGTTTCCCATATCTTCCGACGGGTTTGACTGCAATTTAAAACAAAAAAAAGTTAGTTGCATATCCAATACAGGACGTCAGTCAACCACAGTATTTGTTTGGCTGTTTGTTTTTTTTCTTGCAAAGTTTACGTGCAGTAGCTTACCATTGCTTTCTGGACGACAGGCACTTAAAGCACTGTAAAATAAAAATGCTGCCAAATCTTCAACAGTCGTGTTTCGAATGCGATATTACGAATTTGAATAACGAAGACACAAACAATAGATTGCACGATTTATTGCCTGGCATATTTCGCTGCATCTCGTCAGGTACATACTGCAGAAATCACACAACTTACGTGAATTAACTAGATAAATCCTTCAAGTTGAAATATACACATATTCGCACAGTAATGTCACTTATCTACCACGGTAATTTTAAGCTGACTAACATGTCTTTCTGTTTACACAATTCTGTCTTGCGTTGATAGATCATAATTGCTTCTGCAAATTTTAACAAGCGAGTATTTTGTGTGTTAAACAACACGCGAAATGCAGTGTCTCTTACAACAACATGGCCACTGTCGACAATGTGCCTACCGATTGAAGACGCCGGGAGCTTCCGGTGTGTCGGCCCCACGCGGCTAGCATCTCCTGTGTGTTGTATCTTGTTGACCCATTGAGGTATGTGTTCTGACACCCGTTTGTTAAGCTGTCTCTCTGTTCTACCAATGTAAACCGCCTGGCATCTACATGTGAATTGGTAAATACAATTGTTTGTGGCGTACAGAGGAACAGGCTCTTTGACTGCTGGTGTAGGAATCGGTACGGTTTTATATCTAATGACTGGAGTTGCCGCACAGAATGTTCGACCTACTGCTGTAGTAAGCCGGTCTTGTAGACGTTGCATTACGTCATCCCCTCGAAAGGTTAGCTGGATGAATACCTCGAGTTTAGGGACTGTAGTTACATCTGCTTTGGGTTTGGGCTGTTGGCAGTGGCGCTTTATCAATCCTGTGGAGTACCCATTCAGGTTTAAGACATTCTTCAGAGTTTCAAATTCCTCTGTCAGTGTGTCCTGGGTGCATATCTTTCTAGCACGGTCAAACAAGGTCCGTACTAAGTCCCGTTTATACCGGACAGGTGTGAAGCTCTGAAAATTTAGGTATTGGCCAGTCCATGTTTCTTTGCGATACACCGATCTTTGAATTGTGCCGTCTGCTCTACGTCTCA
>OY992882.1:5065535-5400535 GCA_963921405.1 Cepaea hortensis
AGTGAGGTCGACGAATTGCGCAACTCTTCCTCACTTTAATCCAACTCATCGCGCAAGTCATTCTTCATCCAACGTCGAAACGCTCCCAAGGCGGCCAGAGGAAACGCTTTAAAGACGCTGAAAATCTCACTGAATGATTTTGGAATTCATCATGACACCTGGGAGACTGCAGCCAGAGACCGAAATTCGTGGTGTGCATCATTACGCAAGGGTGCAGTCACTTGTGAGGCAACCAGGACTGCAAGAGCTGTGAAGAAAAGGCAGGACAGAAAAACCACTGCAGGAAATCCTCCTCCAGAAAAGTCAAGCATTCTTTGTGAATTTGTCCACTTTGTCAAAGAACATTTCGAGCCAAAATAGGCCTTATCAGCCATCTTAGAACTCATGGCTCCATACTTTCAATCCCACTGGATGAAATGAACGGTCACCATCATTCTTGATGGACAAACAAGAGTTAACTTATCGTTTTAACTTCTTCTTGTAGTCTATGTCTTGAGGCGTTGGTTATTATGTATATCCAAGTCTTTCTGTCTCGTGCACTGTCAATCCTCTTATAATCCATGTCTTGTGGCGTTGGTGATCATGTCTGTCCTAGCCTTCTGTCTTGTGTACTGTCAATACTCTTATAGTTTATGTCTTGTGGCGTCGGTGATCATGTTTGTCCACAGCCGTCTGTCCCGTGTGATGTAAATCATTTCTGATGCTGTTCCTCCATACCATAATGTCAGACTGTCCAGCATCATCTTTCTTGGTCTCCCCCTACCTGTCCCTCCTTCCAACCTTCCCGTTGTGACGGCAAACTCCAGCTTTCCACATCTCATGACACGCCCAAAGAATGTGGACTGTCTTCTTCTAACGCGAAAAAAGCAGTCCTTTTTTGTGACTTAACTTCTCTCCAGATATTTTAATTGCTCTTTTAAATTAGGAATCATCTATTTCAGGTGTACTATTATTATATTAATGGCGCATCCCTTGCTGGGAAACACA
This sequence comes from Cepaea hortensis, assembly GCA_963921405.1. Taxonomy (NCBI): domain Eukaryota; kingdom Metazoa; phylum Mollusca; class Gastropoda; order Stylommatophora; family Helicidae; genus Cepaea; species Cepaea hortensis. The sequence goes on from OY992882.1 coordinate 5,066,523, forward strand.
TGTGGCTATTGAATTAATATGATAAATAAATTCACATGTACAGATGACCGGGCCGCCTCGGCAATGGAAAGGTTTTGCATCTATCGGAGGCAGGTTGGTCTAGAGGCGTGGCCTGCCGATCTATCGGAGGCAGGTTGGTCTAGAGGTGTGGCCTGCCGGTCCGATATCAGAATACCGTCTCCACGGGGACTATGATGTAGAGTCCTAATATCCCTTTTCCAGATTCAGAAATCAGCGGGGTGTGCTGAGCCGGTACTGGAATTTCACATCTGTGGAAAGAGATGGTGATAGTTGCAACGTTGACCTGATTGGGCGCCCTGTGTGTGGACAGTTTGCGCCACAGAGAGGTACTCCATGTTCTAGAACAGGGTGACCCTGGCGGCCCTAGGGATAGTTAATTAACGCGTATGTATTGTCAGCAATACTAGTTAGTTTCTTATATGATTGCTAATTAACACGCGTAGTTTAATATATAAAGGGGAATTAATATATGTATATCTAGCGTCATCTAGCGTCATAAATGGCGGTTAATAAACACGTATGTGCGGTCATTAATACAAGCTAGTTGTAAATATAATTGGTAATTAACTTGTGTATTTTAACTAAGTAATTAATGTAATTCATGTAATGTATCCATGTCCAGCTATACAAACTAGTTTTATATATTGTAGGTAATTAACTTGTGTATTGTGATCAATACAAACTAGTTTCAAAATTAAATTAACGGCTGAATAACGGATGTGAGTTGTCAGCAATGCAGATTAATTTCATATATGATTTGCTAATTAATTTCATATATTTTAAGTAATTAATTATGTATGTCTTGATATACAATAGTTTCTTTCATATATGACACAATGACAGATTTGTTTGTGTTTTTGTCACCACTGTCAGACGTCATTAGCCTGTCTTCAGTGGCGGAATGGCTAGGGTGGGCGCTTCCCGGCCAGCAAGTGGATGGGTCCCTGTAGGAACTTAATGAAGTGGCCACCCTTAATTAAACATTAGACATCATGGTAAAATGATAACGGCTGTTTAGTCCTGACAACCAATATTTGTAGGCCCAGTTCATCACTGCCTATCATGTAATACGTAAACTACAAGATGTGTGTAAAGTCTCACTACACTTTGTACGTAGAACAGCTGTCTGTTGGAGAGTATGTTTTCCGTCTTGCAAACGGAAAACACACTGTCCAACAAACAGCGGCTCTACATACAGAGTGTAGTGAGCCTTTACAAACACCATGTATATAGTGTTTTATTTGTTGTTCTTTCTTCTCTAGATTGTTACGGTAATTGACCCTTTACATGTAAAATGTGTTTGTGTCAAATGTCATTGTCATGGACTGCAGTCATCGTCAAGGTCGTTTGTGACGTTAGCATTGTTTGTTAATGTCAAGATTAGTTGTCACTGTCAGGGCACGTGATAACTGTCAAGAAAAGATGCCAGTCCATGTCCGCTTTGTTGTCAAGATTAGCTGTCAATGTCAAAGACATGTTTGGTGGTCAGTCGCCGTTTTCACGGCTGATCGCCGTTTTCAAGGCAGGTAAAGAATAGGGATGCATAATAGAAACCAAAAAATGTAATTCACTGCCATAACTGAAAGTTATATTTACAAGATGTATATTTCTTTATTGTTGCTGTACATATCTGCGATTGTTTTAATAAAAGCATTTCCTTATTGCTAAAGATATATGGCATTTATTCATGTTCGTTGTATTTGCCAGCCTGTTTGTTTCATATTTCTGCCATCAATTTTTCCCTCTCGCCTTCTTTCTTTTTCCTTTTCCCATTTCCCTTCGAACCTCTGTCTATTTTCCCTCTCCTTTCTCTTTCTTTTCCTCGCTCGCTTTTTTCCTCTCTCCCACTCCACCTGTCTCTCTGTATACAGTGGTACCTCGGGTTACGAATTTAATTAGTTCCAGAACTTGGTTCGTAACTCGAAACATTCGTAACCCGAAACATTGAAATCAATGAAATAAAGACAATTGGTTTCAAGATGAAAGAATCGTTCTTTTTTATTAACATCCTGTCGTTTACCTGACAAAACGCAAAGAATACATGTACTTCATGTTTTAAATAAAGAGAAAGAAAACAACCAAATTAATTAAATGTAAAATAAAAAGAGATTTAGTCTGTCTTTATTACCAAGAAAAATGTGTCACTTTCTTTGTTATTCTGAATCATTAGTTTCAGGAGTATCTTGTCGCTGTTTCTTAGCAGCCGACTGGGAATCTTTCTGCACCAAGAACTATCAAGGGAAATTTGTCGCTACCTTTGCTGGAGAATCTTTCTAAAGTGGGCCATCGTGTTATCATTCATCACATATAGGGACATAGGGATTGGTAGCAACAAGTTTGTTTGGATGATGGTTCACAATGGAGTCTTCGACGTCTGCCCACTTGCTGCAAATTTCTTTAATCCTGGCAGTTGAAACGGTCACTGACTCCTCACCATCGGACGACTGCTCTTCCTGTAATGTCTTTAGCTGTTCATTCTGAAGATCTACAAGCTCATCTGTAGTACTGTTTGTACTGTACGCGATCGTTTGTCTCTCTCTCTCTCTCTCTCTCTCTCTCTCTCTCTCTCTCTCTCTCTCTCTCTCTCTCTCTCTCTCTCGCCTTCGTTCGTAACCCGAGGCACTGCTCGTTACCCGAGACATAAACTTTTCGAAGTTGTTGTTTGTAACCTGAATTGTTCGTGACTTGAGGCGTTAGTAACCCGAGATACCACTGTATCTCCATCCATTACGCTCTTCGTCTCTCTCTCTCTCTCTCTCTCTCTCTCTCTCTCTCTCTCTCTCTCTCACTCTCCTGTCCCCTTCCTCCTATCCCTCTCTCGTTTTCTTCTCCCTTCTCCCTCTATCTTCCTTCCGTTCCCTCTGTCCCCTCTCCTTCACCTCTCTTTCCTCTCTCTCTCCCTCTGTTTGAGTGTGCGTGTATGCGTGTGGGTGTGTCCTTGAGTGTGTGTTATGTGTGTATGAGTGTGTGGTTGAGTGTTTGGGTGTGTGTGTGTGTGTTGTGTGCATGAGCGTATATGAGTGTTTGTATGTGCGGGAGTGTACGTGTGTTTGAGTGTGTGGGTGTGTGTGAATGTGTGTTATGTGTGTTTGGGTGTGTGTGAGTATGTGTAAGTGTGTAGATGTGTATGAGTGTGTGGGTGTACGTATGTATGAGTGTGTGTGTGGGTATATGTGTGTATGAATTTGTGTGTGCGAGAGTGCGTATGAGTGTGTGAATATGTGTGTATGAGTGAGTGTGCGTGTGTGTGTGGGGGGGGGGGGTGTCATGGGACGGAAAGGGGATTTAACTGGCTGTCGTCTTATCGCTCGGTGAATGTTCATCCCTTAGTGTTGTTTTATTTGATAAGTTGCATCTTCTTGAGTGAAGGTGCTTTGCTTGACTCGTGTAATTGGTTAAAGGGCTGTCTAGGTGGATGATGATAACAAGGTAACACCTCAACCAGCCGTTGGGCTTTCAGACGCACGATGAGAATGTTGCCACGGTGTCTCTCAAATAAAACTCAACAAGACCTTTGTTTGCAGTCAAAACTTCCAAGACGACTTTATTTGCAGTGCTGCACAATCACATTACACAATATTCCATCAGACGGCCGTGCTCCCTTCTACCTTCTTTAGCATAGGGACACGTTTGTCACCGTTCCACTGATGACCATATGTACAAGGCGCAGAATGATCAACTGTCTTTCGTAAGCCCTTTCTCTTGTTCTCTAACTGTGGCAGAACCAACATAAAACCAAGCCAGTATGGCGTGAGTCGCTATTTTTTAGGCTCGTGCGCTGTCTATCGTTTCATGAAGATACCCTGGCTATTAACTTGTAAGTCTTAACGTGGATCGTAACGGTTCTTTACAATGACTACTGGTTTATATGAGTGTGTTGTCCAAACAACATAGTGTATGTCTCGATGTTCCGTGCCAAAGTGAGATTGTATCCTTTGGGTTGTTAGCTAACACCTTTTCGTGACCTGTTTTTAATACACGCAATTTATTCACATCACAAAGATTTTGCTACGAATTATCATGCAAAGAGTGAGGAAGAAATTACAACCTGAAATAGGGGAAGAACAATGTGGGTTTGTAGAAGGAAAGGGTACAGTAAATGCTGTGTATATGCTGCGAACAGTTATTGAACGTGCTATAGAAGTAAACAAGGATATACATCTTTGCTTTATTGACTATACAAAGGCTTTTGATAGAGTTAGACATGTCAACATGGTAGACATGCTTGCAGATCTACAAATTGATGGGAAAGACATTAGACTTATAAAAAACATATACTGGAAACAACAAGCTGTCATAAGGATTGATAATGAAGTGGGACAATATCAGCCTATTAAGAGAGGTGTTAGGCAGGGTAGTGTATTGTCTCCAGATCTTTTTTCCCTATACAGTGAAAATATTTTCAGAAATGTAGAAGGTATAAATGGAATCAGCATTGGAGGATGCAACATCAATAACATTAGATATGCAGATGATACAGTATTGATTGCAGTCAATGCGCAGGATCTGCAACAATTAGTAGATGCGGTTGTTGTACACAGTGACCAACTGGGGTTAGAATTATTGTAAAAAGACACAGGTTATGGTCGTCACTAGGAAGAACGAAGTACCACAATGTAATATACAAGTAAATGGGAATATTCTTCAACAAATGAATCGGTACAATTATCTCGGAACCGTCATAACATCTGATGGGAGATGCCTTGAAGAGATTAGAACAAGAATCGCCATGGCGAAAGCAGCCTTTAGCAAGATGAAAAACATTCTGACCAATAAAAAGATATCAATTGAAATGAATTTCAGGTCAGAGAAGAGACATGTGCGGCCGCCATAGACTTAGAGGACGCATACAATAGAGTATCCTTCGAGCACTTGATGCAAACCCTCCTCAGACTGAAAGTGCACCCTCACCTTGTACAGTGGATAGCTGAAGTTCTGCTCCAAAGGAAGGTGGTGCTAAGATGCGGGAGTTGGTCTTCTGAGCCGATAACGATATGTCCAGGATTGCCGCAGGGTTCACCACAGTCACCAGTACTATTCAACGTGTATACGGTGCCGATCACTGAACTACAGTTGGACGGGAGGGGTAGGACTCTGTCATTCGTTGACGACATCCTCGTGTATCGACAGGGTCGAGATAGACAGGCAGTTGCCAATGATATGCAGGGCGAACTAGATCGAATTTCCTCATGGTGTGCTGATGCCGATGCCCTTGTCAACCCTGCAAAGGCATCGGTTACATGGTTCTCACTAAACAACCATATTGTGAAAACAGACCTGCCGGCAGTAAGAATGGATGGGAGCATTTTGAGTAGAACCCAGTCAATGACATATCTTGGCGTGAGGCTTGATCGTAGCCTGTCCTTCAGAGATCATGTCGATTATGTCATAACGAAGGCTCGAAAAGGTTTGGCAGCAATGAGAGTCATGGCGACTGCCAATATCGAGCAAAGACTCCTAATACTTCTGCTCCAAGGACTTGTGCTTTCACGCATCGAGTATGCCCTGGCCATCCTCACTGTCAGCCCTACACAGATTGGAAGACTTGAAAAGGTACAAAACGAAGCCATGCGCATCATTTTGGGCTGCATGAGAGACACCAGCTGTGTAGCAATGAGATACCTCCTTGACTTCCCGACAATGGAACACAGGATCAAGATCTGGAGAGCTCGTGCATACTTAAAAATAAGTGCAGATGAGCAGCACCCTCTGCATGACGCTATATTCAGAGAAAAGGGTGACAGGCTAAAGAGGGGCAAATCATGGATGGGTCGGGCGGAAGATGTCGTCAGACAGGTCTACAGTCTTACCAGTATCAACCCCAGCGAGGAATGGGTGCCGGTGCCTCCAGCTTTTAAGTGCACTTTCTCCTGCATTATCACACTCGACAGACTGTGCAGAGAGCAGAACCCTGCTGCTGTCAATGCTGAGGTTAACGCGCTCATCTATGAACACTCAGATAACCCCGAAGTGCTCATCTATACAGATGGATCTGTTGTAAAGCAGCAGAGAAGTGCGTGGGCATTTACAGCCCGTTCAACGGGCCGAACCGTTCAAGAATCCAGTGGTGCCCACTCTATGACCACGAGCAGCATGACGATGGAGGTGATGGCAGTTACACAGGCTTTCATATGGCTGGAATCACAGCATTATACCAACGTGTGTGTACTAAGTGATTCAATGAGCATGATTCAGAAGGTCGAAGCTGGATATATACGTAGACAGTGGACTGAGTCGCTGCGGAAGTCTGTTGTCCGTAAAGTCACCTTCACCTTCGTCCCGGGACATGCGGGAGTCGAGGGAAATGAACGAGCTGATAAACTGGCTGGCTCTGCACCCCCTGTAGATGGCCAGCCCAAGGATCGTGCCGATGTTATTAACGTCCTCAAAGATATGGCGAGAACAGAGGACTCTGACGTCAGTGATTCCACATCCCTGTCCAGGATGAAAGACTTGGGAGTAAGAATCGGCACAGCCAGACGCGAGAGGTACATCGGGAAAACAAAGCGCCTCGTCAACCAACACAGATCTGACACTATTAGCCACCGGACGCTGATGCATATGCTGGGGGGAGGATCTGAGCACCTATGGACATGTCCGGAGTGCAATGAAGATACCCCAACTGATAACTGATAACTGATAACAACTGAAACGAGAAACAGAGTGTTTGGGAATACATAGAGCCTGTTCTTTTGTATGGATGTGAAACTTGGACAATGAGCAGTCAAGCTGCAAAACATCTGATGGCTGCAGAAATGTGGTTTCTGAGGAAAATGCAAAGAATACCATGGACAGATAGAAATACCAATGACCAAGTGCTACAGGAGACAAATGGAAATCCTAAATTGATTAGAGAAATTAGACGTAGACAGTCACAATTTTTTTGACCTGTTATGAGAAGAAATTGATTGGAGAACTTCGTGACAACTGGCAAGATCGAAGGGAACAGACCAAGAGGAAGACCGATAAGTAAATACCTGGATGGCTTGGCCACATGACATGGATGAGAAGGAACACTGAGCGGATCAACGACTCCCGGTGATCGAGTGAAATGGCAAGTCATGACCGCCCACGCTTTCCGGCATGGCACATGATTGATTGATTGAATTTTGTGCGTTTCCTTTTGGTGTGCAAAGTATTGTCTTTTTAGCATCTTTTCATGTTTTATGTGTGTGAAACCTAACTCAATGTTTTCTGCAACAAGGCAGTGTGTATCTGTCTGTATGTGTATGAGTGAGTATGAGTATCTAGAAACATCCAGACATTGTAGGTGAACATCTGGTTGGGAAAGTGACTGCCACTTCCATCAAGGATGAATGTTTCGTGGAGGACTTTTGTGGTGACATTCTAGTGGCGACATTATGCACAGTGTGCCAGAGAGGGCTGTTGTTTGTCGAGACTCCTGTCTTTTCCACTTTTCACATGGGGCAGTGAGGAACATTTTATGTGATATTCACTGGCACAGGAACGGAGCATAATGGGGACGACCCGTTGCTGTGATGTTGGAACCGCGACTGAACTGAGTATGAGTGTGTGTGTGTGTGTGTGCGTGCGCGCGTGTGTTTGTGTGTGTGTGTGTGAGAGAGAGAGAGAGAGAGAGAGAGAGAGAGAGAGAGAGAGAGAGAGAGAGAGAGTGCGTTGGTCCCATCTATTAAGTTGGAGCCTGATGACAATGACACACAAGCACACATCACCAGCTCAGGCCCACGTGATGTGCCCAACCACGGCCTGATCACATCCTGATCTACCTTCCCACAGATGTGAAGTTCCAGCACCCGTCTTGCACACCTCCGTCTTGCACATACATCTCCGTCTTGCACACCTCCGTCTTGCACATACATCTCCGTCTTGCACATACATCTCCCTTTTGCACATACATCTCCGTCTTCCACACCTCCGTCTTGCACACACACCTCCGTCTTGCACATACATCTCCGTCTTGCACACCTCCGTCTTGCACACACATCTCCGTCTTGCACACACATCTCCGTCTTGCACATACATCTCCCTCTTGCACACCTCCGTCTTGCACACACATCTCCGTCTTGCACACCTCCGTCTTGCACATACATCTCCGTCTTGCACATACATCTCCGTCTTGCACACCTCCGTCTTGCACATACATCTCCATCTTGCACATACATCTCCCTTTTGCACACCTCCGTCTTCCACACCTCCGTCTTGCACATACATCTCCGTCTTGCACATACATCTCCGTCTTGCACATACATCTCCGTCTTGCACACCTCCGTCTTGCACATACATCTCCGTCTTGCACATACATCTCCGTCTTGCACACCTCCGTCTTGCACATACATCTCCGTCTTGCACACCTCCGTCTTGCACACCTCCGTCTTGCACATACATCTCCATCTTGCACACACATCTCCGTCTTGCACATACATCTCCCTCTTGCACACCTCCGTCTTGCACACCTCCGTCTTGCACATACATCTCCATCTTGCACACACATCTCCGTCTTGCACATACATCTCCCTCTTGCACACCTCCGTCTTGCACATACATCTCCGTCTTGCACATACATATCCCTCTTGCACACCTCCTTCTTGCACATACATCTCCGTCTTGCACACCTCCGTCTTGCACATACATCTCCCTCTTGCACACCTCCGTCTTGCACATACATCTCCGTCTTGCACATACATATCCCTCTTGCACACCTCCTTCTTGCACATACATCTCCGTCTTGCACACCTCCGTCTTGCACATACATCTCCCTCTTGCACACCTCCGTCTTGCACATACATCTCCCTCTTGCACACCTCCGTCTTGCACATACATCTCCGTCTTGCACATACATCTCCCTCTTGCACACCTCCGTCTTGCACATACATCTCCGTCTTGCACATACATCTCCCTCTTGCACACCTCCGTCTTGCACATACATCTCCGTCTTGCACATACATCTCCCTCTTGCACACCTCCGTCTTGCACATCTCCGTCTTGCACACCTCCGTCTTGCACATACATCTCCGTCTTGCACACCTCCGTCTGTCATTAGCCTCTTTCTTACTGTTGTATATAATGTTCTAGTGTCATTAACATCTTTCTTACTGTTGTATATAATGTTCTAGTGTCATTAACATCTTTCTTATTGTTGTATATACTGTTCTAGTGTCATTAGCCTCTTTCTTACTGTTGTATATAATGCTCTAGTGACATTAGCCTCTTTCTTATTGTTGTATATAATGTTCTAGTGTCATTAGCCTCTTTCTTACTGTTGTATACAATGCTCTAGTGACATTAGCCTCTTTCTTATTGTTGTATATAATGTTCTAGTGTCATTAGCCTCTTTCTTACTGTTGTATACAATGCTCTAGTGACATTAGCCTCTTTCTTATTGTTGTATATAATGTTCTAGTGACATTAGCCTCTTTCTTACTGTTGTATACAATGCTCTAGTGACATTCGCCTCTTTCTTATTGTTGTATATAATGTTCTAGTGTCATTAGCCTCTTTCTTATTGTTGTATATAATGTTCTAGTGACATTAGCCTCTTTCTTACTGTTGTATACAATGCTCTAGTGACATTAGCCTCTTTCTTATTGTTGTATATAATGTTCTAGTGTCATTAGCATCTTTCTTATTGTTGTATATAATGTTCTAGTGACATTAGCTTCTTTCTTACTGTTGTATACAATGCTCTAGTGACATTAGCCTCTTTCTTATTGTTGTATATAATGTTCTAGTGTCATTAGCCTCTTTCTTACTGTTGTATACAATGCTCTAGTGACATTAGCCTCTTTCTTATTGTTGTATATAATGTTCTAGTGTCATTAGCCTCTTTCTTACTGTTGTATACAATGCTCTAGTGACATTAGCCTCTTTCTTATTGTTGTATATAATGTTCTAGTGTCATTAGCCTCTTTCTTACTGTTGTATACAATGCTCTAGTGACATTAGCCTCTTTCTTATTGTTGTATATAATGTTCTAGTGTCATTAGCCTCTTTCTTACTGTTGTATATAATGTTCTAGTGTCATTAGCATCTTTCTTATTGTTGTATATAATGTTCTAGTGACATTAGCCTCTTTCTTACTGTTGTATACAATGCTCTAGTGACATTAGCCTCTTTCTTATTGTTGTATATAATGTTCTAGTGTCATTAGCATCTTTCTTATTGTTGTATACAATGTTCTAGTGACATTAGCCTCTTTCTTACTGTTGTATACAATGCTCTAGTGACATTAGCCTCTTTCTTACTGTTGTATACAATGCTCTAGTGTCATTAGCCTCTTTCTTATTGTTGTATATAATGTTCTAGTGACATTAGCCTCTTTCTTACTGTTGTATACAATGCTCTAGTGACATTAGCCTCTTTCTTATTGTTGTATATAATGTTCTAGTGTCATTAGCCTCTTTCTTACTGTTGTATACAATGCTCTAGTGACATTAGCCTCTTTCTTATTGTTGTATATAATGTTCTAGTGTCATTAGCCTCTTTCTTACTGTTGTATACAATGCTCTAGTGACATTAGCATCTTTCTTATTGTTGTATATAATGTTCTAGTGACATTAGCCTCTTTCTTACTGTTGTATACAATGCTCTAGTGACATTAGCCTCTTTCTTATTGTTGTATATAATGTTCTAGTGACATTAGCCTCTTTCTTACTGTTGTATACAATGCTCTAGTGACATTAGCCTCTTTCTTACTGTTGTATACAATGCTCTAGTGACATTAGCCTCTTTCTTATTGTTGTATATAATGTTCTAGTGACATTAGCCTCTTTCTTACTGTTGTATACAATGCTCTAGTGACATTAGCCTCTTTCTTATTGTTGTATATAATGTTCTAGTGACATTAGCCTCTTTCTTACTGTTGTATACAATGCTCTAGTGACATTAGCCTCTTTCTTACTGTTGTATACAATGCTCTAGTGACATTAGCCTCTTTCTTATTGTTGTATATAATGTTCTAGTGACATTAGCCTCTTTCTTACTGTTGTATATAATGTTCTAGTGTCATTAGCCTCTTTCTTATTGTTGTATATAATGTTCTAGTGTCATTAGCCTCTTTCTTATTGTTGTATATAATGTTCTAGTGACATTAGCCTCTTTCTTATTGTTGTATACAATGCTCTAGTGACATTAGCCTCTTTCTTATTGTTGTATACAATGCTCTAGTGACATTAGCCTCTTTCTTATTGTTGTATATAATGTTCTAGTGACATTAGCCTCTTTCTTATTGTTGTATACAATGCTCTAGTGTCATTAGCCTCTTTCTTATTGTTGTATATAATGTTCTAGTGTCATTAGCCTCTTTCTTATTGTTGTATATAATGTTCTAGTGACATTAGCCTCTTTCTTATTGGTGTATATAATGTTCTAGTGTCATTAGCCTCTTTCTTACTGTTGTATACAATGCTCTAGTGACATTAGCCTCTTTCTTATTGTTGTATATAATGTTCTAGTGTCATTGGCATCTTTCTTACTGTTTTATAAAAAAGTCGCTTAAAAGTCGACAGGGTCGACTTCATTGCACCGGGTTTTATCCCATATGACTCGGTCTCTTTCCGCAGAACGGAAAGCGTCACACAAAGCACGAACTCCGTAGCTTTTAGCGACGACCCACAGGTGTCTCCGAAACATTTAACTCGTAAACCGAAGGGCGCGGCCCAGATTCGAACCCACAAGCTTCAGAACATGAGTCAAACGGCTTGACCACTTCGCCACAGAGACTCTCTTACTGTTTTATATAATGTTCTAGTGTCTTTAACCTCTTTCTTACTGGTGTATATTATGTTCTAATTTCATTAGCCTGTTTCAAGTAGTCGATGTTAATTACTCTGGCAATCTAAGGAATATTCGTCTCAGGAACCATACCTCTGTTGCTTCTAGGTTCTTCCTAATTTGTTCATCTACGTTCCAAGGTTTTCTGCCTTACAGCAAAACAGTTTCTATATAGCATTTTAACACACTCTTTCTTACAATATACTTTTCTTTCTTTCGTTTTGAACTCAAACGTAGTCGATACACTACTTCTAGTGCACTGGACTTATATACGCGTGTGAATTAACTTTCCCTATTACTAGTGTCCCCCGGCATCAGGCGAACCCACTCCAACTTCTGAGGTACTTGTAATTTACGTCCCCAAGTCAAGGATGAGAAGTCAACATTTTAGTCCCAACTGACCGGTGTAAGGGTTGAACCCACTGCCTCAGCATTAGCCCACTGGAAGTTTAAGAACAAGCGCTCTTATTTTCCTACATTCAATGATTGGGACTTGCATAAGATACTTTTCGTGTTCTGAAATGCACATTTTTGCCAACATGTAACGTATTAACACATATAAAGTATATAATATAAACTTGAGTTTGCTTGCAGCAAAAATTTAATGTACCAATAAACAAACATTAATTGAAAGGCACAGAAGACAAATGGGTAGGTCATATTTATAAATGCAAAACTGATTATATGTTGAGTTGAGTTGGGTTGAGTTGCATTAAGAACCGACATCACTGCACTCAGGACATTCCCATACGTACTCAGTCCCCTCGTTCAACAGCCAGCGAAGAGTCATACTACTAACCGTTCCCACCGCTATCTGATTAAAAGTTCTCCTGGTCTTCCCTCTCAGTTTTGAGATTCTTCCAGAACCCCTGCCGATCTCCGGCAATCTCATCCTTTCCACATATGGGTTCTCAATCTGTAACGTGTTGACATAACAGATATACTTTTGATTGCTTGGTCTCTGTCCAACAAATATACTTTTAGTTTTAAGGTTTTTAATGGAGCTCTTTCATTACACACACATATTTCCATAAAGGTACCCATAAATCACATAATGGGAGTCTCTTCATAGTGCACAAACTCTGTAGTATTGGAGAGGATCTCCTGTGTGTGGACAAGACTCTACAAATGCTATCAACATTCGTGTGTTATCCCATGGTCGATGCAGCTATTGAGGTGCCCAGTGTTGGGCCTTGACACATGACAGGCCTGGCACAATGTTGGAACAAGTAAACAGGCACAGTGCAGAATGTGGTTTAGATATTAACATCCTAAAAATGAAAACTATGATAATTAGCAGTGGAAAGGAAATACCATCAATGAATATCACAGTAAATGGGGAGATACTATAACAAGTAAACAGTTTCTCCTATCCTGGACATGTAATAACATATGATGGCAGAAGTGAAGTATAAATCAAAAAGAGAATAGAAACGGCCAAAAATACTTTCAACAGCATGAAATCAGTATTAACATCTAGAGAGATTAACAACGCAATAAACATGAGAATTGTCAAATGTTATTAATATTCAAATTGTATGGCGCGGAAGCCTGGACATTGAATAAGTAACTAGAAAGTCGCATAGAGGCCCTGGAAATGTGGATATACAGACGAATTTGTTGTATTTCATGGAAACAAAAACAATCAAATACAAAGGTTCTAGGCAAACTTGGAATGAAAAGAGAATTGATGATATAAATAAAAGAGATCGGCCACGTTAAAATACATAATTCTCTTATAAAAATCATACTGGAGGGCAAGGTTGAGGGCAAGCGAGAAAGAGGCAGACAACGATACAAGTGGGAAGATAACATCACGTCTGACAGAATGTACAGTCAGGGCGAGAGACAGACAGTGTTGGAGATCCACTGCAGCCAACCTTCATTGTGGAGACGGCATCTGATTGTTTGATAATGTTAGAGTGTCACGTGTTCGGCTCTGACACATTACAGGTCTGGCATAATGTTTAGCCAAGAAGCAGCTAAAGATGGACCGTTAAAATTCAAGCTACAGCTACATATGGACCCATTCAAAGAAACATCTATAGATGGACCCCTAACCCTATACCACAACTAAAGATGGACCTCTTACTTCCAAAACACAACTAAAGATGGACACCTTACTTCCAAGACCACAACTAAAGATGGACCCATTACTTCCAAAACCATAACTAAAGATGGACCTCTTACTTCCAAAACCACAACTAAAGATGGACCCCTTACTTCAACGACCACAACTAAAGATGGATCTCTTACTTCCAAAACCACAACTAAAGATGGACATCTTACTCCCAAAACCACAACTAAAGATGGACCCCTTACTTCAACAACTACAACTAAAGATGGATCTCTTACTTCCAAAACCACAACTAAAGATGGACCTCTTACTCCCAAAACCACAACTAAAGATGGACCCCTTACTTCCAAAAACCACAACTAAAGATGGACCCCTATTTCCCCCCCCCCCCCCAAATAAATGTTAGTTGCATATCTTTCACAGGATGTCACGGTCAACACCAGCATTTTTTGGCTGTTCATGGTTTCTTGGCAAGTTTACATTCAGTAGCTTGTTATTTCTTTCTGTATGACCAGCACCCATACCATTTTCAGAAAAAAAAAATTAACGCAAGGTGGTCAGCTGCCAAATCTCTTGCAGGTATGCGGGATTGCAAACTGAGCCCATAACTCCTTCACCACGGAGCTGGCCTTACTTCCAAGCTACAGCTAAAGATGGACCCTTAAATTTCAAGCTACAGCTACAGATGTACAGATGAACCCATTCCATGGAGCAGCTAAAGATGGACCCCTTACTCCAGCTAAAGATGGATTTCTTACTTCCAATCCACTGCTAAAGATGGACCCCCTTACTTCAAAGCCACAGCTAAAGATGAATCTCATACTTCCAAGCCATAGCTAAAGATGAACCCATTTCAAGCCACAGCCAAAGATGGATCTTTTTATTCCAAGCCATAGCTACAGATGGACCCCTCACTTTCAAGCCACAGGTAAAGGCAAATGTCAAACCTCCAAACAAAATATACACATTCACACACTTATGCATGCATACACATATGTTTACGCACACACTCTCCCAGATACAAGCAAAATTATGCTAAAACGTCTCTTCACTCAGAAAAACAAATGCAATATATTGATATTTGAGACAAAATCTTAGCATGTTTAAAAAAAATACAATATCAAAACTACTTAACATTTGTCAATAGACACTCCCTCAGAATAGGTGGCCAGATTTCATAAACAATACAGATTATATGCAATCAATAACAGGAAAGCATACAAATAAATGTTTCAACTGTGCAGGTTGGAGTTTAGCTAATTAAAACCATATATTTTCAACTAAGTTCAAATTCTCAAGTAAAATGGTATTATTACAACAGACTTAAGGACAGGACAATAACAATATATGGTGTTTCTGTGTTTTCCTGAGGTAGAATTAGTTGACACAGTATAAAAACAAATATAAATTTACCCTATTTTTGGTCATATAATTAGATATGGTGAGACGTCCGAAAAAGCAATCAAGCAGCATAATGGAATGGTCAACATATATGAAATATTATAACAAACAACAGTAAGGTTGTTCCTGAGTTATATTGTTTACTTTATGTTATCAATTCTCTGAGTCTGGAAGTTTCCTCAACGGAATTGCAAGGAAGGAAGTCATCATTATGAACAATCTTAAGTAAATTACGCTTAATTCAACTAAATTCACCGTGGAAGTGATCAAAATGAAGGCCAGATTGTTTTTAATATGCTCTGACCAAGTGTGAAAAGTAAGGAAATACATTGTGTGATGGTTTGGATTCACTGGGAAGAGCCTGTAAAGCCTCACATGTTGCTTGGGACTGAGCGATTACAATGTGCATAAACAGTTGGAGAAAAATGC
Organism: Cepaea hortensis; assembly: GCA_963921405.1. NCBI lineage: Eukaryota > Metazoa > Mollusca > Gastropoda > Stylommatophora > Helicidae > Cepaea > Cepaea hortensis. Next base: position 5,082,202 of record OY992882.1, read on the forward strand.
AGGGACATGAACATTGAACAAATAGTTGGAGAAAACTTCAGAAATATGTTAAAGAAGACAAATAATCTAATTGAAATGTAAATACACAGAAAAATGTGTTGGTTATCATGGAAAGACAAAACAGCAAATAAAGCAGTTATACTAGAAGCGAGCAAAAAACTACTAATTAAGATTATTATTTGATTAATAAAATAATTCATAAACATAAAATGAATACAAAATCCTTCGGACCCCATAATAGATGATATGCAAGAAGATATACTCGTAAATGGAAGAAAACTGTTGAAATAACAAGATATGATTGTCTTGTAACATCAGTTTCATAAAACACATTATAGTACACATAAACAATTGCAGGTTATTGTATGTGCACATAAACAATTGCAGGTTATTGTATGTGCACATAAACAATTGGAGGTTATTGTACGGCACATTTTATTGTTGCTGTAATGTGAAGTGGTAGGGCCTCTTATATATTTTACTATCTTAGGTGACCATTGTTGGTATTCTTCCTGTATGTATTTTATACTACCTGGGTGATGTGTTTATTGAGCATGCAGATCTGTACATGTGGTTTCAATAGTTTAGTCGATGGATCATCATCACGGCACACTGTTTAACTCATAAGCGCTCCGTTTTCCTCCTAACTCAAACCTGTGTCTGGAGAAACTCAGCTCAGTGCACGAACTCCGTTGCATCAGTGAGGATCCTGAAATACTTTGGGTAGATTTTTAACTCGAAATTTTGCATGGGCAGCGCCGTTAGGCTACTCTTTTTCGATTTCCAACTGCCAAGGGATTTTTTACGTGCGCAACAATACACACGGGCGTCCGATTTCACTACCCAAAGACCAGGGGAAATTTTATTACTGGAAGTCCAGGTGGATTTTTTAAATAAATCCTGGTCCTCGCCGGGGCCTGAACCCGGGACCTCCAGCACTCGAGGTGGACACCATACCTCGAGGTTTCAATAATAACATACAAGCACATGGTGCTGAGGTCACGTTGTGACTGTCACACTTGCCTGCCAGCTCGGTGGTCATGTGGTTGAATCTCCAGAGAAAGTGAACAGATTTTTCCTAGGGGGCTTCAAATGAAAATCTTAAATCTTTTTTGTTTGTTTTTGTTAATATTTTCTGAAAAAGTAAAGAAACATTTATAATTGTTTCAATGTAGTTATCACTGCATTCAATGCAAGTCCTGCAGCTCTAATAAAGTTCTTAGATTCCTGTAGAAAATAATTATCTTGGTGGTGTGTGTAACCACTTATGCACCACCTGCCGTACCTCTTTATCAGACCGACAAGTTTTGAAACTTTCTACTCCACTTATACAGTAGCTGGACTGACTGGCATGCATCAAAATACTGGATCTTCATTCACCAATGAATATTTGTAGGCTTCACCCCTTCACTGATCAAATAATGGATAACAGAACGCTGTTCATCTTTGGTGCATGAACGTGGGGCTGCCATCTTCAATTGTCCTTATGATGTCACCATGTTCGTCTGCATGGTGATATCACATGCTTAACACTTGTAACATCTTTAACAACAATATTCACAGATTACAAGACAATGGCATGGTTATTGTAACTGCTATCATACTTTCAAGGTTTTCATTTCAAGGCCCTCGTTAGAATAATAAAATTATTAAATTTTACAACATATATTATATATTATTTTCAAATTTGGGTAAAACTTATTAAAGTTATTCAACAGCCTACCTATAAGTTATGCCAGATTTTTCAAAACATGTATGCCTTGCAATTTCTTTGCATATTGTGTAATATACACTGGTAAATATTTACTGTAATGTTATATTCAAACATATATAAATTATATGGCTCCGGTAATTAGAATGAGAAATGCAAAGTAATAAAACATGATAATTAAACAGCAGAAAAACAACATGGCCTATAAACACCATCAATACATTCAATAGCAATAACATTATGAATATGCTAAATGCTATTCAAGCATTGCATGAAATGCATTCAACACGTTAACCATAGTAATATTTATACAATGTTGCAAAAAAATATTGCATGTCTTTTCCAGGTCATTGGAATCAACCCTAACCCCAAAATAATGTTCTAGGCAATTTTAAATTCAGTAGTTTGCCACTGCTTTCTGAACAAGAAGTCAACTTTGAAATCTAACTGACCGGTGTAGAGAATGATCCATATATGCCGCAGTCATCTCACCAGGAGTGCAGGCACATTCATCCCTGCAGCCCGCTGACTTCTTTGTGGTTGATTACCATAGATAAAATAATCAGATAAAATAGACAATTCACTCTTTCAATTCTAGAATGATTTTCAGCAGATGCTTAAAGACTAAAATAGCCGGTATGAACAATCATTAGCGTCAGACTTTGAGAAAGGCTAAATACACAACAAATGTGGCCATCGGTAAGCCAGATTTATTTAATTTTCTTGGTCCAAACGTAAAGACAAGATGGCACGGAATTGCCTGAAATTCAAGGGGAATATTTCATCACACATCATTCATGGCCGGGGACTCAGAGAATGATTGGATATGTGTATATGATGCATAAATAAGGCTAAAGGTTAACAAAACATGTGAATAAGGTTAAAGGTTAACATAATATGTAAATAAAGTTAACGGTCAACATAACATTAAATTAGGTTAAAGGTTAACATAACATGTAAATGCAATCATGGTCAACTTAGCAAACAGTGAATAAGTTAGTGGACAGATCATCCTCACTGCTCCTCAAACCATTCAGCCCATAAATGCTTCCTCCCCGCCTCAATATCTCCCTCAGTGGACAGATCATCCTCGTTACTCCTCAAACTATTCAGCCCGTAAATGCTTGGTCCCTGCCTCAGTATCTCCCTCAGTGGACAAATCATCCTCACTACTCCTCGAACCTTCATTGTTTAATCATCCTGCCTCTATGAGGACATTCAGTATATCAGCCCGGTCCGTTGCTCGTCCACTTTCTACAGTAACCCCGTCTGCAAGCCCATCAGTTTGTTCACTTATACCCATATACCCTGGCATAGAAATGAAGCTAATTTTCATCAACCTTGACCTCCTAAGATTCTCCATCCACTGTCTTTGAGCTGAGCCAATATTAAAAGTTAACATAACATATAAATAAGGAATAAAGGAAGCTGAATACTAAACATTCAAATATATAGCATGAAAAAAATGATTAAATATAGTTATTGAATAGATAAAAACAGTTGATGATCCAAAAACTAAACAACTGGGTCACTAAACCTGTCAAAACCAGTCTTTTAATAGGTCGCTAACAACATTTATTTTGATATTTAAAGTAGCCAGTTAAAACAGATTAATATTGCTGACAGCATGTATACTGAGTGACTCATTGGACATTCACAAGAAGGTCCAGAGTGACCTCAAACGATACACTGAGCACAACACAACTAGTCCAGCTGTCATACATGTACTGGGACACCCAGGCATGAAGAGCAATGAGCAAGCAGATTGTTGGGCAGACATGGTGGTTGTCACATGCCTGTGTTCAGTGGCATTAAGGTGAGTGGCCGTACAATATAAACAGTTCACGAGGTGAAAGGGCATTCACCGGAAAGAAAATATAAGGAGAAAAACGGGGTTGGGTGTAAGGTAGAGGGGCTGCAAGAAGAGGCAGACAGTTGAAGCTGTGAGGTGGTGTTTGTGTGGATCATTGTGAGGGGGCATAGAATTGTTTAAAAAGACAGGGACAAAGATTGACGGGGCAGTTGATGTTTGGACTCCGAGCTGAGAGGGAGTTGAGTTTAGACCAGACCAGGAGAAGGTCGTGGTCTGAGAAAGTGAAGAATTGTGACGGAGTTTGGAAGATAACTCCGCACTGTGGGTTCCAGGGATAGTGAGTGGAATTCGAGACCCATAGTGGGTTACTTTGAGTCGGGCCTAGAGAGAGGCTAGTATACCTGTCGTGTGGGACGAGATTTTAGTAGCCTTGAGAGGCAATGTTATTCGAAGTGTTCCATTGGGATGGAGATATATTCTTAGAGAATTATTGTTCCTGGATTTATATGCTACATGTGTCTGTGTTAATTCAGAATTAAAGGAATATTATGTGCGCAAATTAACGCTTGTTCACTGACTGGTGTTTGGTTGGGATGCATCTTGGTTAATCGGTTGTTCAACATTACATTTTACAAGGACATACCCTAGACACAACCATAGCCACTCTTATCTGTCACTTAGTCAACATTCACTTTGTGTCAGAGTAGATTTCTGAGGGCTCTCCTGTCAAGAATAAACACCATTTTCAGTAGACAGTGCATTTCAAAAGTGTCGGAGAATTAATACAGAGTCCACGAGAAACCAGATACAAATAACACTTCTCACTCAGAGATAGAGAGTTCACTTCACGAGAAAGCCACCACAGGTAAAACCATTGCCCACCCTGAGAGGGAAAGGGGACAGTGGGGGGTTACGCACAGTGCACGGACAGGAGTGCGCTGCGGAGAGAATCGTCTGGCGGACAGCAGGCGAAAAAGTCAGCGCGGGTTTAGTACAGTTGTTCACGAAAAATAGACAGGCGCCAAAGGTGAAGGGCAGGTGAACTTGTGCACAGCGAGTGTGTGTGTTTACGGCGTCTTCAGAGTTCGGTGCAGATAATAAGATGGAAAGGGGCGCCAGGGGAGTTACGAGGGTAATTCATGGTTAAAAACTCGCCAGGAGGAGGGGAGTTATAGGAGGAAAGTGTGGGGAACACACAAAGGTGACAATCGTTGCTCCACAGAAAAGTAAAAGTTTCTACACGGATTATTGTGATAAAGAGAAACAGAGATGACCTTGTGAGTCAAGGCCGAGAACCAGGGAATTTGACGGAAAAATTTCCACTGAGAATAACACGTTGGGTTTCTACTGAAACCAGGATTTACGTTTAACGTCTTTGTGTGTGTGTGTCATCATCGGCAAACAAACCACAACAGTCATTCAGGTGCCGTCTTCGCAACTATGAGCGCATTTCTTCACCAAAAAAGACTTGCAAAGCGGATTTAAAGCGCGTGATCATTTTCTGCCATTCGTTGATTTAACCGGGTCAGCAACAGTGAAACCATACCATCACTTCAAAGCGACAGTGACTACGCAGATAAACATTCATTGATTTTAAAGGCATTTTCGGCTCCCCAAAACGCAACGAAAACCCAATATTTCTGGCAAAACAAGAGCGTTCACATACATTATACAATCACAACTCTACAGGGAGGGTTACAAAAACGTTACGGACTGTGTAGAGACAAGGCGTTGGGATAATTATCATCATCTTAAACTTTTACGACAGTCGAAAATCGTGTCACCACGTCAACAAAAAGTGAAAACGCATCAGAACATTAATTCATTGTGGGAATCTAACGTCGTAATCTTTTCAAAACAGTAACGGACAAACATTTCCAGGCGATTTTCGGACACGATTAAAAACAAACTAAGGACTTTTGTAAGATTCTACCATCACATTGGTGGCGGCAACCCTTGTTTGCTTCTGTTGTTCTCATCGTCCTAAGTATTGTTGTTGTGCGTTACGTAATTATTTGTATGTGGTCCAGTGTTCGTAATAAGTAGGATATTTTTGCATTGTTTCTCGAAATGCGGGAGACAGCGCAAAGGTGAAATTGTCTAGGTACATATTGTATGTTGTTGAGAGACAGCTGACGAGTCAGTTTGTTTTGTGCTGTGGCATTGGGTCGTCTCGACATTATACACGGTGTCCAAGTGTCTACGTCAGATCTATGTACATTATTCATTTTATATTTGTTCTTTTTACTGTTTTCTCTTTACTGTTACATATAATATTTGAGTTCTTTGGATATATGGTATTGGTGTATTTCTTATGTTAATATAGCTTCTATCTAGATGGTATTTGTCAGTTTATATTATGCGCACGGTATGGTCTTTCATGGGCATGTTTATGTCAGTGGTTTTTATTTCTATGTAATCATCCGTCTGCGTTTCACCGGCCTATGCGTCTAGCGTTTTAATAGGTGGCACTTAGTGTGTATCATGCATTTGTGTATGTATATGTATGTTTAAAACTATTTCCAGGAATTGTTCTACAGTTATTTGATATATATATATATATATATATATATATATATATATATATATATATATATATATATATATATATATACGAGGGAGTATAGGTGATACTTCCCCCCTCACTACCTAGTGCTTATAGAGTGACTGGGTGAGTACAGAGTGATATTGTAGCACTACGGATTTACGTACACAGGGAGTGCGGGTGTACTTAGGGAAGTGACACAAAGACTAACAGCAGAGTCTGTACATTTATAGTTGGCTGATTCACAGCAACGTGTCCACAAGTACAAGATGCCTACTTTAATGGATTATATTGAAGCAGGTGAAAGAATAGGCCTGAAAGGTAAAGAGTTACAGGAGTATGCAGAAGCGAAAGAACAAAAACAGACGGAAAGAGAGGAGAGGCATAATGAACGCGAGGCAAAGCGTCTACAGGAAGAGAAAGAGACGCAAGTAAAACTAGCTGAAATGGAAAACAAACGTCTACAGGAAGAGAAAGAGACGCAAGTAAAACTAGCTGAAATGGAAAACAAGCGTCTACAGGAAGTAAAGTTAGCTGAAATGGAAATTGAGAAAGAGAAGATCAAGTGTCAGATGCAAACTGAAATCGAGTTAAGAAAACTAGAACTATCTTCGAAAGGTCAAAGTGAGGAAAGCAGAAGACCGTCGCAGTCATCACAGAGATTAAAACTGCCATACTTTACGGACCGAGACAACCTTGAAGCTTATCTTGACAGATATCAGGCATCAGCGAAAGTGTTAGGCATCCCCGAAGAACAGTATGCTATTAGACTAGGGGAGCTTCTAACAGGCAAGGCACTAGACACCATGTTCAATTTACCTGTAGAAGAAAGAAACAACTACACTATCTTACGTCAACGTTTGCTGACAAAGTTCCAACTAACGGAGCATGGATATAGGACAAAGTTTAGACAGTTAGTGCCAGAGACAAATCAAGATTTCACAGATTTTGTTAACACTGTAAAGAATACATTTAACAAATGGATGGAGCTGGCAGAGGTAGGGAAAGATTTTAATAAATTAGTAGACTTAGTGTTAAGAGACAAAGTATTAGCTTCATGTAATACCAATTTAGTGGCTTTCTTCGAAGAACGTAAGCCAAAGGACATAGACACAATGTCACAGTTAGGGCAAAATTACATGACTGCACATCCAAACAGTTCTATTGGTAGACTTATTAGTGAGGAAATAGTCTGTGCAGCGTATACGAAACAGGACCAGAATCCAGTTATTAGACCAAGATCAAAAAGTGTAGATTTAACACAAAGATATGAGGAACAAGAACCTAAGGACAAAGAGTTTAGTGCATCCCTCGGATTATACAGGAAAAAAGATTAGATCCATAACATTTAATGGGACAGTAGAGTTCTACCCACTAGCCATAATAACAGTAAAAACACCATATATCACTGGAAGAGTGACAGCGTGTGTTTTGGACTCACCAGTGGCTGATTTGATCATAGGAAATGTTATAGGAGTTAAAGATTGTACAGAAGAGGAAGTAGTTTATTGGGACCAAAAATATAGTGTAAGCAGTAATGAGGTAGTTACCACAAGGGGACCTAAATTAGAGAGTATAGCTGAGGTAGAAGATGCACTTGAAGTAGACACAGGAACTCAGGACAAGGATAGTACAGCTGAGCAGGTGAGAATTGATCTCAAACATAGTGCTAGGGACTCCCAGAGACAAGATACTACTCTGAACAAATGTTCCCAAGGGTGTAGTAGAGTAGAAAATAGTCAGTCAGGGAAGGGTAGATGGTGTTTCGAGAGGAAGAACAATGTTCTCACTCGCAGCTTTTCAGATAGCAGAACTGCACGTGGGCAAGGAGCAGTACCTTTAGCACATAGAGATCGATATACTAGAACAGCTCAGGATAGTGCATGTGCAGGGCACATAGGCATAAGGCATATGCAGCAGAAAGCAAGGTGCCAGATAAATGGGCCAAGATTGAATAAAGAGTTCAGACTAAACAGAGACTCAAGTGTAACGGTGCAATATGCAGATAGAAAAGTTGAGTTAGGTCTAAAGAGTGTTCGCGACATTACTGACCCAGGGCTAGGGATAGCAAACAGATGTTGTAATTGTAGAGGTACCATGAGTCATGGGTACATGAAAGGTAGACACAGCATCGACAGGAATCAGAGGTGGGTTAATGCAAGAACAGAACCACCTGATATAGGGTCGGTACACAAATAGTATTGTGTGGTCGTGAAGTAGTAAGAGACCTGTGGGTACATAAGTATAATGCTTGTCTATGATGTATTATTATTATGTGATGTATTAGTTCATGCATTGATACAAAAGATAGAAAGTTGTTTGTATTTATGTGTGGGGAATATGGGAGTGTACTATGAGTATTTGATGTATTATGTAGTGTGGTAGCTAGAGTAATTTGGATTTATACTTACGACTACCCAGGCAATGTGTCTGGGTCACATATTTGATAAGTATGAGTCTCCCAACATTTGAAAACGATGTTTTCTTTTGAGGGTGGGGTAGTGTCACATGCCTGTGTTCAGTGGCATTAAGGTGAGTGGCCGTACAATATAAACAGTTCACGAGGTGAAAGGGCATTCACCGGAAAGAAAATATAAGGAGAAAAACGGGGTTGGGTGTAAGGTAGAGGGGCTGCAAGAAGAGGCAGACAGTTGAAGCTGTGAGGTGGTGTTTGTGTGGATCATTGTGAGGGGGCATAGAATTGTTTAAAAAGACAGGGACAAAGATTGACGGGGCAGTTGATGTTTGGACTCCGAGCTGAGAGGGAGTTGAGTTTAGACCAGACCAGGAGAAGGTCGTGGTCTGAGAAAGTGAAGAATTGTGACGGAGTTTGGAAGATAACTCCGCACTGTGGGTTCCAGGGATAGTGAGTGGAATTCGAGACCCATAGTGGGTTACTTTGAGTCGGGCCTAGAGAGAGGCTAGTATACCTGTCGTGTGGGACGAGATTTTAGTAGCCTTGAGAGGCAATGTTATTCGAAGTGTTCCATTGGGATGGAGATATATTCTTAGAGAATTATTGTTCCTGGATTTATATGCTACATGTGTCTGTGTTAATTCAGAATTAAAGGAATATTATGTGCGCAAATTAACGCTTGTTCACTGACTGGTGTTTGGTTGGGATGCATCTTGGTTAATCGGTTGTTCAACATTACATTTTACAAGGACATACCCTAGACACAACCATAGCCACTCTTATCTGTCACTTAGTCAACATTCACTTTGTGTCAGTGGTGATCGAGGTGAGAAGAGCAATGGATGGGTCAGCATAAGAGAGGCTGGAAAAACAGATGACTTTAAGGAAACCTGGTAATCTACTTCCTTATCCAGAGTGGGGGAGCTGGGAGTGGAGTGGGGGAGCTGGGAGTGGAGTGGGGGAGCTGAGAGTGGAGTGGGGAGCTTGGAGTGTGGTGCGGGGGCTGGGAGTGGAGTGGTGCACCACCAGACAAACATTTTGTCAAGGGTACATAAATAAATAAATGTTTTGCATATCCTTTACAGGACATCACTGTCAACATCAGCATCTTTCAGCTGATTGTTGATTTCTTGGCAAGATTACGTTCAGTAGTTTGCCATTGCTTCTGAGCGGCCGGCTCCATACTCTCATAAGTCACTGGCACGACTCAAACAGCTTCCAATTCTTGTGCGCTCACATCAACCACGAGAGTATTCGGGGTTAAGGAGAAAGCTGCTAACACCTCGGCCAGGGAGACTGGCCTAGGGTACATGGCGTTGACTTAATCAACCACCTGATGTGACCAGTGGATACACGCTGGCGGGGATGGGAGCATCCAAGCATCTGTCCAGAGTGTCATGACAATGGTCATCTCTCTCTCTCTCTCTCTCTCTCTCTCTCACTAACTCACTCACAAACTCACTCACTCATCCACCCACTCACTCACTCACACATACACAGAAAGAGAGAGAGAGAGAGAGAGAGAGAGAGAGAGAGAGAGAGAGAGAGAGAGAGAGAGAGAGAGAGAGAGAGAGATGCAGGTTTATATCATCATAATTGTGACTGCCCAGGCAAGCATTATGTTATATTTATTTGTGTTTGTAATATGCCATTGAAACCACTGCTGGTATGTAACAGGGCAGTCCTTTTGTCCAGTTGTGGGATAAAGTGCACTTGCCCAGGCAGACGCCACACAGTTTATAGGCTTCTATTTGCTGTGTAAACCCAGAGCCTTACCAAACATCACACAAACTTCCCATCATGCCACCTCACACTTAATACCAAGAATTCTTCGCAGACACCGCATATGAAAGCTGTTTAAACATTTCTCTTGGTGTCAGTAAGTTGACCTGGCTTCACTGCCATAATGAATAATACTAGGAACACAGGCTTGATAGAGCAGGACTTTTGTTTTGGCAGTAAGCTTCCTGTTCTCCCAGACCCTTTTTCTTAACCTGTTAATTGTTGTTGCTGCCTTACCAATCCTGATGTTGATTTCCATAAACCATAGTGCAGTTGTAATCACAACTGTGCTGCTTACATGTCAGAAAAGTGACTTTTTGATTTTGTTCAAAACAAAGTTCATATATATATGAAATGTAGCTATTGTAAATGACCAATAACAATAACATATGTAAATTATAGGACCCATTTACACAGAAAACTGATAACATATATGTATGTAAACTAATATAGGAAAATGAGAATATTTCAGCAGTTGTGTAGAAAAGGAACAATCTGTCATACTTGTAAGTTCATGTTTTTAAGTTTTTGATTAATTGACTTCCTCACAATGTCTATCGTCTTGTATGGATCAATATTTACATTTGTTGCCTGAAATGCAAAAGACACCAGAAAAATGATTTTTTTTTTATAACAAAAGAAACTTTCAAAATATTATTATTATAGTAATATTATTACAGTAAAAATATTTTTGTTTGCATATCCCTTATAGGACGTTGCAGTCAACATCAACATTTTTCAGCTGCTGTTGATGTACTAGGCAAGATTACGCTCAGTAGTTTGCCACTGCTTTGTGAGTGACCGGCTCACATACCCCTAAGTTACCAACGCAGTGACAACCGCTACTGATTCTCGCACAGGTTACATTACTCACGAGAATATACAAGATTACAGAGAAAGACGTTAACGCCTAGGCCAGGGAGACCAGATAGTAAAATTATTATAGTAATTTTCATATTTACATTGTTGGCATTATAAAAACCATATTAATTGCACAATGGATAAATGGCTAGAGACATGTGCCAGGGTCAGAGGTTATTCTGTCCAAGACTTAGCTTCACCTCCCTACAGAACATCCCAGTTAGATACTAGTAAAACTACCCAGGCTGCTGTCTCAGTGACTCAATGAGTATACCCAGGCCTGCTGTCTTCATTTTTGTGCCAGGCCTCTCGGGTGTAAGAGAAAATGAACAAGCTTGGGCTTGTGAGCTGGGCTACTGTAGAGTGGCCCAGATGATATCTATCCAAAAAAAGGTTGAGAACCACTGTGTTAGGGAATAACTTCTATGAAAAGAAAAATCACAAGTTCATGGCTTTCAAAAAGGCTAAATACACACTGGTAGGGACAACTGGGGAGACCAGCTATCTTTAGTATGATCTGACCAAATATAAAAGTAGGAGAACACATTTCTCGGTGGTTGTGATTCACATGGTGAGAGCCGTTGGCATTTGCACACTGTGTGTGCTTGAGATTCACAGGGTGAGAGTCATTTGCACATTGTGCGTGGCTTGAGATTCACAGGGTGAGAGTCATTTGCACATTGTGCATGGCTTGAGATTCACAGGGTGAGAGTCATTTGCACATTGTGCATGGCTTGAGATTCACAGGGTGAGAGTCATTTGCACATTGTGCGTGGCTTGAGATTCACAGGGTGAGAGTCATTTGCACATTGTGCGTGGCTTGAGATTCACAGGGTGAAGTTAGATAATTCACAACCCATTTACATGCCTTAAGGCGCATTGAGCAAATGATGCTAGGTGAATTTTAAAAATTTGCCTCAGGGCGGATTCGAACCCATGTTCACGGTGCATGCAAGCAGGCATCTAGCCACTCTGCTAACGTGGCTCCGGTTAAATAGGAGACTGGAATATGAATATAGATTGCGGGGTGACAAACAGACAGCACGCAAGCAAGCAAGCAAGAAAGAAAGAAAGAAAGAAAGAAAGAAAGAAAGAAAGAAAGAAAGAAAGAAAGAAAGAAAGAAAAAAAGAAAGAAAGATAGAACAATACAAAGAAAGACCACAGTCCAGTGATAATGCCGACACTTATGCCAGTCAGTTGATCTATAGCGTTGACTTCCCGGACTTGAGGACGTAAACAAAAAAAAGTCGATTAAAAGTCGACAGGGTCAACTTCATTGCACCTGGTTTATCCCATATGGCTCGGTCTCTTTCCGCAGCGCGGAAAGCGCCGCACAAAGCATGAACTCCATAGCTCTAGCGATGACCCACAGAAGTCTCCGAAAAATTTAACTCGTGAACCAAAGGACACGGCCCGGAATCAAACCAACAACCTTCAGAGCCTGAGTTAAATAGCTTGACCACTTCGCCACGAAGACTCACGAAGAGTGGACCAGAATGTGCTGGGTTGATACAGGGAGTGCCTTCAGTGAGGCAGGATGACTAAATGAATGAAGTGATGACGATGGAGTAGATAGACAGGAATGTGCTGGGTTGATAAATGGAGTGCCTTCAGTGAGGCACAATGACCAAATGAATGAAGTGATGACTGTGGAGTAGACAGACAGGAATGTGCTGGGTTGATAAATGGAGTGCCTTCAGTGAGGCACAATGACCAAATGAATGAAGTGATGACTGTCGAGTGGACATACAGGAATGTCCTGGGTTGATACACCTTCAGTGACGCAGGACGACTAAATGAAGTAACAACTTTGAATCTGCTACCTTGACCAGGCTACAAAAACAGGCACAAAAGAGGTCAAGCCAATTTCTGATACCCACATCTCCAGGGCTTCTATGCGACTTTCTAGTTGCTTGTTCAATGTCCAGGCTTCCGCCCCATACAGTAGTATTGAATATACATAGCATTTGACAATTCTCATTTTTAATGCGTTATTAATCTCTGTAGATAATACAGATTTCATGCCATTGAAAGCATTTTTGGCCATTCCTATTCTCTTTATGATTATCATTTCACTTCTGCCATCATCTGTTATTATATGTCTAAGATAGGAGAAACTTGTTACTTGTTCTAGTATCTGCCCGTTTACTTTGATGTTCATTGATGACCTTTCCTTTTCCCTGCTAATTATCATAGCTTTTGTTTTTTAGATGTTAATATTTAAATCACATTCTGCGCCTACCTGTTTACTTCTTCCACTAGGTCTTGTAACTCTTACTAATTTTCTGCAAGTAACACGGTATCGTCAGCATACCTAAGATTGTTTATGATTCTTCCATTGATGTTAAGTCCAGTACTCATTTTTTAAGCAAGCAACATGGACTGCTCATCATAGTTGAGATTAATTGTGGTATTCTTTTACAACATATTCTAGCTTAATATTTCTCAAACTAACAAACATTATTATTAACTGAATAGTCATCAAAATAAATAGAATCAGAATGTATAACAATATTAAAACATACCAAAAACATCTCGAAGGAACTGATGTCGGAGCGCATGTCAGTGACAAATCCTCTAGTGACGGCTCGAGCAAAGATGGGCAACTTTCCTTCCGGTGTGTCCTGTAACACAAAACATGCATCAGTTTGTAAATGAAACAACACAAAGAGCAGTTTATAAAATGAAACAATACAAATATCAGTTTATAAATGAAGCAATACAAACATCAGTTTATAAATGAAACAACACAAACAGCAGTTTGTAAATGAAACAACACAAGCAGCAGTTTGTAAATGAAACAAAGCATTTTGCATATGAAACAAAGCAATTTGTAAATGAAAATACATAAATCACAATTTTTATATGAATCAAGACAAATAGCAATTTGTTAATGAAACCAAAACCACACTAATCTTATGATAATGAAAAACACTAATCCTATCACAGCAGGTAGAAGTACTTTATAAAAAGACCCTTTTAATGGCATAAGGTATGTTAGATCTATGATACCAGAACATAAACGTATGGACAGGTTGGCACATGATGGGTTTGTGTGGTCAATATGGCGCTGGCTGCCTTTGCTCCCCTTTCAGGCTGGTTCAATGCATCATCTCAATGAGGATTTAAACAAAGGACCATTGGTTATTAGACAAACATGCTAGCCACTGTTCTACTGTGCCTCCAATATCCTGTGAGAGTGGAATAGACTAATCCAAGTCACAGTGATGTAGTAGTTAGTGAGCTGGCTTGCCAGAAAAGTGGTCGTGATTCAAACCACAGCAGAGGCAGGATTATATTTGTGTGCAATCTGTATGGGTCTGTGGTTGACCCATCTAAATAAAACATGGGTCTGTGGTTGACCCATCTGAATAAAACATGGCTGCGAGGCCATTTTCTCAGAACTGTCTGCCAAAGAATGAGGGAGGGAACTAGCCACTCCACCGAACATGCTACACCTAAATAATAGCAGGCCTAATACTTCACAACCTAACATCAGCATCTGCTTTACAACTACCTTTACCTTTTTGTAATAGTGGGATTTATTAATTCCTCTAACGACAGAACAGACAATCCCATAATGTCAGGATATACTAATCCTGATAGTGGAATATACTAATCCTATGACAGTGCAAACTACTACTATTATCTTATTATAGTGTAATATACTAATTCTATTACAGTGGAATATATTAATTCTATGATAAACTGTCACTGCCATTTACTGCCAATATAGTACCTTGCGGTGTGTGGCAGAGGGGTCTTTGAGTCTGAGGAAGTAAGGCCCCATGACTAGTGCAGTCATTTACTGCCAATATAGTACCTTGCGGTGTGTGACAGAGGGGTCTTTGAGCCTGAGGAATTAAGGCCGCCTGGCTAGTGCAGTCATTTACTGCCAATATAGTACCTTGCGGTGTGTGGCAGAGGGGTTTTTGAGCCTGAGGAATAAAGGCCGCCTGGCTAGTGCAGTCATTTACTGCCAATATAGTACCTTGCGGTGTGTGGCAGAGGGGTTTTTGAGCCTGAGGAATAAAGGCCGCCTGGCTAGTGCAGTCGCCGCAAGCTGTGCAGGCTAGGATTTTCTTTTTTTCCCCAGTCAGAAAAAAATTCCATACCTTACCGAGGGATCAAACCCATGTCTCCTGAAGGAGAGTCCAGCGTTCTAACCACTCAGCCAGCTGCTCCTAATTCTATGATGGTGAAATATAATAACTCTATAACAGTGAAATATGCTAATTCTATGATAGTAGAATATACTAATTCTATGTTAGCAGAATATTCTAATTCTACGATAGTGAAATATACTAATCCAATGACAGTGGAATATACTAATTCTATGATAGTGAAATATATTAATTCTATTATAGTGAAATATCCATCCATCCATCATGTGCCATGCCGGTAAGCGTGGGCGGTCATGTTCTGCCATCTCACTCGATCAACAGAGTCGTGGATCAGTTCCGTGTTTCTGTCTCGACCATGCCACAAGGCCAAGCCATCCAAATACTTGTTTCTAGGTCTTCCCCTTGGTCTGTTCCCCTCGATCTTACCAGTTGTCACCAAGTTCTCCAAATCATTTCTTCTCATAACATGCCCAAAAAATTGTGACTGTCTACGTCTAATGTCTCTGATCAGTTTACGATCTTCATTTGTTTCTTGAAGGACTTGTTCATTGGTCTTTCTGGCTGTCCATGGTATTCTTTGCATTTTCCTCAGAAACCACATTTCTACAGCCATCAGATGTTTTTCAGCCTGGCTGCTCATTGTCCAAGCTTCACATCCATATAAAAGTACAGGTTCTATGTAGCATCTCAACACTCTTTTTCTCGTTTCAATTGACATCTTTTTATTGGTCAGTATGTTTTTCATCTTGCTAAAGGCTACTTTTGCCATGGCGATCCTTGTTCTAATCTCTTCAAGGCATCTCCCATCAGATGTTATTACTGTTCCGAGATAATTGTACCTATTCACTTGTTGAAGAATATTCCCATTTACTTGTATATTACACTGTGGTATTTCGTTCTTCCTAGTGACGACCATAATCTGTGTCTTTTTACAATTTAATTCTAACCCTTGTTGTTCACTGTGTGTAACAACCGCCTCTACTAAATTTTGCAGATCCTGTTCATTGTCTGCAATCAAGACTGTATCATCTGCATATCTAATGTTATTGATGCATCGTCCCCCAATGTTGATTCCTTCCATATTTTCAATATTTCTGAAAATATTTTCACTGTACAGGGAAAACAGATCTGGAGACATTACACATCCCTGTCTCACACCTCTCTTAATAGGCTGATATTGGCTTACTTCATTATCAACTTTTATGGCAGCTTGTTGTTTCCAATATATGTTTTTTACAAGTCTAAGGTCTTTCCCATCAATTTGTAGATCTTCAAGCATCCTTATCATGTTGACATGTCTCACTTTATCAAAAGCCTTTGTGTAGTCAATAAAGCAAAGGTGTAGATCTTTGTTTACTTCTATAGAACGTTCGATTACGGTTCTCAGTATATACACAGCATTTACTGTACCCTTGCCTACTACAAACCCACATTGTTCTTCTCCTATTTCAGGTTGTATTTTCCTCCTAACTCTTTGCATGATAATTCTTAGCAAAATCTTCGTGATGTGACTCATTATACTAATTGTTCGATGTTGATCACATTCCAAGGCTCCTGATTTCTTTGGAATTGCAATAAATACAGAATTACATAACTCATGAGGTATATTTCCAGTATCATATATTGTATTAAGCAGACTGGTAACTTTATCTATTCCATATTCTTCTAAAGCATTAATCATTTCTGTTGTGACGCTGTCTGGACCGGGGGTCTTGCCAGATTTCATATGATTAAGAGCATTCTGAACCTCCGTCTTCAAAATTGCTGGCCCTTCATTGTTATTTTGAACAATATATTGTTCGTCTCTGTTATCGTCATAAAGGTTTTTCACGTAATCTGACCATACATGTAAAATCTGATCTTTTTCTATTACGACTCTTCCATCTATTGTCTTTAGGCAGCCTGCTGATGTACGTGTTCTTTGATTAGTAATCTCCTGAATTCTTTTGTGCATTAGTTTCGCATTTTTACTGTTGTGTTGTTTTTCAATTTCTCTGCAATTTTTCTCAAGCCATGTTTCTTTAGCCTCCTTACATAAGGTTCTGACTTTTCTGTGAATTTCTTCATATTTGGCAGGATTATTTTTGTTCTGTCTTCTTGTTTCCATTAGTTGTAAAATTTCTTCAGTCATCCATGTCTTACGGCCCACTTTCTTTACTTTTGGAATAGTTTTTTCTGCTGCACAACTGATTGAATTCTTCAGCATTTCCCATTGATCATCTACATCTTGAAATAGGATCTCTAGATCAGACAATAAATCAAATTTGTTCTTTACTTCTATGTTAAAATTATCTTGTATTTCTTTGTCAGTTTTCAATTTGCACAAGTCATATTTAGGGTTTCCTGCTGTATACTTGACTTTCTTTAACTTTACCCTCAATGTGCCAATAATTAATCTGTGATCACTGTAACAGTCTGCATTTGGAACTGTTTTTACAACTGTTAATGCATTTCGAAACCTTTTGCTTATCAGGATGTAATCTATCTGGTTTTTAATCCTGCTGTCTGGACTCCTCCATGTCTAATTCTATTATAAGGAAATAAACTAATTCTGTGATAGTGAAATATACTAATTCTATAATATTGAAATATACTAATTCTATTATAGTGAAATATACTAATTCTATTATAGTGGAATATATTAATTCTATCATCATCATCATAATCTTCCACTTCTGCCGTCAGGCGTCGTGGGGAGGAATAATTTGCGCTCTAGCGACCAATCGGCAGCACTGGATAGTGTCATTCTGTGTTATTGTACAATATATTTGATGTCAATCCATTTTCTTCTTGGACGTCCTCTTGGTCTTTGATGCAAGGCCAGTGATGGTAGCTGCTGATGTTGCATTCTAACGACATGGCCAAACCACTTGATTTTCTGTCTTTCAATAAATGTGGCACAAGGTGTTGATCCCACAGTCTGTCTGATAACACCATTTCTTACTCAGTCTCAGATTGTTAAGCTCTCCTCAGGCATCTCATCTCGCAGGTGTTGATTTTGCAGAAGTGTTATTTGGATAAAGTCCAAGTTTGAGAATGGTAGCATAGGGTTGGTGTGTATATGCTGTTTATTATCTGTCTTTTTGCGGACATGGGTATAATTCTATGATAGTGGAATATTCCAATTCTATTTTAGTGGAATATACTAATTCTATTATAGTGGAATATACTAATTCTATGATAACGTAATATGCTAATTCCATGATAGTGTAACATGCTAATGTGATAGTGGAATGCACTAATTATGTGATAGTTTCATACACTAGTTCTATAATATCTGACTAAACTAATCCAGTGAGTGTAGAAAACAATGTTTGAAGGCCGGGTATGATAGACAGAGAAAGATGTCAGATGATATGAAACAAACTTACAACTGCGGGATACCCCATCCCCATGGAATAGCAGAATTTATGGAAGTCATCAATGAACGCTGAGGATACAAGAGACATATGATAGTTAATCTCTACACAAAATCTTCCAGCATTATATTGTCTCCAAAATCAAATAAGGGCCGTAATAAATGCTGTGTTTTACTGTAACAAAAGGGCAATAATACTTGTGTTATATCAGTCATTTGGAAAATAAAAGGAGATGGGCATAAAAACAAGCCTTATTTTCAAGAAATCAATGTGAAATCAAATGGGATGGCAATAATATTGTAATAATTGCATCGTATTGACTTGGATACAAGGATTATTTTCATGGCAGTGTGAAGTACCATAAGAATTTTAGAAAGGCTTACGTGAGGCATAGCACAATCACACATCACATCACACACATTGGCACCTTGCCGTCTTGACAGACGATAGTTTGTGCTTTAAAAAGGCATAATAACTTTTAACTATGGCGGTAGCGAGTGTGACTGATAAGGCCAATTTGCGCTGTAAATGTCCGTTCACAGTGGGTGCATGTGAACACGTGGTCATTTCCACCATCATGCACCATCTTACGTCTCACACGCTTGGTGTGTGACTTTTCTGCAATAATTTTCTCCTTTGACTTTATTCCATTTCTGATATTTGCCCTCCATGCAACACGTTCAGCGGCGACTTGCTCCCAATGTGCATTATCAATGCCTGTATCAATCATGTCCCGCTTACACACATCTTTGTATCGTAGTAGAGGCCGACCCTGAGATCTCTTACCCATCTGTAATTCACCAAAAAAGATATCCTTTGGTATTCTACCATCATCCATCCGCCTAAGATGTCCTATCCATCTAAGTCTACGAAGACTGAGCATGGAATAAACTGTCACACAACCTGATCTTTCCAATACTTCAGTATTTGTGATTTTGTCTTGCCACTTAATACCAAGAATTCTTCGCAGACACCGCATATGAAAGCTGTTTAAATTGTTCTCTTGGTGTGAGTAAGTTGTCCAGGTTTCACTGCCATAGAGAAGAGTACTAAGGACACAGGCTTGATAGACAAGGACTTTTGTTTTGGCAGTAAGCTTCCTGTTCTCCCAGACTCTTTTTCTTAACCTGTTCATTGTTGTTGCTGCCTTACCAATCCGGATGTTGATTTCCTGATCTAGGGATAATTTGCTATTTACCACCGATCCTAGATATGTAAAATGGTCTACTATCTCTAGTTCGGCGTCGTCAATAAAGATTGATGGTACCCCATGTGCACCTTGTGACATAATCTGTGTCTTCTTTTTGCTAATTGTTAAACCAAATTCAGAACAAGCATTGGAGAATGCAGATAGTAGACATTGCAATTCTTCCTCAGAGTGGGTCGTAACTGCAGCATCATCTGCAAAAAGCAACTCTCTGATCAGTACCCTCCTAATTTTGGTCTTAGCCTTCAATCTCTGCGCATTGTAGAGGCCGCCATCTGAGCGTGAGTGAATGTATATACCACCATCCTGATCACGAAATGCATATTTCAGTAGAAGTGAAAAGTATATTCCAAAGAGGGTGGGAGCTAGTACACAACCTTGCTTAACTCCACTCTTGATTTCAAATTCTTCAGAAGTTGCACCATCAAACTTGATTATACCCTTCATGCCTGTGTGGAACGATTCCACAATGGACAGAAGAGTTGGTGGGCAGCCAATCTTCTTTAGTGCCTTGAACAGACCCTCACGACTGACCAAATCAAATGCCTTTGTGAGGTCGATGAAGGCAATAAACAGTGGTTGATTCTGTTCATGGCATTTTTCTTGCATTTGTCGCAATGAGAATATCATATCAGTGGTAGACCGGTTCTGTCGAAAGCCACACTGTGATTCGGGGTAGACTTGATCTCCTAGGACTTGAAGTCTGCGCAGAACAATTCTGGCAAATACCTTTCCAACAATACACAGAAGTGAGATACCCCTATAGTTGTTGCAGTCGCTCCGATCGCCCTTGTTCTTGTACAGTGTTATGATGCTTGAATCTTTGAAATCCTGTGGGACTTGTCCTTCACGCCAGCATAGCTCTATTAGCTGGTGGATCTGTATAGTGAGTGTGTCTTGCCCACTCCTGATAACCTCTATTGGAATCCCATCCTTACCTGGAGCCTTGCCAGATGCAAGTTCATTTATAGCACACTTAACTTCTGTTATGGTGGGAAGTGTGTCCAGGTGGTCAAGAGTTGGTAGTGCCTCTATGGCGTTGAGGGCATTATCCGCTAGTTTGGTCTCACTTGAGTAAAGCTCCAAATAGTGCTCTACCCATCTGTCCATCTGCTGTTTCTTATCAGTGATGACTTCTCCAGTCAAGGTTTTCAATGGTGCACTTCTTTTGATCACTGGACCACAGGCTTTCTTTATTCCTTCATACATGCTTCTTATGTCTCCCTTATCACTTGCGATTTGAATGGACTCACATAACTTGATCCAATAATCATTTGCACACTGCCTGGCAGCCTTTTGCACATCCTTCCTAGCTTGCCTTAGCTCACTCAGAGTGTTACGCGTTGGTCTTTCCTTGTTTCTTAAGAGAGCTTTCTTCTTCTTATCAATCAAGGGCTGCAGAGTCTCGCTGTTGGCCGCAAACCAGTCCTGCCTCTTATGATCCACAGTGCCGTAAACCTTTACGGCAGTTTTACAAAGAGTTTCCTTAAGTTTATTCCATTTATCATTTACTGTACAATTTTCTGGTGTATCAGTGAAAGCGTCTTCAAGTTGCTGTTGAAACTGAAAGCACTTTTCAGGATCATGAGTGTTAATAATATTAATCCTGGGGCTAGATTTGTGTTTAGCTGTGTAGATTCTCTTTGGTCTCAGTCTAACCCTTGCAACAACCAAAGAATGATCCGTATCACAGTCAGCACTGTGGTAACTACGAGTCAATGATATTTGGTTCAGATGTTGTCTCCGTGTGAAGATGAAGTCCAGCTGGTGCCAATGGCCGGATCTTGGATGTTTCCATGTGACCTTATGCATCTCTTTTGTTTTAAAAAAAGAGTTTGTAATACATAGGTCATTACTGGTGCAATGCTCCAGCAGCCTTTGCCCATTTTCATTCATGCGACCGATGTTGTATTTTCCAAGGCACACTGGCCATGAACTCGAGTCCTTGCCCACACGAGCATTGAAATCACCGAGCATATAAATGTAGTCGGATTTTGGAACTGCCTTGATCTCAGAGTCTAACTCCTCATAGAACAAATCCTTCACATCATCAGAGGAATCGAGTGTCGGTGCATATGCAGTAATAATGGTGGCAAACCCACAAGAGGTTGCCAAGCGCAGGGATAATAGTCTTTCATTTCCTCCTGCTGGAATTTCAATCATTCCCAGTAGCGAATTCTTCACTGCAAAGCCCACACCGTGTTGCCTTTTTTCTGCCTGCCCTTTACCCTTCCAGAAAAAGGTGTAGTTGTTTTCCCTGAGTGACCCTTCCTCAGCGAGGCGAGTCTCCTGCAGGCCAGCAATATCAATGCTAAGACGATTGAGTTCGGCATCAATCACAGCCGTTTTTCTCACATCGTCAATATTGGTCAAGTCAGTGGAAAATCCTGGACACATGGTTCTCACGTTCCAGGTTGCAAGCCGTAGCTTGAGGTTTCTATTTATATTTTTGTTTGTACCTGGTGCATTGGTTTTACAGCCTGCGATTCAGATTTTGTCCTAGCCCCAAGCACCCATTGAAGCAGGCAGGCTGTGGCGGATCAGCACCCAATTGGCTGGGGGCTGCCCAGCTTGAGGCGGGCGGTAGCTGATCAGTGACACCTATAGGTGTCTCCCACCGTCAGAGGCAACGCGTGGCGCCCCATGTCTACGCCAACTGACAAGGACTTATAACCCGTAACAGTTGCCTCTCGCTTTGATTCCGAGACCAGTTAAGACCAGGGATGGAGTTATCATAGCACAATAAAGGTTGGAAAACACTGCACTGAACCGTTTCATTTCCTGCCACATTAAGCTACTAAACAGTTTCATTTCCTGCCACATTTAGCCACTAAGCAATGTAATTTGTTGCTACACTTAACTTTCAAACTGATTCATTTTCTACCACATTTAGCCACTAAACAGTGTCATTTAATGCTACACTTAACTTTCAAGCTGTTTCATTTACAATCATACTTACCTCTTAAAACCAAAAACAGCAAGGTATAGAAATCTGTGTTGGGTTCTCTTGCCATAACTACCATTTCATGGTCTCTCTTGGGCACCTTTGAAAATATTGCAAGTTTTGTTTTATTTTGTGTTCTTTTGTTTTAATTTATGCCTAGGACCTATGACATTTTACTTCTTCAACCCTGGAGAGTACTGGCTCTGTGGCAAAGGAGTTATGAATGCAATTTGTAATCCCCCAAAACGCATTTGTAATACAGCTGTGGGCGATTTGGAAACAGACTGCTTTGAGTTGCTTTCCATACAATGGTATGAGTGCCGGTCTTTCAAAAAGCAATGGCAAATACTGAGCGCAAATTTGCCCAGGAATCATAAACAGCCAAAACATGCTAGAGATGAATGCTACAACCTATAAAGGATGTGCAACTAACTTTTAACCCTCGTGTGTAAAGATCTTTTATGGGCTTAATTAAACTGTTCTATTCTACAATTTTGTTGCGGGAATAACTTAAAATGTGTTCTAGTCTGTCCTTCTCTATGCTACTACTGGCACCTTGCTGTCTTGATAGATGATAGTTTGTTACAGTGTGCTTTTAAAAAAAGGCATAATAACTACAACCCATGGGGGGGACCAAGGATGGAGTTATACCTCTCCATAGCACAAAGCCTGGGTTGTATTGTAGAGACCATGTGTTGCCCACGCAGCATGATCTCTCTCTCAGCCTGCCTAGTTGTCTTCACAGGAATAGTAACACCTTTACATCTGGAACAAGGCAAGCTACAGAAGATGTAGGATCAGCATAGCAATGCTCTAACCATCCGGGAGTCTCTGTGGCTAAGCGGTCAAGACTTCTGCCCATGTTCAGAAGGTTGTGGGTTTGATTCAGGGCCATGTCCTTCAGTTCACGAGTACATTTTTTTCGGAGACTCCTGGGGTCATCGCTAGAGCTACAGAGTTTGTGCTTTTGTGCAACGCTTTCAGCAGCCCGTGCTGTGGAAAGAGACTGAGCTATATGGGATAAAACCGGTGCAATGAAGTTGACCCTGTCGACTTTTAATCGACTTTTTGCTCTAACTGTCCACCTGTCAAGGTTTCGACCCTAGACCAGTTACTGACCAAGGCTCAGTACCTGGTGTGCCCTGCCATTATATTAAGTCTTTAGGTTGTATATCCTTGCACTAATATATGGCTTGTATTCTCTCAATTAAATTGTGCTCCTTCACCCGTAGCCATTGGCACAATGTGGGGTGTCAGGTTTGGTGAGCACCACTCAACATTTGGTGCTAACAGAAAGCAGGTAGTACTGTCCATTGTTAAATGGTAGCTCATTCATATTTGACTAAGTCTGATGCCTTCTTTTATACAGAACAGGCTAAACAAGCCTTTAAGATATCTTGGTTGGATTTTTAAAGGATCTAACTGTTTACCACTAGTGTTTGACTGCAATGATCAGTGTTTTACTGCAATGAACAATGTGTTACCAGAATGGAAAGCATCTACATCTTATGACAACTGTTGATTGAGACTGAGCTGATAAGTATGTCCGGAGTGCTATAATGTCCAATTTTAAACACCAAGAAAAGAAAAGCCAAGAAACAAAGGTATATTAGAAGCTTGTTTAGACTGTCCTGTGTATCTTAACTGTGCACCCAGACAGGAATCTATCGAGCTATATCTTGATGATGTCCACAAACATGTAACATTATCTTCCACTGGTCTGATTGTCTTTCCACCCTTCCCTCCAACACATCCTGTTACACAGGGATGTCTCTATATTCTGTACTTTAAGGTTCTCTCTAACACATCCCATAATATAGAAATGTCTCTCTTTATATACAGTACTCTAATGTTCCCTCCAACACAATATGTTATACAGAGTTGTCTCTCTTTATACATGGTACTTTAATGTTCCCTCCAACACAATCTGTTACACAGAGTTGTCTCTCTTTATACATGGTACTTTAATGTCTGACAATATAAAATAACACGGAGTAATGCAGCTTGACAGACAAATGTCTGACAATATAAAATAACACGGAGTAAAGCAGCTTCACACACATATCCTGGGAGCCATTTTAGGCTGTGTCAACCTGCAAGGCCAGGTAAATTATAAACATGTGAAACTGCCCTGATGCAGATTGAACTGGTACAGCAGGTAAGCATCTAGCGACTACACTACCGCTTCGCCCCCAAGAATACAGACCTTAAGATAAAATATCAACAAAAGCAAATAAAACATACACATAAACAAACTGTTGAGCAGCAAAGATACACAGTTTCTCACCAAGCTCTAGCGACGACACTACCACTTCGCCCCCAAGAATACAGACCTTAAGATAAAATATCAACAAAAGCAAATAAAACATACACATAAACAAACTGTTGAGCAGCAAAGATACACAGTTTCTCACCAAGCTGGCAAAAGCAACAGCACTTCCATAAGTCACGGTCAGATTCAGTGCAGAGTATACCCCGACCAGGTCAGTGAAGTAGTTGGAGTTGTGGATGCTGTAATACTCCTGGGCTCCCTTCCTCCAAGTTTCTATCTGCCCTGTCAGAAGAAACATGTCCTTGTTGTTGCTGTTGTTTTTATAATTATTGTTGTTGTTTTTGTCATTGTTGCTGTAGGTGGTTGTTTTTGTCACTGTTGTTGCTGTTGTATTGTCATTGTTGTTATTTTATCATTGTTGTTGCTGCTGTTTTTGACATTGTTGATGCGGTTGTTTTTGTCATTGTTGGTACTGTTCTTTGTTTTGGTTATTGTTGTTGTTTTTGTCATTGTTGTAAGTGGTGATAAGATTAATCAAACTTACTTAGCTAAGTAGCTTGCATTTCACATCATTTCATATTTTTCATGATTATTATTTTTCAATCATTCCATTTTTTCATGTGCATTCTTTTCACCTCATTCTATTATTTGTCCATGTTAATTTGTTTCACCTCATTCTATTTTTTTACATTTATTATTTCACATCATTTTCTGTTTTCATGTGTATTCATTTCACCTCATTTCATGTTTATTCTTTTCACCTCATTCCATTCTTTCATGTTTATTCTGTTCACCTCATTAATTGTTTTCATATTAATTCTTTTCTTGTCCTGTCTTTTCTCATGTTTATTTTTTTCTCACCTGATTGCAATTGTCCATGTTTATTCTGCATGTCTGTGTAATATTTTAATCTGTTTTTGGTCAAACGTTCACTTTCACTGTACACAGATATCTCTGTAAGCACTCCAGACTCCTTCCATAGATCACACAAGGAGAATTTCAACACAGCGCAGGAACTCTATAGGACTAGTGTGGATCTAATTATGAAGGGGCTTCAAATGAAAACCTTAACAGTGTGATAGAAATTACAATAACCATGCCAGTGTCTTGTAACCTGTTACTATAATTGTTAAGGATATCAAGAGTGTTAAGCACGTGACATAATGGTCTAGTCATAAGGACAGTTTAAAGATGGTCACCCCACTTTTTACATGCACCAAAGAGGAGCAGTGTTCTGTTATCCATTTTTTTTATCATACATTGGCACCTTGCCGTCTTGACAGACGATAGTTTGTGCTTTAAAAAGGCATAATAACTTTTAACTATGGCGGTAGCGAGTGTGACTGATAAGGCCAATTTGCGCTGTAAATGTCCGTTCACAGTGGGTGCATGTGAACACGTGGTCATTTCCACCATCATGCACCATCTTACGTCTCAAACGCTTGGTGTGTGACTTTTCTGCAATAATTTTCTCCTTTGACTTTATTCCATTTCTGATATTTGCCCTCCATGCAACACGTTCAGCGGCGACTTGCTCCCAATGTGCATTATCAATGCCTGTATCAATCATGTCCCGCTTACACACATCTTTGTATCGTAGTAGAGGCCGACCCTGAGATCTCTTACCCATCTGTAATTCACCAAAAAAGATATCCTTTGGTATTCTACCATCATCCATCCGCCTAAGATGTCCTATCCATCTAAGTCTACGAAGACTGAGCATGGAATAAACTGTCACACAACCTGATCTTTCCAATACTTCAGTATTTGTGATTTTGTCTTGCCACTTAATACCAAGAATTCTTCGCAGACACCGCATATGAAAGCTGTTTAAATTGTTCTCTTGGTGTGAGTAAGTTGTCCAGGTTTCACTGCCATAGAGAAGAGTACTAAGGACACAGGCTTGATAGACAAGGACTTTTGTTTTGGCAGTAAGCTTCCTGTTCTCCCAGACTCTTTTTCTTAACCTGTTCATTGTTGTTGCTGCCTTTCCAATCCGGATGTTGATTTCCTGATCTAGGGATAATTTACTATTTACCACCGATCCCAGATATGTAAAATGGTCTACTATCTCTAGTTCGGCGTCGTCAATAAAGATTGATGGTACCCCATGTGCACCTTGTGACATAATCTGTGTCTTCTTTTTGCTAATTGTTAAACCAAATTCAGAACAAGCATTGGAGAATGCAGATAGTAGACATTGCAATTCTTCCTCAGAGTGGGTCGTAACTGCAGCATCATCTGCAAAAAGCAACTCTCTGATCAGTACCCTCCTAATTTTGGTCTTAGCCTTCAATCTCTGAGCATTGTAGAGGCCGCCATCTGAGCGTGAGTGAATGTATATACCACCATCCTGATCGCGAAATGCATATTTCAGTAGAAGTGAAAAGTATATTCCAAAGAGGGTGGGAGCTAGTACACAACCTTGCTTAACTCCACTCTTGATTTCAAATTCTTCAGAAGTTGCACCATCAAACTTGATTATACCCTTCATGCCTGTGTGGAACGATTCCACAATGGACAGAAGAGTTGGTGGGCAGCCAATCTTCTTTAGTGCCTTGAACAGACCCTCACGACTGACCAAATCAAATGCCTTTGTGAGGTCGATAAAGGCAATAAACAGTGGTTGATTCTGTTCACGGCATTTTTCTTGCATTTGTCGCAATGAGAATATCATATCAGTGGTAGACCGGTTATCCATTTTTTTTATCAATGAAGGGTTAAAACCTATAGAAATTTGTTGATGAATGAAGGTCCAGTAC
This sequence comes from Cepaea hortensis, assembly GCA_963921405.1. Taxonomy (NCBI): domain Eukaryota; kingdom Metazoa; phylum Mollusca; class Gastropoda; order Stylommatophora; family Helicidae; genus Cepaea; species Cepaea hortensis. Next base: position 5,109,999 of record OY992882.1, read on the forward strand.
GGTGATGCATGCCTGTCAGTCCAGCAAGTGGATGAGTGGAGTAGGAAGTTTCAAAATGGTGTGACTTCTGGGAAGAGGTACAGCAGGTGGTGCAAAAGTGGTTAGACGTGCAACCAAGAGAATTTTTTCTACAGGAATCCATGCACTTTATCGGTGCTGGAGGATTGCATTGAACACAGTGGAGACTACATCAAATAATGAGACATTTGTTCTTTACTTTTTCAGAATATATTCACCCCCCCCCCCCCCAAAAAAAAATATAACATTTAGGGTTTTCATTTAAAGTCCCCTCGTATATGAATACAAGAAGTACACGGTGGGAGTCTCTGTGGCGAAGTGGTCAAGCCATTTGACTCGGGCTCCGAAGGTTGTGGGTTTGATTCCGGGCAGAGTCCTTCGGTTCACGAGTGAAATTTTTCAGAGACTCCTGTGGGTCGTCGCTAGCGCTACAGAGTTCGTGCTTTGTGCGACGATTTTAGTGCTGTAGAAAGAGACCGAGCCATATGGGATAAAACCCGGAGCAATGAAGTCGACCCTATCGACTTTTCAACGACTTTTTAAAGAAGTACACAGTCTTTAAATTTGCTTTTGCGGGTGTGTTTTTTTTAAAGTTGTAATTTTCCCTTAGCAGTGTCCAAGTTTTACATAATGCTCATATGTCGTGATATAGTTATTTTAGTGTCAATTCTGTTTCTGTATGTTGTATTTTGTTTTAGTTGACAAAGGTTTGTTGTCTCAACACCTTTCATTCTTGTGTGATTATGTTAAATGAATCTGATCTTCTCTCCTTTTTGTTGGTTCTATTATTCATTGCAATGAAAGCTGCAATGGTAATTTTTCTTTTAAACATTGAACTACATGTAATGTTTTGCTTGCTGAAATCAAATGAGCAAGTCCCTGTTCTAACAGTAATTTAATGCATGGGTCATATTTTCTTCTTCTTCTTCTTCTTCTTTCGTTTACCTGAAATATGTTTATGGATCATATGAGCTCTGGTGGTGTAGTACTTAGTGCACAATCTTACAGTATGGTGGATCTGGCTTTGATCCCAATCATAGCGGATGGTTCATACGAGTTCTGATTGTGTAGTAATGCTTAGTTCATTAACTTCAAGCACAGTAAATTGGGATTTAATCCCAAATAGCAGTGAACTTAAATTGTTCTGATCAGTATGTGTCTGGTGTGACCAGTCTCAAAATGGCTGCCAGGGAATTAATCTGAGCTGACCCAACTCATAAAATAGCAGCTAGAGGTTATCGGCTGACCCAACTCATAATATGGCTATCACTGTGAAACGTGACACTGATCACAATGCCCCCTAGTGTATACTGTTCAGTCATGGAAAATCTTGACCCAACCCCACCTCTCTCAATATGCCTGTTTGGCCTGTAAATCCTTGAGTTGACTTTGACATACCCCATGTCTCTCAGTGATGACTTTCATTGACAATACACCACAAACAACCTACCATGATGCCTCTCAAAGTCCAGTACCATCTGTAGATGAGGATGTACCTGACTGGCCCCACATTTTGGAAGCACATCCCAGATCAGGGCTGGATATCTGGCTTGAGGATGGTGTCTGTGTGCTTTTTTAATCCTGGCCACAGAAAACAGTTTTCTTCTTCTAGGTTTATACATAAAATAAAACGTCAAGTAAAGGATCTTTGGCCACGCTTTGGGGGATATTTGGTATATGGTGCTTAACCCATATTTGTACAGACCATTCTGTACTAGTTGTTATGGTTTCTTGGCAAGTTTTGCAGAAGGTAGTTTGCCATTGCTATCCTTCTGGGCAGTGACAGTACAAATCGGTGGCCATAGCCATTGTCTCTACTGATGAGATCATCTGCCTACTGCCGCAGAGTGCAGACCATAACCAACAACAATCTGTCGGCTGCTCTCACACTCCATCCACCACCTGCTTCCATGGCTTCACATAATCCTGATTGGAAGGCTAAACGTGTACTCCACCTTGCCCAAGGGTGTCCCATAGACTAACGGAGGAAAGGAGGCGTCTTACATCTCCTTTCATAGGGGATACCCTTACCCCTCTAACTGTCAGTCAATTGCTCTTCAAAGACTAAAACAACTGAATAAATTATGGAATGGGACAGACAGAACTACAAAAATTAGATTTTTAAGAGCATGCATCTTTTCCATTGCAACATACGCCTGTGAGACCTGGACACTTACTAAACAAGCTGAACAGCGCATAAATGCCTTCGAACATAAATGTTATAGACAGGTTCTAAGAATATCTTGAGTAAAGAAAAGAACAAATGCATCCATACTTCAAGAGCTGAATATTGATTAGAGTTGGCTATTGAAAATGATAAAACAAAGAAAATTGAAATATTATGGTCACTGAAACGTCACGAAAGTTTGGAGAGAACAATAATACAGGGGTATATGCCTGGGAAGAGAGGAAGAGGAAGGCCAAAGAGAAAATTGCTGCAGGATCTGGCGGACTATCTCCAGATGGGTGTATGGGACGAGGGACATCTTGCTTGTGATCGAGAAGTTTTCCGGATTATGGTTATTGGAGCGAGGTTCTGCAAAGGACATGCTACTGAATGAATGTATGAATCTGTACTGGATGTGTGATGTGTTTAGTATAACTATTGCTGACTTTATGTAATGACTATTGTAATAAGTATGATGGTGATGATGGTTGTGATGTCACCAATAAAGATTATGATGATGCTCATGATAAAGATGCCGATGTTTATGATGATGATCTTGCTGCTGATGATGAAAAATACTGTGATGAATATGATGATCATAGCAGTGAAGATGATACTGATGATAATAACGGCATGCAAATTGTGCACATGTAAAACTGTTACCAGGTTTCTGTCAGACGAAACAGACCCACAAACTCCTCCAATGACCAGTGCAAGGGGTCGTGTTGTTTCATGGCCAGGATTGCATGCAGAGACTCAATCTTGAAGATGTTGGACGCAGAGAAGGCATACTTGGACTCCACCCGTCCAAAAGGATGCTGTGCAGTAAAGCTTGAAGGAAATATAAAGCACATGTTATAAAACGAAGAATTTAACTGCTGTCTAGGTATGGTTTCAAGTCAGTGACGGTGGGCAGAGGATCTCTCAATGGAGACAATGGTTATGGTCATCTGATCAGTATGGTCACTGCCAGGAAGGAAGAATGGTAGACTTCCCTCCTTATTATCCGGGCAGAGGAGGCTCGTCAGCCTTGGTTGGTATCCTATCTAAGAGAGGAGGAAAGTTGGTATCCCCTCTAAGAGTTCTCTCATGGAAATTTCAAACCTCCACTGCCTTGCGGGTATATCCAGATGGGAAAGGCTTCGGGAGTCAACCTGAGGACAAATCCAGAGATGGAGTCCCTAAGGCAGTTCCATGTTGTAAATAACATAGTTCTGGCAACTCCATCGATGGCACCGATGCGAAATTGCATTGGCTACTGCCTTTCCCTTGGTCAACATTGACGATGTGGAGAGGGGGAACTTGCTATGCTACTGTAACAGCTCCGCATTCCATTGCCCAGGCTTGTGCCATGGAGAGGTCACTTCAGCACCGTGTAAAAGTGGTTACTATACAGACACCAGCAGTGCTGTCAGGTGCCTCCCCAGCAACACTGTTAGTTGCCTCCCCAGCGACACTGTCAGGTGCCTCCCCAGCGACACTGTCAGGTGCCTCCCCAGCGACACTGTCAGGTGCCTCCCCAGCAACACTGTTAGGTGCCTCCCCAGCGACACTGTCAGGTGCCTCCCCAGCGACACTGTTAGGTGCCTCCCCAGCGTGCAACTCTATAGTCCTACCGGCCTGAAAGAGGCCTACCACTTGCTAAAAATGGAATTCCAATGAGCACACAATATAACTGTCAGGCTCAATTAAAGGAAAACCTCACACAGATGCATATGACATTTTCAACCAATCTTTATCATCACATTTTAAAAAGTACAAAAAACAAAAAAGAAAAACTGGAAAACTGAAGTATCGCATTCACAGAAAAGTAATCCACATGTTGCAATGAACTGATGTGATTGTGATACTTCTGTTTTTGAAATCAGTTTTCTTGTTTCTGTTTGTTGATACAGACTTTGGTCAAAATGTTTGCTTGTGACTTTGTTGTTTTTGGTTTATTATTTATTCGCTTGTTTTGATCTCAAGCAAAGTCCATACAAGTGCTACTTATTTTAGTGCACTGAACTGATGTTTGTGTGTGGGTTAGCTTTCTCAATGACCAGTGTCCTTCGTCATCAAGCAAACCCACTCTGACATCAGAGGTACTTATAATTTGCGTCCCCAAGTCAAGGATGAGAAGTCAACATTTTAATCCAACTGACCAGTGTAAGGTTGGAACCCGCTACCTTGGCATCAGCAAACCGGAAGTTTACAAGCAAGTGCTCTTATAGATTCGGCCACGCTGACATTCTCCTTGTAAAAGCATGTGTTTCTCTTTATATTGAACTTTCTTGTTATATTCTGTTCATTCGGATTCCATGAAGCACATATTAATTCAGTTCCATGCAGATTATTAACACCATGACCTGGCCACAGCTGCTCCGATCTCATCCGGAATCAATCTGTCAGTGTTCAGGGACTGCTCCAATCTCATCCGGAATCAATCTGTCAGTGTTCAGGGACTGCTCCGGTCTCATCCGGAATCAATCTGTCAATGTTCAGGGACTGCTCCGGTCTCATCCGGAATCAATCTGTCAATGTTCAGGGACTGCTCCAGTCTCATCCGGAATCAATCTGTCAGTGTTCAGGGACTGCTCCGGTCTCATCCGGAATCAATCTGTCAAGGTTCAGGGACTATGTCTTCTTCTTTCTTTCACCTCCTGAAAATGGCTACCAGACATTTGTCAGAATTCTTTGAGAACTGTCTCAAAATGTAAGACGGTGAGGAATGCAACTGGCCACACCATATCGTATGTCATGTCATAGAACAGAAGTTCTCAAACTTTTTTAGGCCATGCACCCCTTCACCATATGTTCAGAATGTCATTCCCCCCCCCCTCCCCTACACAGTATACGTAAATATGGAAGCTAAATTTAATTATACATACTAGAACAAGTCTAGACGTCTACATAAAACATAATTTGCGGGTCTACTTATGTTATAAAACGAATTTCAAAAGGGTGAGAAATACAAAACTGTAAAGTGTGGAAGGAAAAACAATATAAAGTAGGTTCTTGTATTAATGTGATCTTGAAATAATCTTAATTCCCCCCCCCCCCCAGAAAACCCTAAAATTCTCCCCAGGGGGGAGGGGGGGAAATTCCCCACCGGTTGAGAACCACTGTCCTAGAATATCCAGCCCCAGATGGCAGTATTTGCTATGTGATTACCTTGACCTTGTTTTAATCGCAATGTAGTTGTGAAAACCACAAAAATAATAAACTTGTAATTTTAATAATAAATTAAAGCTCAGAGATAACTTCCTGCATCAAATTCTCAACATCCTTGAAGGGTTAAATAAGTGCCAATTTTATCAGATAACAGGTGCCCCAGAGGATAACTAGCTCAGAAAGATCTTTCAACTACTGGGGATTGAACTCAAACCCTAAGTTAATCACTGTATAACAATGACTCAGAGAATAAAACAAACTTGATTGATTAATTGATCCAATAATCCAGATAATAAGAATCCAACCAAACCCTTAGACCCGCCATCATCTGGGGCAGACGTGGCAAGGTGTAGAGGCTATTCCACTGACAAACTTGTGATAAACATGTCCACTTTCTCCTCTCACACCCCCCCCCCCCCTGAATGACTGGCACCTGGCTGTCTTGATAGACAACAGATGTGTAAACTGGAGATATACCTCTCTATAACACAAAGCCTGGGCTGAATTTAGAGACCATGTGTTGCCCATGCAACATGATCTGTCTCTCTGCCTGCCTAGTTTACTCCAGAAGAAAAGTAATACCAATATGTCTCAAACATGACAAGCTGCAGAAGCTGCCAGATCAGCAAAGCAATGCTCTACATGTCAGAGCTCCTATCATAGACCAGCTATAACCAAGGCTTAGGGCCTGGTCTGCCCTGGCATTTAGTCTTTAGGTGCATTTCTTTGCTCTAGGGTAAGGCGTATACCCTCCCGTTTATGCTCCTGTGCCTGTAGCTGTTGGCAACATGTGGAGTGTCAGGTTTGGTGAGCACTGACCAACTATATGTTGTTTCATCTCTTATTGTGTCTGTAACTAATGGTTGTTCGCAAGAGCTAAGAGTCTAAGATGTCCATACTCACAATAAATGAAAAATCAAACATGAAAAACAGGAACAAACATATTAAATACCTACTCTGTGAAATTGCAAAAGTCACAGGTTTTTGCTGTGGTCTTCAGAAGCTCATCAAAACTGGGGAGTATCAATGTTGCATTTAGTCAATCATTTAACAGACTTGCGTCTTTGTATGTGAATAACATTATTATTTTCTTTTGGGTTCGAACTAAAGCCTAGTCGATACACGTGCTACTACTTCTAGTGCCTGGATTGATTATTGCGTGTGGATTCGCTTTCTTTATTACTAGTGTCCCTCGCCATCAGGCAAACCCACTCCAACTTCTGAGGTACTGACCTTATCTGCTAAAGTTTGCAGCACCTTGATACTATACACACAACAAATGCTATGGGAAGAAACAAGCAACATAATATGGGAGAAAATATTAACAGATTACAGGAGGAACTAGTAATATAATACAGGAGGAACTAGTAAAAGATTACAGGAAGAACTAGTAACATAATAAGACATAACACTCTTACAAAAACCATACTGGAGGGCAAGGTTGAGGGCAAGCGAGCAAGAGGTAGACAACGATACAAGTGGGAAGATAACATCAAGAGATGGACAAAATTCTGACAGAATGTACAGTCAGGGCAAGAGAGACAGTGTTGGAGATCCATTGCAGCTGACCTTCATTGTGGAGACAGCACATGATTTACCGACAGGAGAAACTAGTAACATAATACAGGAGGATTTAGCAACATAGTAAAGGAGGAACTAGTAACAGAATGCAGGAGGAACTAGTAACACAATACAGGAGGAACTAGTAACACAATACAAGAGGAACTAGTAAAAACATACAGAAGCACTAGTAACATAATAAAGGAGGAACTAGTAACACAATACAGGAGGAACTAGTAACATAACACAGAAGGAACTAGTAACACAATACAGGAGGAACTAGTAACACAATGCAGGAGGAACTAGTAACAGAATGCAGGGGGAACTAGTAAGAGAATACTATAATAAGAGAAAGTAGTAACAATACAAGAGGAACTACTAGCAGAATAAAGGTGGGACAGCTAACAGAATACAGTATGAGCTAGTAGCAGAATAAAGGTGGGACAGCTAACAGAATACTGTATGAGCTAGTAGCAGAATAAAGGTGGGACAGCTAACAGAATACAGTATGAGCTAGTAGTAGAATAAAGGTGGGACAGCTAACAGAATACTGTATGAGCTAGTAGCAGAATGAAGGTGGGACAGCTAACAGAATACTGTATGAGCTAGTAGTAGAATGAAGGTGGGACAGCTAACAGAATACTGTATGAGCTAGTAGTAGAATGAAGGTGGGACAGCTAACAGAATACAGTATGAGCTAGTAGTAGAATGAAGGTGGGACAGCTAACAGAATACAGTATGAGCTAGTAGCAGAATAAAGGTGGGACAGCTAACAGAATACTGTATGAGCTAGTAGTAGAATGAAGGTGGGACAGCTAACAGAATACTGTATGAAGTGTTATTGTCATTTTACTGCCTATAGTACCATGCAGTAAAGAGCAGGGGGGTCTTGAGCTTGAGGAATTAAGGCTGCCTGGCTAGTGCAGTCACCGTGAACTGTGCAGGTTAGTGTTTTCTTTTTGCCCCTGACATTAAAAAACATCCATACCTTACCGAGGATTTGAGCCCGGGTCTCCCAAAGGGGAAACTGGCATTCTTAGCCGCTCGGTCAGCCGCTCCTCACAGTAGGAGCTAGTAGCATAACACAAGAGGGAATAGTAACAGAGTACAGAAAGAACTTGTAAAAGGAAAAATAAGAGGAACTAGTAACAGAATACTTTAGAAACTAGAAATAGAGAACTGTAGGAACTGGTACTTACTATTCACTTTCAGGCTGGTCTGGTGGCTGGAAGGGCCTCTTGTCTCTCAGGGGATTGAACACCGTATGCTCCCTTGTAAACTCGCTGATAATGTGTATAATATCCTGCATGGCATGACAGACAAATGTGGAGAAGTTACTTTATGACGAAATCATGAAACTGAAACATCTTATGGTCATAGCACTGATGTTTCTAGGCTTATTTGATAGGATGTTGACACGATGGTCATTCTGTCAGACATGGGGTCATTTTTCTAGACATGGGGGTCATTCTGCGAGACGTGGGAGTTATTCTGCCAGATATGGAAGTAATTCTGCCAGACATGGGGATCATTCTGCCAGACGTGGGGGTCATTCTGCCAGACATAGGGTCATTTTGCCAGACAGGGGGGTCATTCTGCCAGACATGGGGTCATTCTGCCAAACACTGGGGTCATTCTGCCAGATGTGAGGGTCATTCTGTCAGATGTGGGGTCATTCTGCCTGATGTAGGGGTCATTCTGTCAGACATGGGGTCATTTTTTGCTAGACAAGGGGGTCATTCTGCCAGACATAGGGTCATTCTGACAAACACTGAGGTCATTCTGCCAGATGTGAGGTCATTCTGCCAGATGTGAGGTCATTCTGTCAGATGTGAGGGTCATTCTGTCAGATGTGAGGGTCATTCTGTGAGATGTGAGGGTCATTCTGTCAGATGTGAGGTCATTCTGTCAGATGTGGGGTCATTCTGTCAGATGTGGGGTCATTCTGTGAGATGTGAGGGTCATTTTGCTAGACATGGGGTCATTTTGGTAGACATGGAAGTCATTCTGCCAGACATGGGGGTCATTCTGCCAGACATTGGGGTCATTCTGCCAGACATGGGGTAATTCTGCAAGACATGGGGTAATTCTTCAAGACATGGGGTCATTCTGTCAGATATGGGGGTCATTAAGCCAGGCTGCTGTTCACCCATCCCTTGATGTTATCTTCCCACTTGTAGCATCCTCTATCTCTTGCTGGCTTGCCTTCAATCTTACCCTCCAGTATAGTTTTTATATGAGTATTATGTCTTTAATCAACCACTGTTTATTGCCTTCATCGACCTCACAAAGGCATTTGATTTGGTCAGTCGTGAGGCTCTGTTCAAGGCACTAAAGAAGACTGGCTGTCCACCAACTCTTCTGTCCATTGTGGAATTGTTCCACACAGGCATGAAGGGTATAATCAAATTTGATGGTGCAACTTCTGAAGAGTTTGAAATCAAGAGTGGAGTTAAGCAAGGTTGTGTACTAGCTTCCATCATTTTTGAAATATACTTTTCACTTCTACTGAAATATGCCTTTCGTGATCAGTATGGTGGTATATACATTCACTCACGCTCAGATGACGGCCTCTACAATGTTCAGAGATTGAAGGCCAAGACCAAATTTAGGAGGGTACTGATCAGAGAGGTGCTGTTCGCAGATGATAATGCAGTTACGACCCATTCTGAGGTAGAATTACAATGTCTACTTTCTGCATTCTCCAATGCTTGTTCTGAATTTGGTTTAACAATTAGCAAAAAGGAGACACAGATTATGTCACAAGGTGCACATGGGGTAACATCAATCTTTATTGACAATGCCGAAATGGAGATAGTAGACCATTTCACATATTTAGGATCAGAGCTAAATAGCAAATTATACCTACATCAGGAAATAAACATCAGGATTGGTAAGGCAGCAAAAACAATGAACAGGTTAACCAAAAGAGTCTGGGGGAAAGAACAGGAAGCATACTGCCAAAACTAAAGTCCTCGTCTACCAAGCCCATGTTCTTAGTACTCTTCTTTATGGAAGTGAAGCCTGGTCAACTTACTCACACCAGGAGAAACGTTTCAACAGCTTTCATATGTTGTGTCTGTGAAGAATACTTGGTATTAAGTCGCAAAACAAAATCACAAATACTGAAACATTGGAAAGATCAGGTTGTATGACGGTGAGTTCCATGCTCAGTCTTCGTGGACTTAGATGGATAGGACACGTTAGGAGGATGGATGATGGTAGAATACCAAAGGACATCTTTTTACAGATGGGTAAGAGATCTCAGGGTTGGCCTCTACTACGATACAAAGATGTGTGTAAGCAGGACATGATTGATACAGGCATTGATAATGCACATTGGGAGCAAGTCGCCGCTGAACGTGTTGCATGGAGGGCAAAATCAAAAATGAAATCAATATTGCAGATAGGTCACACATTGAGCACGTGAGACGTAAGATGGTGTGTGGTGGTGAAAATGACCATGTATTCACATGTATTCATTGTGAACAAACATTTACAGCGTTAATTGATCTGATCAGTCACATTCACTACCGCCATGGGTCGTAGTTATTAGGAATACCCTAGTTATTATACCTTACCTTTTTGAAGTACAATGTAACAAACTATCGACTGTCAAGATGGCAAGGTGCCAATGATTATGTCTTTAAATGCGGCTGAAAAATTTCACTTGCCTCTTTATTTCAACAACTCTCTTTTCATTCCCAGTTTGTATAGTCTAGAACCCCTGTATTTGACTGTTTTCGTGTCCATGAGAATGATTCAGAAATGAGATACAACATATTTTTCTGTATATCCGCAATGATTCAATGATCAGCAAATGTATGTAACTGAGCTAGTAACACAAAACCTCAATGTTGTGTTACAACATTCTGTGTCTCCTACCTGATCCAACATCTCCAGGTACAGATCCTCATTGTTTGCTAACCATCCTCTGACTTTTGTTGAAAAGCGAGCTGGGATGACCAGAGACGCCTTCCTGGCTTCCAGTGTGAAGATGGAATCAAACTTGTTGTAGTATTCTCTGTTTCAGAAACACAAGAGCTATTAGGTCAAAGGTTACAACAAACACATTACATACAGATTTTCGTACATTGAAATGGTAAATAATTAATTAGACATTAAATTCAAACTTCTGCACATTGACATGGTTGACAATTAATTAAACATTACATACAGACCTCTGCGCCTTGTAATGGTAGATAATTAATTAAACATTACATACAGACCTCTGCTCCTTGTAATGATAGATAATTAATTAAACATTACATACAGATTTATTTACATTGAAATGGTAGATACTAAATTAAACATTACAAGCAGATCTCTACACAATGAAATGGTAGATAATTAATTAAACATTACATTCAGATCTCTGTACAATGAAATGGTAGATAATTAAGTAAACATTAAATACAGATTTCTACACACTGAAATGGTAGATAATTAATTAGACATTACATTACTGTATAGGGAAAAAGCTGAAGACAGTACACATCCCTGTCTCACACCTCTCTTAATAGGCTGATATTGACCTACTTCTTTATCAATCTTTAAATGCAGCTTATTATTTGCAATATATATTTTTTTCAATGTGTAGATCTGCAAGCATCTTCATAATGTTGACATGTCTTACTTTATTGAAAGCCTTTGTGTAGTCGATGTAGCAAAGATATAGGCTTACCTAAATCAAACGATTGATTAATATTCTCAGCAAGGACACAGCATTTACTGTGCCCTTGCCTTCTACTTCTACGAACCAACACTGTTCTTTCCCTATCTATTTCATGTTGTATTTTCTTCCTAACTCTCTGCATGATGATTCTTAGCAAAATCTTTGTGATGTGGCTCATTATACTAATTGTTCAATGCTGACCATATTTCAAGGCTCCTGATTTCTTCAGGATTGCAATACATATAGAATTGCATAATTCAGGAGTTATATCTCCAATATCATATATTGTGTTCAGCAGTCTGGTGACTTGGTCTGTTCCATATTCTTCTAAGGCTTTGTGATGTTGTCTGGACCCTCGGGTCTTGCCAGCTTTCATATGGTTAAGAGCATTCTGAACTTCCATCTTCATTATTATTCAGAATATCATACTAGTCTTCGCTTGTATAATTTTAAAAGTCTTTAACATAATTTGACCACGCATTTAAAATGTTATCTTTTTTATTATGATTTTGCCATCTTTGGTTTTTAGGTTACGGACGCCTTTCATAACCCCGTATACCCGGATTCGAAACACAGCGATGCTGGTTTTTTCTAAAAAGGTATGGGAGCCGGTCATTCAGAAAGCAATGGCAAACTACTGAACGTAAAACTAGCCCAGGAATCATGAACGGCCAAAATACTGGAGTTGTCTGCTACGTCCTGCGAAGGGCATGCAAATATTTATTTGTAAATTAATGTGTGTGTCCTTTTCTTAGTGATGTCATGAATTCTTTTGTGCATTAATTTGGTATTTTAGGTATTGTATTGGGTTTCAATTTCCCTGAATTGTTCTGTAAGCCAACCTTCTTTTGTCACTTGGTACAATTTCATAATGTTACTGTGAATCTCTTCATATTTTATCATGGTTATGTTTGTTATTTCTTCTTATTTCCATTAGTTTTAAGATGTCTTCCATCATTTATTTCTTACGTCACATCATCTTCATGTTTGGTACAGTTGTTTCTGCAGCCTGGCTGACTGAGTTCTTCAATCTTTCTCATTGGTCACTGACATCTTGAAATAGAGTTTCCAGATTAGCCAATGAATCGAATCTGTTATTTACTTCTATATTGAACTTCTTTTTTTTTTATCTCCTCAATCTTCAGTGTGCTTAGATCATACATTGTGCTTCTTGGTGTATACTTGACCTTCTTTATTTGTATATGTATATTGCTTATGACCAATTTGTGGTCCCTATGGCTGTCTTCATTTGGTATGGTCTTTGCGACCTTTAAGGCATTTCAAAATTATGGATTTACTCTGCTGATATGTTTCCACGTCAGTATTACAATCTATCTAGCATGATTTTTCTTAGTCTGCCTCTGCCTCTTTGTTGCTGATCTTTCCAGTTGTCACGATGTTTTCTAATGCCTCACTTTGTATTATATGACCCAAGAATAAAACTAACTAGGCATCAGAGAACCGGATGTTTAAGAACATACACTCTTCTCCATTGGGCCTTGCTGACCTATTCACAGTAAGATAAGATAAGATAAGATCACGTATGGGAGTCTCCGTGGCGAAGTGGTCAATCCGTTTGCCTCGGGTTCCGAAGGTTGTTGGTTCGATTCCGGGCCGCACCCTTTGGTTCCCGAGTGAAAATTTTCGGAAACTCCTGTGAGTTGTCGCTGGAGCTACGGAGGTCGTGCTTTGTGCGACGCTTTCCGCGCTGCGGAAAGAGACCGGGCCATATGGGATAAAACCTGGTGCAATGAAGTCGACCCTGTCGACATTTAAACGACTTTTTTAAGATCACGTAAAACTGAATACAGTACAGCAAGACGAGATGGGACATGACCACACTAGACAAAATACAGGAAGACATGGAAATATAAGGTGAAACAAAGCAAATAAGAGAAGGCAGGACACAACTAGGCAAAACACAGTATGTTGATAACACAAATTCAGACACAATATGTGACGTAAAAGCTTGGTAAACACATACAAAATCAAATATTTCAACTAGTTTTTTTTTCAACAATAAAACAAGGAAAACAAAAAAAATTAAATTACAAACAAAATATCACATTTAGTCGATGAATACTGTAACCCGTTTGTGAGATCAAAGCAAAAATACAAACAGAAAATATGGGATATTGAAGAAAGACGAAAAGTATTATATAAGGGAGGTTACAAGTAAATGAACACAACCGTACTGGCATAATGGATGCTGTGCCCTTGCCCATTGTCTTTTGATATCAGCAAGAGCAGTAAGGCTGTAGTTAACTTCCTTGACACAATTGGATCTGAAAAATACCTAAAAACAATTTACTGAAAATTATTGGGTTTGCAAGTGAGTAAATAGATACAATTGCTTTACATGTCAGAATTAGAGTGTAAAGGGGGGGGGGGGGGGGGGGGCTGAGTGGTCTCGAGGTATGGTGTCCACCTCGAGTGCTGGAGGTCCCGGGTTCAAGCCCCGGTGGGACCGGGATGTTTTCACGTGGACTTCTAGTAACAAAATTTCCCCTGGTCTCTGTGTAGTGAGATCGGAAGCCCGCGTGTATTGTTGCGCACGTAAAACATCCCTTTGCAGTTGGAAATCGAAAAATAGTAGCCTAACAGCGCTGCCCGGGCAAAACTTCGAGTTAAAAATCTACCCAAAGTATTTCATGATCCTCGCCAGTGCTATCTCAACTTCGTGCACTGAGTTGAGATTCTCCGGACTCAGGTTTGGCTGAGTGGTCTCGAGGTATGGTGTCCACCTTCGGGATTTTTTTCACGTGGACTTCTAGTAAAAAATTTCCCCTGGTCTCTGGGTAGTGAGATCGGACGCCCGCGTGTATTGTTGAGCACGTAAAAAATTCATTGGCAGTTGGAAATCGAAAAATAGTAGCCTAACAGCACTGCCCGGGCAAAACTTCGAGTTAAATAACTACCCAAAGTATTTCATGATCTTCGCCTGTGCTACGGAGTTCGTGCACTGAGTTGAGATTCTCCGGACTCGGGTTTTAGTTAGAAGTAAAACAAAGCATTTATGGGTTACGCCCGTGTGCCGTGATGTTGATCCGTCGACTAAACTAAACATACATGTCTTTGTTGCTATAATTTAATAACCTCAGTTGTGGATTGTACAGACGCATGTCCGCCTATACCACCTCAAAGTCTGCCCCCCCCCCCTCACCCCATATACACACACATACACTACTGCAGCGGCAACAAACGAGGAAGAGGAGAAGAAGAGTGTAGAAGGAGCAACGAAGAAATCTTCCTAACAATCCTGCTGCTCTCAAACATGTACATTTCCCACAATCTCTCACTTCTCCCACACATTATATTTCCCACACATACTCCCACATCTTGCACACACGGTGACTCCTCCCACAACTACTGTTTTCCATACACAATATAGTAAAACTTCGATTAACCGTCACTCGTTTAACTGTCGGTTTATGTTATCCGTCATCGACTTTTTTCTTCTTTTTTTTATGCATGAGTATCAACACAGACATCTTTAAAATTGTCCACGGACTACTATGACATATTGAACAATGATGAAATTGTTTCTAGTGTGACTACCATTGAAGAAGAAGAAACTGATAACGATGAAGGATCAGTTCTTAACCAAAATCCTACAACTAGCCACTCGGAAGCAGAAACAATGTTATCAAAGTGCATCGATTGGTTTGAAATGCAAGAGGAGGAAAGTGCAACACAGATCTTACTTCTTCACAAGATACGGAACATCGCTGAGCATAAAACTCCAGCTTCAAAGACACAGAAGGAGATTATTTTAAAGTAACGCAGGTTTACAGTATTACAATACATCTGTGTACATTACTACTCTTATATTGAAGTTTATATTGATGGTTTGTAAAATTAAATACAATATGAATGTATTATTCACTTTTACAGGATTTTATTTTCATTGTCGTCCAAAGCCCGCAGTGACATCACGTTACTGTACATACGTATTAAGAGATTTCCGTTATCCGTCTATTCGGTTATCCAATACAGCCCTGGTCCCGACGGTAACGATTATACTGTACTGTAATTTCTCGTTACGACTGTCATAATTGAGGCAGACATTTGGTTTAAGAAACTTATTCTTAAATGTTGTTTGATCGATCGATCGATTGATACATTAATTGATTCGGTGTGATGGCACTCAGGACACGCCTACGCGTGCTCTATTTCCCCCTGCCAACCTGTCAAACCACTGACAGTGTCCGCAGCTCAATGATCGTACATATGTCTAGCTTCTGCGTGTGATCTCACGTTTGATAGTTACAGCAGTGATGCCAAACGCCAAAAGTCAGCAGCGCGTTGATTCATCAGTCCCAAGCTTGGCATATTAGATGAGCAATATATGTCCTTTGTCCATCTTCAATGATCTCACAGTTGGATGCCTCTGAAGTTAGAACATAAGCTCTCAATACTAATGACTTCGCATGACTTTAACAGTAAATCCACACGAAGTTTTTCTTAAATCTTGTTGAGTATAGCATGGCTGTTGAGCTGTGTTTAGCTAAGAACCTATATCACTGCACTCAAGACATTTCCAGAGGCAACCAGTCCCATCGTTCAACAGCCAGCGAAGAGTCATACTACTAATCGTTCCAACCGCTAGCTGATTGAAAGTTCTCCTTGTCTGTCCTCTCAGTTTTGAGATTCTTCCAGAACCCCTGCCGATCCACCGCGCAATATCATTCTTTCCACATCAATCAATCAATCATGTGCCATGCCGGAAAGCGTGGGCGATCATGATTCGCCATTTCACTCGATCATCAGAGTCGTGGATCAGCTCAGTGTTCCTGTCTCGTCCATGCCATGTGGCCAAGCCATCCAGGTATTTTCCTCTCGGTCTTCCTCTTGGTCTGTTCCCTTTCCACATACAGGTTCTCAATTGGTTTCCCCGCCTTCTCCACCTGGTTCTACAGGCGCTCCACCAGCTTTCCCTTGTCCGTAGGTGTTGTTGTTTGTCCATCAAGAATGATGATGACCATTCATTTCATCCAGTGGGGTTGAAGGTGTGGAGCCGTGGGTTCTAAGATGGCTGATAAGGCCTATTTTGGCTCGAAATGTTCTTTGACAATGTGGGCAAAGAATGCTTGACGTCTCTGGAGGAGGATTTCCTGCAGTGGTTTTTCTGTCCTGCCTTTTCTTCACAGCTCTTGCAGTCCTGGTTGCCTCACATATGACTGCACCTTTGCGCAATGATGCACGCCATGAATTTCGGTCTCTGGCTGCAGCCTCCCAGGTGTCATGACGAATTCCAAAAGCATTCAGTGAAATTTTCAGAGTGTCTTTAAAACGTTTCCTCTGGCCACCTTGGGAGCGTTTACCACAACGCAGTTCGCTGTAGAAAATTCGTTTAGGGAGCCTGTGATCTGGCATGCGGGTCAAGTGACCAGCCCAGCGAATCTGATTCTTCATCAGTAGAGTGTGGATACTGGGCATGGATGCTCTTTCTAGGACTTCAGTGTCTGGAATCTTGTCTTGCCATTTAATCTTCAGTAGCTTCCTTAGGCAGACTGTGTGGAAGTGGTTTAATTTCCTAGCGTGTCGCTGATAAACAGTCCAGGTTTCACAAGCATATAGCAGTGTGGATAATACAACTGCTTTGTAGACTTTTAGCTTTGTTTGCAGGCTTATTCCAGTTCTGTCCCATACATTCTTGTACAGTCTGCCAAAGGCTGCACTGGCCTTGGAGATTCTTGCATTCACTTCATCATCGATTGTGGCAGCTTGTGACACAGTGCTGCCAAGATAGGTGAATTTGTCCACAACACTTAGTCTATGGTCATTCACTTTGATATTCGGCACAGTGTGATTATTCCCTGGAGCTGGCTGGTACATAACTACAGTCTTCTCCAAGTTGATATTGAGCCCAAAGTTGGCACAGGCATGTGAGAAAGCTGAAACATTATGTTGCATGTCCGCCTCTGAGTTGGCGTATAGAGCGCAATCATCAGCAAACAGGAGCTCTCTGACGGTGCCGCTGTCAATTTTGGTTTTAGCTTTCAGCCTTCTGAGATTGAATAACTTTCCATCCATACGGTAGTTGATGTCTATTCCAATGTCGTCGTTCTCGAAGGCATTCATCAACATGGCTGAAAACATGAGGCTGAACAGTGTTGGTGCCAGGACACATCCTTGCTTCACTCCATTGGTTACAGGAAAGGGTTCAGACAGTTCACCATTTTCCTGTACTCTTGCCTGCATGCCGTCATGAAATAGCCGCACTATTTGGACAAACTTTCGTGGACAGCCATATTTTGCCATAATCTTCCACAGTCCTTCTCTGCTGACTGTATCAAAAGCCTTCGTAAGGTCAATGAAAGTGGAGAACATTTCGGAGTTCTGTTCCTGACATTTCTCTTGCAGCTGCCTTGCAGCGAAAATCATGTCAACAGTTCCACGTTCTTTTCTGAAGCCACATTGACTCTCAGGAAGAAGACCTTGATCGAGATGGGCTGTGAGGCGATTGAGAAGAATTCTGGCGAGTATCTTCCCTGCAATTGAAAGCAAGGAGATGCCTCGGTGGTTGTCACAGGATTGGCGGTTTCCTTTACGTTTGTAAAGGTGGACTATTGACGCGTCCTTAAAATCTTGTGGCATGGTCTCGTTCACCCATATGTTTGTGAAGACTTGGTGAAGCTGCTCTGTTAGGACCGGCCCACCTGCCTTGTATATCTCTGCTGGGATGGAGTCAGGACCAGGTGCCTTGCCGCTGGAGAGTTGCTGGATGGCTTTGTTTATTTCCACTATGGTTGGCAGGTCACCAAGTGTCTCATTGGTGGGAACTTGAGGAAGGCAGTTGATGGTTTCATCATCGAAGAAGGAAGTTGCATTTAAGATTTTGCTGAAATGCTCTGCCCAGCGTTGGAGGATTTCTTTCTTATCGGTGACCAATGTTCCCCCGTCTGCACTGAGGAGGGGAACTATGCCTGGTGATGAAGGACCATAGACCGCTTTCAGTGAGTCGTAGAAGTTTTTCATGTCATGTCTGTCAGCAAAGCCCTGAATTTCATCAGCTTTGCTGCTCAGCCAGGAGTCCCGCATGTGCCGAAGTTTCTGCTGCACTACTCTCTGAATGTTCTTGAAAGCATCTTTTTTTGATGTTGACTTTGGGTCATTCAAATGTGCCTTGAGGAGAAGATGTTTCTCGGCCAGCAATTGGTTGATGTCTTCGGAATTTTCATCAAACCAGTCTTTATGCTTTCGGGGGGCTGGACCCAGGATTTCCATAGCAGTGTTGTAAATTGTGTCCTTTAGGGCTCTCCATTCTGTTTCTGTATCCTGTTTAGCTTCAGCATTGGGCTTGAGGCGGTCTTCCAGCATATTTTCAAACGACTGCTGCATTTTCTTGCTGTTTAGGCGGGTGACATTTAGCTTTGTTTGCATTTTCGCCCCT
The DNA here is from genome assembly GCA_963921405.1 of Cepaea hortensis. NCBI lineage: Eukaryota > Metazoa > Mollusca > Gastropoda > Stylommatophora > Helicidae > Cepaea > Cepaea hortensis. Next base: position 5,128,968 of record OY992882.1, read on the forward strand.
TGAGGACGCCGTGGTGGCCTGATGTGGATGTTCATTTTCGAGACAATGAGACGATGGTCTGTCCAACATTCGGCACCACACATGGATTTTGTCACTCGAACGTCTTGTCTGTCACTCCTCCTGACGATGACATAGTCAATGAGGTGCCAGTGTTTCGAGCGAGGGTGCATCCACGATGTCCTATTCCTCATGGGGAGACGGAAAATTGTGTTCGTAATCACGAGATCATGTTCGGCACATGTCTGAAGGAGGCGGAGTCCATTGCTGTTACAATTTCCGACTCCATGCTTTCCAATAATGCCACTCCAAGAGGTGGTGTCCGTGCCTACTCTGGCATTGAAATCCCCAAGGAGTATAAGTTTGTCTCCTTTGGGAACAGATGTTAATACACTGTGCAGGTCCTCATAGAACTTGTTCTTGACATCATCTTCGTTGGTCATAGTTGGTGCGTAGACACTCACAATGGTTGCGTGGTTCCTTCCATTCAGCAGATGCAACTTCATGGTCATGAGCCTGTCATTTATAGCCTTTGGAAATCCAGCTAATTTGCCGACCAGGGCCGACTTAATGGCAAATCCCACACCGGATTGGCGTCTTTCCTCGCTTTTCCTTCCACTCCAGAAAAATGTGTAGCCGGCACCAATTTCACAGATTTGGCCTTCTTCTGCAAGTCGTGTCTCGCCCAAGGCTGCAATGTCGATGTTGTACCTGCCCAGCTCTCTCCCAATCAGTGCTGTTCGTCTCTCTGGACCCGACGCACCGTCTCTGTCAAGTAGGGTGCGTACATTCCAAGTTCCAATTGTTAAGGGAATATGGTTTACTCTTTTAGCTTTGCTTGTTTTATCTTTCTTTGTATGTCGACCGCAGTTAAGGGTACCCACCAACCGCGGCTAGCTGGTTAGGTAGTGATGAAGCAGACAATGTTTAGGGCACCTTTTCTAGCCCCTTCCTCGTGCTATGGAGGTGAGCAGTGTGTTCCTATAGAGGGCTGCTCAGTCGCTCAGGGGGCTGCCGAATCCCACTGCTGCTCCGGTCAGTAGAAGACGACCATATGGCCTGAGCCGCCTGTGTGCAGGTCTGCGACTACGGCTGCCAGCGTACCCACGCCTGCCGCTTTGCCGCTCGCCCATCGCCACAGGGCTTGAAGGTGATATGTGACGTTGGATGAAGAATGACTTGCGCGATGACTTGGATTAAAGTGAGGAAGAGTTGCGCAATTCGTCGACCTCACTCTCTCGCCTGAGTCCATCTGAGTCCAGTGGCAAGACAAGTCGAGACGATTGGAGACGAATACAGGTGCAGTGGATGACCAGGGCGCTCTACGTGCCTTGCCGTGCTCATTACGTTCCACAACGCTTTGCAGGTAAACGCCGTCTTGCCCGTTGAATCAGGAATGATTTCTTCCGCGCAGTCTGCCGAATCCTGTCTTCACATGCTGGGTAGGCATACCCTAGTTTACCTCTTGGTTTGACACCAAATCGGATACCCATGCCTGGTTTAGCCAGCCTCTCACAGCTGTTGCCCGGGGGGTGGCCGCTGTCGCATGCTGACAGCTACTAGGAGCCACAGGCACGAGCTGGGTGTCAGACTTGGACCAGTGGGGGATGGGTCCTGAAAGGACATGAGAGCCATCCTTACCAAAAGTGCTACCAATGCCTGACACCCCGTACCCCGTAATCTACCACCAGGAGGTGCATTCCCTGCCAGCCTATCAACCTGTTCATTCCCCGCGCTCCCTCGTGACCAGGGCAAAAACAAAATCCATGCAATACTCACAATCGGGAAGTCTTACTGAAAGATGTCGTAGTATGTATCTCGGTGACATCCTAGAAGAATCCGAGCACAATTCTCGGGAGAATATCACTGGTACCCCCTGGAGAACGGTCTTAACCACTGCATCATGCCGATTATTGCTCTATATATAATGTAACAACACCGGAGTTCGCGGTGACCTTGGGACAACTCTTTGCATATGGTAACACGATCGGGTGTCCAACTTCCCCATTTCATCATTTGTAGCCTCAGACTTCAACATCCAGTTTCGGGATAAATAATACTGTCAGCACAGATCGTATTTTGTGCCACAGAGTGTATGGCTCTGTGTGGGACCTTCAGCCGGAGTTGATTTGAAGCCGATCAACAGAGGGGACGCATCTGAAAGATGTCCTATGAAATTTGGGCAAACTCTCTGGCACGTGGAAGCAGAGGTATATGACAGATTCATGCAATACAGGGGACGGAGCTGACGACAGGGGCGTGTACCTAGTCTAAAGGGTGTGGCTTCTTCTTGGCAAAATAGGTAAGGCATCTATTCAGTTGTTAGCGGACCGTGATGCTAGAAGCTAGAGATCGCACAGATTGCTCTACAATCTCAAAGGCCATGAATATCCTACTAAGGTTGTCTTTAACTCTCTATAAAAGATAGTTACAGCAAACTCCCACATTCTTGAGGCTGTTATTGAACTTCAAGAGTAGATGATTCAGTGATGGTAGTCAACTTCATGAGTAGATAATTCAGTGATGGTTCTCAACTTCAAGAATAGATAATTCAGTGATGGTGCTCAACCTCAAGAGTAGATAATTCAGTGACGATTCACAACTTCAAGAGTAGATAATTCAGTGATGGTACTCGACTTCAGTAGTAGATAATTCAGTGATGATACTCAACTCCAAAAGTAGATAATTCAATGATGGTACTCAACTCCAAGAGTAGATAATTCAGTGACGGTTCACAACTTCAAGAGTAGATAATTCAGTGATGGTACTCAACTTCAAAAGTAGATGATTCAGTGATGGTGGTCAACTTCAAGAGGAGATGATTCAGTGATGGTACTCAACTTCATCAGTAGACAGCTCAGAGACATTAGCGATAGGAATGAGTTCTAGAACATTGATGCACGATAAATACATTGACAGACATTGATTTGCACTCACAGAAGTGAAGGAACTATATAGAGACAGTAAAAGTTGCTAGTAAAACCTGACACACCGGTTTTCAAATCTGCTGTTTCCAAATGACGACAACCACCCCCTGTATACATCAGTGTACTTCTAGTCTTCTACAAGTATTGGTAGAAACACTACCAGCAAACAAACGGTAGAAACATTGAACTTCCGGTGTTAGTACTCACGTTATTAATAGGCGAATTTGATTCAAACTCTGGCCAAACAGAATACGCCAACTTTCCACGGGCCGATGTCCTGATCTTGCCGGATAGACGCACGTGATACACACAATTAAGGAGTACAAATCCAAATGCTATGCCAAGAAAGAACAACCACTTTTTGTTCCACTTGATGTTGGTAGGCATCGTGCAGATCTTTTCGTGCACGCTTTTGTTGTCGTCCGTTATCATGGGAACACTTTTCCACGAAAGATCTTCAGTGATTTAAAAACTGCAAGGAAGAATATCAAGAACAAATCCAAATCAATCATTTCTTGAAAAGTGAAGGCTAAGGCAAAACAACTTTGTAAAATCTACAAAAAAAATAACCACAGGGACAGATCCAATACTCAGCATATCAAGGGCTCAATCCATTAATAACGGAAACAGACTTCCAGCTTGGAGACAACAGCGCCTGGCTGGGTTTATAGAGAAAACATTGCTAGTGCGAAAAAAAGGAACATTCAGAAAGAACAATAAACTACATAGAGACACATTACCCAGGCAGTGCCTAGAGTCCTAGACTCATGCATGTACAGACGGATCAGTACAAACCTCAACAGGAAATGGAGGTGAACGGATTCCCCTGAATCTAATGGAAAGTTCACAAGTTGCTTCCGAGCAGCGGCAGGGGTTTGAAAACTGCGGAAGAAATGTTAACGGAGAAAAAATATAGAGAAACAAATAGCTCTTTCTATGGATGTGACGTCAGTTGATTTATTACTGAAGTGCAGAAACAGTAGGGAACTGGCAGACCTAGGGGCAGGACTATATAGACTATGCCAGAAATCCAAAAAGGTTGTAATAAACTGAATTGCTTCACATTGCAACATACCTGGAAATGAAGAAGCCGATATATTAGAATAGGAGGATCTCTTTAACGAGACAATGGCTATGGTCACCGGCCAGTATGGTTACTGCCAGGAAGGAAAGCAACGACAAACTACCTTTTTAAAGTTGTCTAGGTTATCGTGGAAATCGCAAACTGATTAGAAAAATTAGACGTAGACAGTCAATATTTTTTGGTCATGTTATAAGAAGAAATATATTGGAAAACTTGGTGACAACTGGCAAGATCGTGTGGAAGAGAACAATGGGAAGACAGAGATGTAAATACCTGGATGGCTTGGCCACGTGGTATGGTCGAGACAAGAACAATGAGCTGATCCATGACTCTGGTGATCGAGTGAAATTGCGAATCTTGAGAACCCACGCTTATCGGCATGGCACATGATGGATGGATGGAGTAGAATCAAATGGACATGAAAGCCTCCAATTCACCGGACAGACGTTGCATGCTATCAACTCTTCAGAACAAAAACAAAAAAACAAGTTACAATCTTCAGACTAGGGACAAACCACAATGGGCCGAAATATCGCATGTTTGATAAACTTACAATCGGAGATACTGATGAATGTTAGGGAACCGACCGAGCATCTAAATAATACATTGTTATATTAGGGGACTGACCGAGCGTTCCAGTAACACATTTAAATATTAGGGAACAGACTGAGCATCTAAATAATACATTGTTATATTAGGGGACTGACCGAGCGTTCCAGTAACACATTTAAATATTAGGGAACAGACTGAGCATCTAAATAATACATTGTTATATTAGGGGACTGACCGAGCGTTCCAGTAACACATTTAAATATTAGGGAACCGACCGAGCATCTAAATAATACATTGTTATATTAGGGGACTGACCGAGCGTTCCAGTAACACATTTAAATATTAGGGAACAGACTGAGCATCTAAATAATACATTGTTATATTAGGGGACTGACCGAGCGTTCCAGTAACACATTTAAATATTAGGGAACAGACTGAGCATCTAAATAATACATTGTTATATTAGGGGACTGACCGAGCGTTCCAGTAACACATTTAAATATTAGGGAACAGACTGAGCATCTAAATAATACATTGTTATATTAGGGGACTCACCGAGCGTTCCAGTAACACATTTAAATATTAGGGAACAGACTGAGCATCTAAATAATACATTGTTATATTAGGGGACTGACCGAGCGTTCCAGTAACACATTTAAATATTAGGCAACCGACCGAGCATCTAAATAATACATTGTTATATTAGGGGACTGACCGAGCGTTCCAGTAACACATTTAAATATTAGGGAACAGACTGAGCATCTAAATAATACATTGTTATATTAGGGGACTGACCGAGCGTTCCACTAACACATTTAAATATTAGGGAACAGACTGAGCATCTAAATAATACATTGTTATATTAGGGGACTGACCGAGCGTTCCAGTAACACATTTAAATATTAGGGAACAGACTGAGCATCTAAATAATACATTGTTATATTAGGGGACTGACCGAGCGTTCCAGTAAGACATTTAAATATTAGGGAACAGACTGAGGGGACTGACCGAGCGTTCCAGTAACACATTTAAATATTAGGGAACAGACTGAGGGGACTGACCGAGCGCTCCAGTAACACATTTAAATATTAGGGAACAGACTGAGGGGACTGACCGAGCGTTCCAGTAACACATTTAAATATTAGGGAACAGACTGAGGGGACTGACCGAGCGCTCCAGTAACACATTTAAATATTAGGGAACAGACTGAGGGGACTGACCGAGCGTTCCAGTAACAAATTTAAATATTAGGGAACAGACTGAGCATCTAAATAATACATTGTTATATTAGGAAGCAGTCTTAGAACTAAATAACACATTGTTATAACAGGGTGTAGATTGAGCATGTAAGTAACACATTTTTATATTAGGGGACTGACCGAGCATTTAAGTAATAAATACTTTGTTATATTGTGGGACAGACCTAGAGGCGTCAGATGTTGCCTCTGAAGGTGGGAGACATCTGCGGGTGTCACTGATCAGCTACCGCCCGCCTCAAGCTGGGCAGTCCCCGGCCAGTTGCGTGCTGATCCGTACTCTTCTGTATGGCAGTGAAACCTGGACAACTTACTCACACCAAGAGAAACGTTTAAACAGCTTTCATATGCGATGTCTGCGAAGAATACTTGGTATTAAGTGGCAAGACAACATCACAAATACTGAAGTATTGGAAAGATCAGGTTGTGTGACGGTTTATTCCATGCTCAGTCTTCGTAGAATTAGATGGATAGGGCACGTTAGGAGGATGGATGATGGTAGAATACCAAAGGACATCTTGTTTGGTGAATTACAGATGGGTAAGAGATCTCAGGGTCGGCCTCTACTACGATACAAAGATGTGTGTAAGCGGGACATGATTGATACAGGCATTCATAATGCACATTGGGAGCAAGTCGCCGCTGAACGTGTTGCATGGAGGGCAAATATCAGAAATGGAATAAAGACAAAAGAGAAAATTATTGCAGATAAGTTACACACCGAGCGTGCGAGACGTAAGAAGGTGCATGCTGGTGGAAATAACCAAGTGTTCACATGCATCCACTGTGTATGAACATTTACAGCGCGAATTGGCCTTATCAGTCACATTCGCTACCGCCATGGGTTGTAGTTATTATGCCTTTTTGAAGCACAATGTAACAAACTATCGTCTGTCAAGATGGCAAGGTGCCAATAATGTTATATTAGGGGACTGGCCTAGCATCTAAGTAACACATTGTTATATTAGCTTAGCGGCTTTAGGATCATCACCCTTCAAAATACATTTGGGAAGGTTATAGAGAAGATAGTCGCTGTCAAGCTGCAAGAGTTTTTGGAAAGGGGGAAGCTTCTTCCAAGAGGCCTGGGGAGCTATAGGCCAGGAAAAGATACCTGGTCAAATGCAGCCACTTTTGCCTTTGACGTTTATGAGGGGTTCCAGAGCAGACAAGAAACGATGGCGGCGGCGCTAGATCTCAAGGATGCGTACAACAGAGTTCGATATGATATTTTGACGACCGCACTGATGGAGAAGGGGGTCAATCCCTGGTTGGTGAACTGGATAGCGGCCGTCCTATATTCTCGTCGGGTTGCTTTCCGTCTGGGTGCATAGACCTCAGAGTCACATATTTTAACCCCGGGACTGCCACAGGGATCCGCAATCTCACCGGTGCTCTTTAACGTGTATCCGAGCAAAATTGCAAACCTAGAAGCACCAGGGCTTGGAAGGATACTAACATTTGCAGATGATATTCTTGCATACAGGCAGGGGAGAGATAGGGAGAAAACAGCCCAGGAGCTACAGGCGACAGTAGACAAAGTGATTGACTGGTGCACTGAAATGGGTGCTGTCATCCACCCGGGAAAGGCAGCTGTTTTGTGGTGCTCTCTGGACAACAGGATTGTGAGAGCTGATGTTCCAAGCCTCACGACAGATGATGGAAGCGTCAACAGAGAGAACAAACTGAAGTATCTGGGAATCACATTTGACAGGAGCCTGTCCTTCAAGGATTCTGTGGAGACGGTTGTGACAAGATCTGAAAAGGGACTCAACGCACTTAAAACTATGTCTGCAATGGACATAGAGCACAGAATGCTTTTCAGACTATACCAGCACTTGATCCTCTAAGCGATTGATTATGGACTAGGACTGCTCACTGTCTCAAAGAGTCAGCTGGTGAGATTAGAGCGCATACAGAACGAGGCTATGCGGGTCATTCTGGGATGCACCAGAGACACCCCAGTGGTGTGTATGCGGTAAATCCTTGGTTTGCCGACTGTTGCTGGTAGGCTCAAGGTGATGCAGGCGAAGGCATACCTCAGAGTAGCTGCTGACACAGATCACCCGTTGCATGAGGCGCTGGACGCAGTTAAGGGGCAGCGACTGATAAGAGGGAAATCATGGATGACTCAGGCGGAGGATACGATCAGACAGGTGTGCCCCTTGGAGAACATTAGGCGAGGAGAGGAGTGGGTCAGAGTGCCAGCGGAGCAGTCAGACTTATGCAGAGTTATAATCACATTGAGCCGGGAGTGCAGGGAGTGGCCAGCAGGGGCCACAGAAGTGGAAATCCAGCAACTAATTCAGGATAATGCTCGCCCGGGTGATGTGATTATCTACACAGATGGTTCGGAGTTGAGAGGTAGTAGAAGTGCCTGGGGTTTCTTGGCAAAGGCTAATGGTCAACGTTTGGTGCAGGAGAGCTTGGCATATGATACCACAACATGTAGCTTAAGAATGGAGGTGGAGGCAGTCAGTGCAGCTTTCCGCTGGATGGAGAATACGACACACACACACACACACACACACATCGTGATTGTAACTGACTCAGAAAGCATGCTGAGTAGGGTGAGGACAGGCAAGCTTCGTGCCGAGTGGCTTGCTTCGCTTCGGAAGTCACGAGTGGCAAGCATCGTCTGGATCTTTTCTCCGGGGCATGCCGGTGTGCTGGGAAATGAACAGGCAGACAGATTGGCTGACTCTGCAAAACTTGGTGGAGTATTGATGCATGATAAGGCAGACGTGGTTGTTGCCTTGTGGGAGCACGTGTACACCACGGAGGAGCAAATGGATCACCATGGTCTAGCAAGAATGCGACAGCGTGGAGTGACGAGGGGATCTGGCCGATGCTCAACGCTTAAAGGAAAGGCGAGACGCACATATAATCAGATTTCTACTGGTACTATTGGGTTGGAACTCTTCGCTGGCTTCTGAGGATGGGAACGGAGCGCTTATGGGAATTCCCCGAATGCTATGATTCGGTTCCTAAATCAATCAATCAATCAATCTATCTATCTATTTATCTATCTATATTAGGGAACACCCCTCTGCCGTGTCTCCACCTTACCGTGGTAAAGGGGCTTACGCGTTCCAATGACCCCAAGAGCTATGCTGACGGTAGCCCTGCTAGTGGTAGGGTCTCCCATGTCGGACAGGTCAAGGGAGAGGAACCAGACCAAGAGAGACACACACCTGCTGCCTTGTAGGTAGACTGGGTGGAGGCAAAGGCTAGGGAGAGGACACCCAAAAAAATGCTTGTCGAAATCGGATGTACTGAGCAGCAGGCTTGACAAAGCTGTGCAACGTAATGTAATCAATCCATGATGCCACAGATTAAAATGAATCTGTATGGTGCTAATCCCGTGAAATCCCATCAGGCGGTGATAGTGTCGGGCCCCCTGCCTCGAGGGGGGTCCACCCATTGCTACTGGTGGTCACCTTCCCCTGTGCTGTGGAGTCAAGGCACAGAGGAGTAGGGTAAGAGTTACTGACCAAACACCCCGTACACTCAACATACTACACTCGAATGATGAAGGCGTTTCTAACAAGACAGTCCCCTTAACACATCGTCTTCATAAAGATAGTGGCATGCATTCAAGAGAGACACCTCAACGCCAATCGCAAATTCTCAGTCAAAGGATATCAGGCCACACGTTTCGGCCGCGAAGGACATAAAGAAGGCGTTTTAATACACGGGGAAGTCAGGGAAGTCAATAAGTAAATCACAAATGGCTGTAGAAAAATAACTAAATATGATAGCAACTTGAAACCAGTTTGTTTGCATGCATACATTGTCCGTTTATTTCTCAACATAATTTCCACCAACATTGATGCACTTGCCCCATCGTTTTATCAGTCCTTCAAACCGGCTGGATAGAACTTTGTGCTCTGTTTTCTAAACCACGTTTTCACTTCACATTCAACTTCTGCGTCATTCGCGAAATATCTCCCACCAAGGTGGGTTTCGGTGGGCCAAAAAGGTGGAAATCACTAGGGGCTAAGTCGGGGCTGTAAGGTGGATGTTCCAGAACTTCCCACCTTAGTTGGTTAATTTTCTCCTGAGTTAATCGAGCCGTACGTGGTCTGGCATTGTCATGAAGAAGCAACACTCCTCTAGTCAGCAGTCCTGGACTTTTTCTTCGAATTACACCATGAAGCATCGATAGAACTTCATGTCTTGTTAGATAAGGGTGGGAAATTCTATCAAAGGCCTTATCCGGGTCCAAGGACAAAAGAGAGGTCTGACAGTCTTTCTCCTGTGTGTATGTGATGATGTCTCTATTGAAATGTGTATGCTGGTGGATGTTCCTATGTGGTACTCCGCATTGTTGGTCAGGGTATATGAGCTTTGGCATGTAAGGTTTAAGTTTGTGGGTCAGTGCTTTGGTAAGTATTTTATAGTCTGTGTTCAGTAGTGATATGGGTCTGTAATTTTCCATCTGTGTTTTGTCTGTATTGTCTTTGGGTATGAGTGTGGTGTAAGACATGCTGCAGATATCTGGTAGTTGTTGTTTGTCATATGCGTCTTGATATACTTTAAGAAGAAAACCACATAAGATAGGCAAGAAGTGTTGGTAGAATTATATCGTTAAACCGTCCGGACCTGGTGTCTTGTCTTTGTTCATTTTGTTGAATCCGTGTGTTATGTCAGCCAGTGTTAGTTCTGTGTCTAGTCTGTCTTTGTCTTCGTCTGAGCCAGTATTAGTTCTGTGTCTAGTATGTCTCTGTCTTCGTCTGACAACATTTTACTGTATTGTAGAAAGTTATCTTGTATCTGTGTGTCTACTGTCTCTGCTGTAAATAAATGTGTGTAGTATTGATTGAAGCTTCTGTTATTTGTGCTGGTTCTGTTTGCGTGTTGCCTTGCATGTCTATTATTTTGCCTATTTGTTTACTATGCTGCATGTTTTGTTCAGTTGCCATGTATTGTTTGCTGGGGGTCTCATGTGTGATCGTGTTGAGTTTTGTTCTAAGGAAAGCGCCCAGATATGTGTGTTGTTGGTGCATCTCTAATTGTTCTTCTAGTGTGTTTAAGTGTGGTGCGTTGTTGTCCATCTGTTTTGTCAGTTGTATGGCTGTTTGTATAATTTGCTCCCGTCTTAATCTGTCATTGTGTATGATGGATGCTAGTTGCTGTGATCTGCTTCGTATTGTATTTTTCAGTAAATCCCAGGATTGTCCGTTGTTATCAGTCGGTATATGGTCGGTATGTGTGTGTAGAAGTTGTGTCATGTATTTTACATATTCTGTATTCTAAAGAAGTATGTTGTTGCATATGGCTTTATGGTCAGTGTACTGTAATGTCCCTTGTAGGTGCCGAGTGTTTATTATGTGGTGTGTTGTAGGTATATTTGTGTGGGTTGTTTCTCGCTTATTTGGATGTTTGTGTCTGAATGTGTCTATTAAATTGTGTGTCTAAAATGTTTTGCAGTATCTCTAACTGGGTTGTGCCTTCTCTGTCCATTCTTCTCACCTGTGTCTTCATTTATTCGTCTATTATATCTAATGCCTGTAAGACGCAGCCGAAATCCCAGCGGAGTTTGATGTTCTGTCCTCTGTATGTATGTGCGAGTAGTGTGTCTAGTTTTTTCATAACATTTTGGCTGGTAGGTGTAATTTGGTGGTGCATGATTGTTGACAATGGTATATGTGTGTAGGTGTTACTTATCTGTGCCATGCTTCTTCGGCTCTGGCACCTGTTGGCCCAGTGGTCGTCAAGACCACAGTTTGGGCACGTTGTTCTGCGCCCTGGTATCGTGAAGAGGATGCGGTGGTTGTTACCGGATATTCCAGTGATTGCACGATTTATTGCCTGGCATATTTCGCTGCATCTCGTCAGGTACATACTGCAGAATTCACACAACATAAAGTAAATTAACTAGATAAATCCTTCAAGCTGAAATATACACATGTTCGCACAGTAATGTCAATTGTCTACCACGGTAATTTTAAACTGACTAACAAGCCTTTATGTTTGCACAAATCTGGCTTGCGTTGATTGGTCTGCTTCTGCAAACTTTAACAAGCGAGTATTGTGTGTCTTAAACAAACACGCGAAAGGCAATGTCTCTGTCAGTCACATGGCCGCTTTCGAGAATGTGACTAGCAATTGAAGACGCAGGAAGTTTCCAGTGTGTCGGCCCCACTAAGCTCGCATCGCCTGTGTGTCGTATCTTGTCAACCCATTGAGGTATGTGTTCTGACACTCGTTTGTTCAGCTGCTGCTCTATTCTACCCATGTAGGAAGCTTGGCACTTACACGTGTATTTATTAAATACAATTGTTTTGGGCGTACAGAGGTGCAGCGAAATATACCAGGCAATAAATCTTGCAATTTATTGTTTGTGTCTTCGTTATTCAAATTCACTATGGGAAAACATTGTTTTGTATTCCAGTGATGTTTAACCTAGCATAATGTGGTACTTCTTGAGTTGGGTTGCACAAGGAACCCCACTTCCCCGCACCATATTTCAGTCTGAATATTTCGGCGTCTTTGTTGCCTGTTGCTATTCTGATCAAATCTTTGACTACATCGCGGCTCATGGTATTCGGCAACCAGTGGATGGTCACCCGCTTCTTGTCCTTTTCTACGCGCTGGATCTCTATTTCAAGGTCGCAACTCGCGACCTTTAACTTCATTCCATGTAGTTCTTGATACTTCTGGTTGTATGCTACCTGTGTTTGGTTTACAAACCAGCGTGTGGGTATTTCGCAAGTCTTTAGTAGTAAAAGTTTGTGTGTGCGGATCATCTTGATCCGCATTCTTATCACTTGTGTCGGTGTTTCCAAAGAGATTGTCTGGTATACTGTAGATGTCGTCTTCGTCTTGTACTTGTGTCTCCTCTTGTTGTTCTTGTTTAGTTTCCTTTGTCTTGCCTATAGTAGCTTTGACTTTTTCTTTCTTTGGCAGTGACAAGTCGTCTGTTTCTGTGTCATCGCTGTGTTTTGACTGCAGTAGTCTTCTGTTAGCCCATGTTCTCTTCTTTGGTTTGCTGACTACTTGAAAACCGGCAGTCTTCATTCCTTGGATTGATTTCTTGTGTGTTATTTTCGTGTGTGTTCCTGTCTTCTTGTGTGTTGATTTGACTATTGAAAGTTTGTGTCAGTTCAATCTCTCCCTGTGGAGGAGATTCTCTTTCGAGTGGTGGGAAATCCTCTTGGCTTTGTACACTGACTGCTGCTGCTATTGGTGTCTTCGGTTGTCGTCGACTAGGGCATTTATTTGCCCAGTGGTTGTTTTGGCCACACGCTGGACAATTGGTCTTTCTCCCCGGCATCGTGATCAACACTCTGTGATTATTGTTCGTAATACCAGGAGTGTAGATCCGTATATAATGGTGGACTTCCTTTGTTGGGTTGCAGAGCGCTCCCCACTTGCCAGCCCCATTCTTTATCCTAAAGACCTCAGCCATGTCGTCTCCTGTAGTTCTGTGCACCAATGTTTTAACTCCTTGAGGAGCAATCGTGATGGATAGCCAGTGGATGGTCAGCCTGTCTCTTTCTTTCTCTAGATGTTGTAGTGATATTCTATTCCTAGGTTTGGTAGAGAAAACGTTTTGCCTTGTAATTTCTCATACACGGCTTTCTGAGCCTCTGCTGACAGGTTAAAGTACCACCTATTGGGAACCTCGAACCTATGCAGGTCGACGATTCCCCCAAAAGGTACACCTCCTGGACCAGTTAGGGCACTCATGATTAGTGCCGGTGTTGCTTTAGCGGCAGCCCCGGGACCAGTAATGGAACACACTATCGTTCCCGTCTGATGAAGTTGCTGAACTTCGTAGTCGTTTGTCAGGACGGCAAATTCAGTGATATTTGAATACATCTTGACATTTGTTGTTTCCTGTAATAATTCCAGAGAAATATCCAGTATATCAACTCCAAAGAACATAACCACAAAATCCGCAAAATCCGGAGAAACGACAAACTTTCACTTAAACTTGATGATTGGCTATGGTACCACCATTGCGCAAAAACACATTTTCGTTCAAATTTCTTTTCAGTTTAAGGATTTATCTAGTGTTTAAAGAGGTTTATCCTCTTCACAACGTATAAATTGTTCGCCGCTTAGTTTCCCCACATAAGGGAATGTGGGTTACAAGCAAGATTGGATTGTCAGGAAAAGTACACTGTTAGAATTTTATATATAAACGGAGAATGTCAAAAGTTGATTACAAAATGTATCTAAAGATTAATCAAATGTTTTTAAAACAATTTAGCATTGTTGCTCTTTAAGTAATAAGATCTGACTGAAGAATTTGCTACTTTATTTCCAAAGGAAAGAAATAGAGATTTTTAAGTTAGCTAATGATATTATAGCTAGGTATACAATTTCCTTTTTTAAATTCTAGTCAACTCCCTTGTAACAATATTGGATGTTTATGTCCCTTACTCATTGGCAATTTATGTGTTTTTCTTTACGATATCTAGTAATTCCGCAGAATGCTTGAACATAAGTATTAATAATTGTAGTGATTAATCAAGGCATTATTGTCATATTATTATATTGTAAATATTCTCTAAGCAAACTTAACTGCACCAGCATTTGGCAGAGAGAGAGAGAGGGAGAGAGAGAGAGAGAGAGAGAGAGAGAGAGAGAGAGAGAGAGAGAGAGAGAGAGAGATGGGGGAGAATTATTTATTCAAAATAAATGAAATTTGCAACCATAAATGACATTTCCTCTAAACATAATATTTGTCTACATAAACTCCGTAATCTTGCTCGGCTTTTCGCCAGTGCGAAAATAAGTTCATGCAGGCCTTGACTGTGCCAGACCAGGTATTGTCGTGCTCACTTCGCCTATTAATCGTCATCTCTCTCATTCCTATCACCTAGGCCATAGTCACCAGTCAAACCACTCACCTTCTCGATGCTACTTTGGCGTTGAAACCCCCGAGGATGACAGTCATTTCAAATTTTTATACTGGTTCTCGGCCATGTCTAAGTCTATTAGTTTAGTTTAGTTTAGTCGATGGATCAACATCACGGCACACGGATGCAACCCATAAGTGCTCCGTTCTCCTCCTAACTCAAACCTGAGTCTGGAGAATCTCAGCTCAGTGCACGAACTCCGTAGCACCGGCGAGGATCCTGAAATACTTTGGGTAGATTTCTAAATCGAAATTTTGCCCGGGCAGCGCCGTTAGGCTATTAGTTTAGTTTAGTGTAGTTTAATTTAGTTTAGGTTTTAGTTAGTACCCTCTGGTCTCACATATACCTAACGTGTTAATATTCAGTCTTCTCATTTCTTTCTTAATGTTATCAAAGTTTGGGATGAGCGTGGTTATTTTTTAAAAATGTTGTGTGGCCCTAGGAGACCAGTAAAAATAATGTAACTTTTATTGAGTGTTAAAACTTCTGCATTTGTATTGTTAGTACTTTAACAGGCGTTCTGTGTGTATAGTATTTGTGTGGGTCTCTCTTATCAGTGTATTAATTTGTCGAATTGGTGTGTGCGTGCAACTGCATTTCGAGATAAAAATTACGAAATATATTTACATGTAAATGACAAATACATCAAGTTCGTTCTTAAATGATTGATGATGATGATGATGATGATGATGATGATGATGATGATGATGATGATGATGATGATGATGATGATGATGATGATGATGATGATGATGATGATGATGATGATGATGATGGTAATGATGATGATGGTGATGGTGATGACAAAGACTATGATATGATGATGTTTTCTTTTTCCCTCATCTAAGATCAAGACATCCTTCACACACCCACAAAACCCTTTCTGACGTCATGTGTTCTCATTCATACCTGTAATATATACATAAATGGTAATGTAAGTGTCAATGGAAAATAAGATCCAGAGAAACTTTCTCTTGATAGTTTAGCACTAGAAGATACAAATCTGGTTACATTTCAATTAATTATTTAGACTTGTACTATAGTGACTATATACATTCTCAGTTAAAAGTTTATAATGTGTGAGCTATTAACCTAGTTATGATGATAATATTTACACATGGGTGATAATATTTATTGACAATTATAATGATGACAAAATATACATACGCATGCATTTATATACTTTAAAACTATATATTTGTGTTTCCAACGCAGGTAAGTGGAATTACGAACCACGTCCGTAATGCCTTTGCCACAGAGATCAACAATCTTAAGCAATGTATATATAAAATTAAAGAAAGTCAAATATCCACCAAGAAACACAAAATTTTATCAACGGATACTGAAGAGTGAGGTGACGAAAGATAAATTCAACGTAGAGGTTAAAAAACAAAAAAACACAGTTGATGCATTGTCTGATATGGAAATATTATTTCAAAATGTCAGGGACCAATGGGAAGTATAAAAGAAACCTGCAAAACCAACCATCCAAAAAATAAAGATTTTGGGACATAAGAAATAGAAGACAGAAGACATCCTAAAACTCGTGGAAATAAGAAGAAAAAAAAAACAAAAATAATAATGGACAATATGAAGAGATTCAAGAGAAAATTAGGAAACTATGAAGAGAGACAAAAGAAGCATGGCTTGAGAAAAAACGCAGGGAAATTGAAAACAAACACAACACCATAAATACAAAAATAATGCACAAAAAATTAATGACATCACTATCAAAAGAACACATACATCAACAGGTTGTCTAAATACCAAAGATGACAAAATCATAATAGAAAGGGTTCAGATTTTACATGTGTGGTAAGATTATGTGAAAGACCGTTATGATGATACAAGCGAAGAACAGTATTATATTCGTTATAATAATGAAAGAGAATCAATTATGAAGATGGAAGTTCAGAATGCTCTTACCCATATGAAAATTGACAATAACCCGGTTCCAGGTAACATCACAACAGAAATTATCAATGCCTTAGAAGAATATGGAATAGACCAGGTCATCAGACTGCTGAACGCATTATATGACACTGGAGATATCCCTCCTGAATTATGTAATTCTATTTTATTGCAATCCCGAAGAAATCAGGAGCTTTGGAATGTGATCAAAATCGTAACAGACAGCACGAGGGTATCTGAACTGTGTAGTTTGCTTCCATGTACCGCGCTGGATGTAAAGTTATAGACTGGTTGGTTCACGGTTCCAGGTAACACATGTTACGTCCAATTGAAATGAAACACACACACACCGCACAAATGTGTTATCCCCACATACCAAGAGGCTGGCGAAAATAGAACATTATATACAACAATAAGAAAGAAACAAACAG
The DNA here is from genome assembly GCA_963921405.1 of Cepaea hortensis. Lineage (NCBI taxonomy): Eukaryota > Metazoa > Mollusca > Gastropoda > Stylommatophora > Helicidae > Cepaea > Cepaea hortensis. The sequence continues at coordinate 5,145,996 of OY992882.1, forward strand.
ATTTTTTAGTCATGTGTTGAGAAGAGGCGGTGGAGAACATCGTAAAAACTTGAAAGATCGAGGGGAAGAGAGGCAGAAGCAGACCACGAGAAATGATGCTGGGTGGATTGCGACGGTGGCATGGAGGAATATCAACTGCAGAGTTGATCCAGAAAACCAAAGACCGAGATCTGTGGAGAGTCATGAACGCCTACTCCAGTCGGCACGGCACTTGATGATGATGACACACAACAAAGAATCGTGTAAAACACCCAGAGTCTTTCGCACATAGACATTCGAAATGGAATGTACCCCCTCTTCACGTTCAGAATTGCCGAAAAAATAAACTTGTAATTTTCGTATAGGGAGCACTCGTGATCCGACGTAGTCCAACAGACTAAAAAGAGACGCAAATGTTTGTAATTTACGTTCTAGAAGATTTTTCGAAATACTTGACCGCAGTATATGTAACTAAATCTTATTTGTAACTAAAGCCTGTTAAAGGCCTTTCAAAAATTAGATTCCCCCTTTTTTTTTGTTTTTAAATGGTTTACGGCCTTTAACAGGCCGGTCACATTTAAAAAAAAAAAAAAAACTTTTATTGAGTGTTAAAGTCGTTGCAAAGTGTATTGTTCGTGTTTTTACAGAGCGTTGCATGTGGACGTGTAGGTGACATATGTGCAAAATTTCAAACATTTTATACATTGGAACATTTCTTCATTGTTGTAAGGGAACATTTTAAACAAACAACGAGATGATAGTACACCTTTGTTATTTCCCCTGTCACATCCCTCACCTGTAGGCCCCAACCCCACCAATACCATCACTAACACTCGGTAATGATGAACATGGCAGTATAACTTGTTAGAGCCAACCGTTGAGGGCGGCAGCATAATCAACAAACAGAGTGTCAAAATGGTGGGAAAGGGGGATGTGACAGCATACAGGTTTTCAAAGCAGAAAGGTAGTGGTTGCATTTATAATGTTTGTGTTGTTACATGTGTTCTGTGTATTTAGTATTTGTGTAGGTGTATTTACAAGGCGTTGCATGTGGGCGTGTATGTGACGTGTGCGTATTTTATTCATTGGACATATTTACATGTGAAGGGATAAGGATATAGAGAAAGAATAGGGAGAAAGAAGAAACTTCCCATTTTTGTTTCCCTTGCCACACTCTCACCTATTGGACCCACCACACCAATGCCCTCATTACCACTCTCTGGTAATGATGGTAATGATGGTAAAGGCAGTATAAATATTTGAAACAACTGGTGAGGGTATCAGCAAAGGCAAAACACCAACCATGAGCAAGGGAGGGGGGGGGGCGCACATGGGAAATGAGGTTATATATTAATAATGATAACAATAATAATAATGCAAATAAAACCAAGTAAATCAATAATAATAATAATGGCAAAAAAAAAAAAACCTACTAAGGGTAATAACAGCAATGATAATAACAGCAAAGATAATAATAGTTATGATAATGATCACATTTTCCAAACATGTGTTTCTATTGCTAACATGATTATCTTAGGAATTGCGTTAACATAGTATAGCAGTTACTACCAGCAATCCCGTCAATAACAATGAATGTTTCTCACAACACTCACAATCAACAAGCCCAGGAACGTCGCCTACATTAAGAGAAAGACCCACAAATTATGTCAGTCTGTAAAGGTTAGAGATCGACCAAGAAACTAAAGTGGTCTAAGTTTATACGTTGTGAAGAGAAACGAACAGGGTGATGTTAACCCCACACTTCATCCCCCAACCTTGAGGGCCAGGTTCATTTACAATTATAAAATACTTTAAATGATTTGAGCTGTTTTCTTAAAACAACAAAACTTTCAAACAGTATCCAGAAATACTAAATTTTCGTAAGTATATGCTATTTGAAAATCTTAGATTAGCTATATGTACTTAAAAAACTGGAATATAAATTTGAGATATCATAGAAATATTTTTAGTTGTAATTATTTCCCTTACTTACCACATTATTCTTATGTCCCTTGATATTTTATTCTTTAAATGCAGATAAGCACCATTTACAATGTGTCGCGCGTAGAGAATATGCTAGCTCCATAATTATATCTGGGAGAAGGTGTGCAGTATGTTTCTGATGGATGTGTTGCTTGTAGGGAAGAATGCAGTATCGTCTGCATAAGCAATGACCTTTTGCTCTCCTATTCCCTGTATGAAAGTGCCTTTAATGCTGGTATCTTGTCTGATCTTTTCTTATAATGGCTCTAGTGTCAGTATATACAGAAGTGGTGATAGTGGGCACCCTTGTCTTACAGATCTTGTCCGCCTGAAGCTAGCAGTGAGTGAATGGTTCACTAAGACTTTGCTTTCAGGGTTGTTATACAAAATCTGTATCCACTTTCTGTAGTACTGTCCTATATTGCAGTGTTCTAGGGTTTTGTGCAAATAGGAGTGTGCGATTCTGTCAAAGGCCTTCTCTTGGTCCAAAGACAAGAGGGAGGATTGACAGTCTTTCTGGTGTGTGTACGTTATAATGTCTCTAATATTATAATATAATAATGCTGAGGATGGGGACGGAGCGCTTATGGGAATGTCCCGAATGCTGTGATGTCGGTTCCTAAATCAATCAATCAATCATGTCTCTAATGAGGTGTGTGTGGTTTAGTATATTCCTGTGCTGTACACTACATTGCTGGTTTGGGTGTACTAGTTTTGGTAGGAATTGTGTGATTTTGTGTTACATCAGACGTATCATATCTTTCTTTTTTTTTTTTTTTTTTTCAACGTTTATTTCATACAAAGCAATGTATATTTGCAAGGTGTGTTTCTTTGTTTGTGTATATTACAGAGCGGTGCCGTTTGTTTGTGTTATGTGTCACATGCGTTAATAAAACAAATACATGCATATACAGTTATGATAATATAACATTTATGGCATAGTGCATGTAAACACACATTCCTCGTTTCATTTCCATCTCCACAAGTGGAATGCATGTTACACCTGTCCATCTCTCTTTCTCTCTCTCTCTCTCTCTCTCTCTCTCTCTCACACACACACACACACACACACACACACACACACACACACATTCAGTCTTGATTTATCTCTTGCTGTCTGTATATAATAGTACATGTATTTCCGTGATCTATACATTTTCATTATATTTAAATTGTGGCTTCCCAATTTATTTATTTGTGTGTGTGTGTGTGTGTGTGTGTGTGTGTGTGTGTGTGTGTGTGTGTGTGTGTGTGCGGGGGGGGGGATTTCCATATGCATATATTAATATAAATACCTTATATCAACACAAAGCCATAATTATATTTACATAATTACCAACACGAATTCACCCATGCATGGCTACCCATATATAAATACCATACATGTTAGCCTTTTGTATTCTACAACAATGTTTATATTCGTACTGGGGAATCGTGTTGAATTTAGGCAAAGAGCAAACCGCTGAACACAGAAAATGCCTAGAGACCACCAGCCACAAAACGATCTTACAGCGGACACGCAGCCAGTTTTCACACAGCCTTTGTGTGCCTAGGCCAGAGGAGCTATATATCTCTCTTTAAAGTTGTTTGGGGGAGAGGGGTGGATTTGTGATTCAAAGCACGCTGGGGAAGAATTGCGGCGTGTACTATCTGTGCCCTACAATGCTTTCTACCACCTAGTGAGAAGTGCTCCCAAGTATTAACAAAATAAGTCACACACAGGGCTCGCGAGACGAACACACGCTCTAACAATTTTCCACAGCAAGGGCTGTAGATTTTGTGCTCTGCAGCAGAAACCAACTATCGTCTGTCAAGACGATCGGGTGTAATACATATTATGTGTTTTTGATATTATTATTATTTTTTTAAATTAACAATAATGACATTTTTTTTAATTGCAAGAGTAAATGAAATTAAGGAATTTACACATTTCAGTCAGGAAAAATAGTAGCTAGTTTGTATTTGAACATTAGTAAAAATAAGTTTCTGTTGTATGTAAGGGAGTTGAACCTTGCCTTGATTCTGCAAGTCCAAACTAATTTTCTGTATTCCGCTAGTGTTTGAAGTAGTTTTGTGTGTGTGTCTTCGGATGTTTTAGGAAGAGTGTTAAGAAAGATTGCCTTGTAAATGTCTGTTTGTTTGCCTGTGTGTGTTTGTATTATTTGTTGTAGAGTTTCCACTGCATCTGTGACTGTTTGACATGTGAAAAATATGTGTTCTTCTGTCTCTTTTGTGTTGTTCCTGCATAATTGGCATTTTCCTATTTGCCTGGATCTGAATGCTAATTTGGGTATTATAGGAGTTATATTAAAAATCAGTCTGTAAGTTACTTCTTTCGCCTTAGATGTGATGTGTTTGTTGTGTATGTTAGAAAAGGTGGATGTGTAGTCTGACATGAAATATTTTCGTCCTCTTTTGATTCTTAGCTTAAGCGATGGTGCTTGTTTACTAACTAATTGTTTGTATATTTCTCGTGTTGTTTCATTTATTAAATGTTCATGTCCTTGTATAGCCTGTATACATGTGTGATAGAAGGATGGTAGTATGCCCTGATAATGTGCTGCTGCATTGTTTAGTTTTGTGAGATGTTTTATTTTGTGTGTTATATAATATAATGCTAATCTATGTTGTTCTGGATGTCTGATAATATTACCTATGTGGCTGATTCTAAGTGCTTGTATTTTTGTTTATATGTCCTGAAGTGCTATTCCTCCTTGTTTCTTATCCTGAATGAGAGTTTTATGCTGTATGCTGTGTATTGTCTTACTAAATATGAAATGTCTTATCTGTTTATTTATAGCTGTGATTGTCTGTTTTGGAGGGTTTAACACTGTCACTAAGTATATTATTTTTGGTATGATGTATGTGTTAACTATTATGCTTCTACCAAATATTGTTGATGTTTTGCATTTATACCTATGTAGCATGTCTGTGATTTGGTGTGTTAGTTGTAGCCATGTTTCTCTGTGTGTTGTTCTGGGGTCACATGGAAATGTGATCCCATACAGTTTCATATTGTGTGTATGCGTTAGGTCTGGAGGGAAATCAGACTTTTGTTTCCACCTTCCCAGGCCCATAATTTGTGATTTTTGTATATTAATTTTGGCTCCACTGCCTTTCCCAAAGTGGAAGAAGGTGTGCAGTATGTTTCTGATGGATGTGTTGCTTTTAGGGAAGAATGCAGTATCGTCTGCATAAGCAATGACCTTTTGCTCTCCTATTCCCTGTATGAAAGTGCCTTTAATGCTGGTATCTTGTCTGATCTTTTCTAATAATGGCTCTAGTGTCAGTATATACAGAAGTGGTGATAGTGGGCACCCTTTTCTTACAGATCTTGTCAGCCTGAAGCTAGCAGTGAGTGAATGGTTCACTAAGACTTTGCTTTCAGGGTTGTTATACAAAATCTGCATCCACTTTCTGTAGTACTGTCCTATATTGCAGTGTTCTAGGGTTTTGTGCAAATAGGAGTGTGCGATTCTGTCAAAGGCCTTCTCTTGGTCCAAAGATAAGAGGGAGGATTGACAGTCTTTCTGGTGTGTGTACGTTATAATGTCTCTAATGAGGTGTGTGTGGTTTAGTATATTTCTGGTTTGGGTGTACTAGTTTTGGTAGAAATTGTGTGATTTTGTGTGCTAGTGATTTGGCCAGAATTTTGTAATCTGTGTTAAGAAGTGAAATTGGTCTGTAATTTTTCACTTGTGTCTTGTCTGTCTTTGCTTTGTGTATAAGTGTTATATAAGATATGTTGCAACTATCAGGGAGTTTTTGTTTGTCAAAGGCTTCTTGATAGACTTTTAGAAGAAGGTTACCTATGATAGGAAAGAATTGTTGATAGAATTCTACTGTTAATCCGTCTGGTCCTGGTGTCTTGTCTTTGTTCATTTTAATAAGTGCATGTGTTATGTTTTCTAATGTCAATTGTGTGTCCAATATCTTTTTGTCTGTGTCTGATATCTTTTTTGTATATTGTAAGAAGCTTTCTTGTATTTGTGTGTTTACTGTCTCTGCTGTAAATAAGTGTGTATAGTATTGCTGGAATGCTTCTGTTATACATGTGGTTTCTGTTTGTGTGATTCCTTGCATGTCTATTATTGTGTTTACTTGTTTGCTACGCTGTATGTTTTGTTCTATTGCCATGTATTGTTTGCTGGGTGTCTCTTGTGTAATAGTGTTCGCCAGTGCGAAAATAAGTTCATGCAGGCCTTGACTGTGACAGATGAGGTTTTGTCTTGCTCACTTCGCCTATTAATCGCCATCTCTCTCATTCCTATCACCTAGGCCATAGCCACCAGTCACACAACTCACCTTCTCGTTACTACTTTGGCGTTGAGATCCCCGAGGATGACAGTCATTTCAAATGTTTACACTGATCCTCGGTCATGTCTAACTCGTTATATCATTTAAGAAGTCCTGGGCATAAAACCGTGAGGCGAAGAAATTCATGACATTGAGAATCTTTCGCATTTACTGAACCCTTGCCTTCTTCACACCCACATTGTTCTTCTCCTATTTATATATCCATCATAATTGATACCCCTATATATGATTTTTCCTCTCTACCAGAATGGTTTATGCTACATTCCTAGGAATTTATAATGCCCTCTGTTCTCAGATATATCTAACATGTGTGGCGAAGTGGTCAAGCCGTTTGACTCGTGCTCCGAAGGTTGTGGGTTCGATTCCGGGCCGCGTCCTTCGGTTTACGAGTTAAATGTTTCGGAGACTCCTATGGGTCGCCGCTAAAAGCTACGGAGTTCGTGCTTTGTGCGACGCTTTCCGTGCTGCGGAATGAGACCGAGCCATATCAGAAAAAAACCCGGTGCAATGAAGTCGACCCTGTCGACTTTTAAGCGACTTTTTCAGTCTTCTAATTTCTTTCTTAATGTTATCAAAATTTAGGACGGGCGAGGCTAATTTTCTTTAAATTTTGTGTGGCCCTAGGAGGCCATTAAAAAAGAATGATTTGTTTTGTTTTTTAACTTTTATTGAGTGATAAAACTTCTGCATGTGTATTGTTAGTACTTTAACAGGCGTTCTGTGTGTATAGTATTTGTGTGGGTCTCTCTTATCAGTGTATTAATTTGTCGAAATAGTGTGTGCATGCAATTGCATTCCAAGACAAAAATTACGAAATATATATACATGTAAATGACATATGCATCTAGTTCGTTCTTAAATGATTAATGGTGAGGATGATGGTAATGATGATGATGGTGACGATGATTATGATGATGAAGACGATGGTGATGACAAAGACTATGATATGACGATGTTTTATTTTTCCCTCATCTAACATCAAGACATCCTTCACACAACTACATAACCCATTCTGACGTCATTTGTTCTCATTCATACCTGTAATATATATATATAGATGGTAATGTAAGTGTCAATGGAAAATAAGATCCAGAGACACTTTCTCTTGATAGTTTAGCATTAGAAGATACAAATCTGGTTACATTTCAATTAATTATTCAGTTTTACTATCGTGAATATATACATTCTCAGTTAAAAGATTATAATGTGTGAGCTATTAATATTACTATTAACCTAGTTATCATGATACTATTTACACATGGGTGATAATATTTATTGACAACAATAATGATGACAATGTATCTATATCTATAAAACAGAGTGTATGTTTGTGTGTTCTTGGGTATTTATGTATTGGATGCGTTCGATAACGGTACATCTGGTTGAGATGAAATTTTCTACACGTCTTCCTTTCATTCCTGTGCAACCGACTATAATAGTTTCTTAGTGTAAAATCTTCTACTTGTTGAATAACATTTACTTTTCCATTTTCATTATATAATGTCTATATAGCAGGGGGACTTCACTCTAGAAAAGTTATTTCAAGGGGCATAACTTTTTATAACATTTCTATATACTTTATAGTCATATTGTTGGACTTACTTGCACTATTGTTAAACTCTTTGTCTATAGTTATTTTCAGGCATATGAGTTATAATAAATAATGATATAATCTTTAAGGCATTTTCAAAGTTTTCATAAAAATAATGCATAATGCATAACATTGTAACCCATCTTTTTCTACAGTTTTCATTGAATGGTGTGTGGAAGGACATTCTTTTAAGTTACTGTGCGCCAGGAGCTGGGCGAAACCACGCCGGGTCAGATAGATACCGTCTCTTCATCACAGTTCCGGGGCGCCGTACGGCATGTACAGTCTGTGGGGAAGACTCCCACTGGAGTAATAAATGTCCGGCCAAAGTACAAACCCAGAAGGCACCTATACTGACACAAAAAGTCACCTCGAACTCCCAGACAGATCAACATAGTAAGGAGGATGAAGGCGGTTTCCAGCTGGTCAGTCGGAAAAGGGGTCGCTCAACCAAGAGCCTGTCTGACGGTGAGAGCTCGACACCTCCAGCCTGCCAAACACATGTTACCACGCTGCCGCCCCTCAACAACCACGACTACCCTACACCGCCTGAAGCGCACAGGTCAAACAAAAAGAAATGCGTAAGTAATTATACTGAACAGATAACGACCAGCGCCACGACCGAAATAGACAGTGATAACATTAACACACCACCACGACAAAGAAACCTGTCAGATTCTTCACCACGCCTCGTTATTGACTTAGAGATTTCGAGCCCGGCGAAGGAATCTACTGACAATCTCTAGAAATGATAACAGGAATACAGACAGTTTTGAAGCAAGAAACATATTTATGCTCAACCGTTTCTTATTTTACAACAAAAATGGCAGCGGAAATTAAAATAATGAGTATTAACATTCGAGGTATAAGATCCAAAATCAATCATCTTATACCACTCATACACAAATATAAACCTGATTTTATACTCATTCAGGAAGCTAACGTTAAAACCGATGAACACGCATCATATATCACAACATGCTTAGGTCTAAGACACTCATGTTTTAGTCTTAGTACTCAACATATCGGATTGGGTACAGCAATAATACAGACATCGGACAGGTGGCAGATTATAGAGAAGGACAGGGACTGCCAGGGTAGGATAGCTATAGTACAGGTGAGAAATAAATACACAATTGTCAACATACACGCACCGCCTGACTACATAAATCAGCCGCTCTTCTACCAAACACCGGCAAATTTATTATCACGCTCATATCGGGGTCACAACATCATTCTAGGGGGTGATTTTAATTGCGTACTTTCGGCGCACGACCTTATAAATGGAGATGTAAGAATGCAAATTAGAAACACAACGGGGGAGGAGGAACATCAATTAGACACATTGCAAACAATTTTAGATATCCATGGGCTAACAGACGCATACAGGCAGATGCACCCCAATGGAACAGATACAACACACACAAACAATGCGCATAACAGAGCAGCGCGATTAGATAGAATTTATGCGCCCATAACACATCATATAACACAAGTCAAGCATTTACAGGAGACACTGAACTTCACAGATCATAAGGCGGTAGTTGCAACAATAAACACAGTACAAGCAACACCACATCTTAGAAGATCTCTCCATTGGAAACTGAACTGCACACTTTTACAAAATCAGGACTATGTAGATTGCATAACAAAACTGATCCTCACATACACAAGCGATATACCGGAGGGTAAAGCGCGAGAACTCTGGGAAACACTTAAACAAACTATACGAGAGAGAACACAAACACTAGTAGCAGTAATACACAAGCAAAAACTACAACAAGAAAAAGTATTGGAAAATGCAATTAAGCTCTTACTACAGACAGACCAAAAATTCACCCCACATCATAGCATTACAGGAAGAATTAGATCTCCACAGACATCATCGATTTCAGGGGGCTTTACTGCGAACAAAGTTACAAACTATAACACAAGAGATACCGAGTAAACAATACCTAGCTTTAGAACAAAATATACAGCGCAGCAGACAAATAGGCCAGATAATTGACAGGGAAGGAAATATACAAGTCGATCCACAACAAATAGCCATAGCCTTTGAAGATTATTACAGGAACCTTTATACAGAGGAAAACACACAGGCGCACGTTCAAGAACACTTTATGAAATTCACAAAAGAACTCACAGAGGAACAGAAACTAACACTAGATACTGAATTAATACTAACAGATATAACACAAGCGGTTCATGGAATGCAGAAGGGTAAATCGCCTGGCCCTGACGGTATTACTGCTGAATTCTATCAGTTTTTCTTTCCTCTTCTAGGTCCCCTTTTACTAGCAGTATTCTCTGAATCTTTCCACAAACATGAACTCCTATCCAGTTTCAACACGTCTTACATCACTCTTATTCCGAAGGAGAACACTGACAAGACACTTTTAAAGAGTTACAGACCTATCTCGCTTTTAAATGTAGACTACAAGATTTTAACAAAGACTTTGACGAATAAATTGAAACCAGTAATGGCATCTCTCATTCATGAAGACCAGCAATGTAGTGTGCAACACCGGAATATCCAGCAACACACACACTTCATAAGGGACACCATCAACTACACACATCTGAAAAACTGTCAGTCCTCAATTCTCTCTTTAGATCAAGAAAAAGCATTCGACAGAATATCTCACTCATACCTCCACAAAACTCTCTCACACTGCAACGTGGGAAATTATTTTCGGACATGGGTCAAAATTGTATATTTGAAACCGGAAAGTCGGATTCTATTAAACCATACCCTAACCAATTCTTTCAGGCTGACTAGGTCAGTGAGACAGGGATGTCCCTTGTCCCCTTTACTGTACGTTGTCGCTCTAGAGCCACTTCTAGAAAAGATACGACAGGACGACAATGTCAGGGGTACGTTCATACCAGGGAAGGGTGAACAAAAGCTGCGTGCTTATGCGGACGATACCATTTTCTTTCCGACCACTGAAAAATCTGTACGGATCATTTTGGAGACGTTCTCGTTTTTCGGCAAAGGGAGTGGGGCAAAATTAAACGTCCAAAAATCTACTATAATGGGCTTAGGCAAATGGAAATATAAGGCGGATTTTCCATTTGACTTAACATCAAACAATCTTATAAAAGTGTACGGAATAGTCTTCCCATGTCAACCAAATCAGACACACAAAGACACTTGGCAAAATCTAGAGAAGAAAATAACAGATATGTTACAGAGATACAAATACAAAACAACTACCATATTTGGTAGAAGTACCATTGTTAATACATATATAATTCCAAAAATACTATATCTGTGCACAGTCCTAGATCCCCCACGTCAAACTGTCACAAACATAAACAAAGAGATTAGACGCTTTGTGTTTGGCAGCACCATCTACAGTATCAAACATACTACACTCATGCAAGACAAAAAAGATGGAGGTATCGCCCTCCAAGACATAACAACCAAAATACAAGCACTTAGGATCAAACACGTAGGTGAAATCCTACAACACCCAGAAAAACACCCTTTAGCACACTATTACATTGGAATTAGGCTATCTTCTTTAAAACCTATTAGGAATACATCCTCACATTACTTTGGCACTCTCCCAACGTTCTACACAACATGTATTTCAGTCATTAAAGGACATGAAAAATTACTACACAAGAAAACACATACAATCAACAGGCATTTAGTTAAATTACAAGCAACTCCGGTACATCTCAGAATTAAAAGAGGACATAGATATTTCATAAAAGATTATACCGAAATTTTCTCTAATATTCACAACAAGCAGATTACTCCAAAAGCAAGGGAAATTACATATAGGCTTGTTTACAGCATGACCCCAACAACAGAGAAAACAGCAAAAATAACTAAACAAATACTACAGTGTCAGCTTTGTAGACGGAACGTCCAAGAATCAGAAGAGCACATCTATTACGAATGCAACACAATCATGCCAACAAGAAATCTCCTACAAAACATCCTAAACACTCATTTGAAACAAAGAACAGATGTTTACAAAGCAATAATGATAAATTCCATTCCTTACTCCACACAAGACACCCACACAAAGCTACTTGTTCTATTGGCAGAGTACAGAAATCTTATATGGACATTAAGAAACAAAGCACTATACAATTACAGAACAATCAACAAAGAAATTTTCCAATAACTTTACTAACAAAAAGTCGCAAACATTCTAATCTTAGCCCCACAAGCGCAAATCTAGTAACATATTTGGCTGAAGACAGCACATATTACAGAAGAAGCAAATAACTTGTTTTAAATAAAGGATACTACAACTGTAAATGTATTTATTGATGGTATTAATAATCTTACAATTATATTATTATTATTATTATTATTATTATTATTATTATTATTATTATTATTATTATTAATACTATTATTATTACTGCTACTATTATTATTAATTTTCCCATTATTATATTTGAATGTGCAACATGAAATATATTGTGGATGGGTGTCTGTGCCATTGGCAGTAACATATGTATGCGTCTGTGTGTGGATGCAGGTGTGTGTGCGTGTGTGGTGCATGAATTTGCACGCGCATGTGTACGAGTGCGTGCGTGCGTGTAGCAGTCTTTAAACCAAGTCGGTATCTTAAGTATTAAAATGATGTTATACGGTAATGATATGTTTCAAAAGAAAAATATGCACCACCATGTATAAACAAATTCGATGAGCCACTTAAGTACCCAGTAAGCTAAGGTGGCTTTTAGTGGCCAGGTTTTAAGTCTTTCCCATTGTATATAAAACCCAGACACCATCACAATTTTGGACCAATTATCTCCCTGGGGACAGACCATGGACCCTAATTGCTTGTAGTAAATCCCTGATTCTTGTCTCCCAAACAAAAGACATCATGGACTAGAGCGTCACCCTGAAATTTGTCACCAGGCAACAACACCAACGGCCTTCGCCTCGGGAGCTTAGTGACAAAGAAATTACAAGGAAGCCACATTTTAATGGAAATGATAGTTTAAAGTTTATTGTCCAAGCGTGGGGCATTTAAATGTACTGCGGTCTCCAGAAAGCATGAGATTGTGTGTGCGTGTGTGTTTTGTGTGTATGTGTGAGAGAGAGAGAGAGAGAGAGAGAGAGAGAGAGAGAGAGAGAGAGAGAGAGAGAGAGAGAGGAGACGGAGAGATGGACAGGTGATTCATGCATTCCGCTTGCGGAAGTGGAAGTGCAAGGAATGTGTATCTACATGCACTATGCCACAAATGTCATATTAACATAACTGTATATATGTATGTATATGTTTTATTCACAATGTCACACTTAACACTAACAAACGGCAACGCTCTGTAATATACACAAACAAAAGAAACACACACTACAACTTGTAAATACACATTGCTTTGTATGAAATAAAAGTTGGAAAAAAAAAAAAAAAAAAAAAATAAGACAATATTATATTCGTAATAATAATGAAAGAGAATCAATTGTGAAGATAGAAGTTCAGAATACTCTTACCAATATGAAAACTGACAATATCCCGGTTCTAGGTAACATCACAACAGAAATTATCAATGCCTTAGAAGAATATGGAAGAGAGATATACCTCCTGAATTATGTAATTCTATTTTATTGCAATCCCGAAGAAATCAGGAGCTTTGGAATGTGATCAAAATCGTAACAGACAGCACGAGGGTATCTGAACTGTGTAGTTTGCTTCCATGTACCGCGCTGGATGTAATGTTATAGACTGGTTGGTTCACGTTTCCAGGTAACACATGTTACGTCCAGTTGAAATGAAACACACACACCGCACAAATGTGTTATCCCCACATACCAAGAGGCTGGCGAAAATAGAACATTATATACAACAATAAGAAAGAGACAAACAGTTTGTTTTTTTAGTCATGTGTTGAGAAGAGGCGGTGGAGAACATCGTGACAACTGGAAAGATCGAGGGGAAGAGAGGCAGAAGCAGACCACGAGAAATGATGCTGGGTGGATTGCGACGGTGGCATGGAGGAATATCAACTGCAGAGTTGATCCAGAAAACCAAAGACCGAGATCTGTGGAGAGTCATGAACGCCTACTCCAGTTGGCACGGCACTTGATGATGATGATGACACACAACAATGAATCATGTAAAACATCCAGAGTCTTTCGCACATAGACATTCGAAATGGAATGTACCCCCTCTTCACGTTCAGAATTGCGGAAAAAATAAACTTGTAATTTTCGTATAGGGAGCACTCGTGATCCGACGTAGTCCAACAGACTAAAAAGAGACGCAAATGTTTGTAATTTACGTTCTAGAAGATTTTTCGAAATACTTGACCGCAGTATATGTAATTAAATCTTATTTGTAACTAAAGCCTGTTAAAGGCCTTTCAAAAATTAAATTCCCCACATAGGGGAATATATGGATTACCGACAACAATCGATTATCATTAATACACAGTTAGAAGTTAAAAGTAAATGTAGAATGAGGAAAGTTGATTACAAAATGTAAGTAAGTAAAGATTAAGTAAATTTTCTTTAAGAAAACTCAAATTATTTTTCTTGACGTTATAAAATCTGACTGGGGTATTCATTGTTTTATTTGTGACAGAATAATAAAGAGATTTGCTACTTATTTAATATATTATAGCTAGGTATACAATTTTCTCTTTTAAATTCTAATAATCTCCCTTGTATCAATAATTATATGTTTATGTCCCCTACACCTTGGTTATCTAGGTGCTTTTCTTTAAGATGTCTATTAATTCCACAGAATGTTTGAACATAAGTATTAATAATTGTAGTGATCAATCAAGGCATTACTATCATGTTATTATATTTTAAATATTCTCTAAGCAATCGTAATTGCACCAGCATTTGGCAGAGAGAGGGAGAGAGACAGAGAGGGGGGAGAGAGACAGAGAGGGGGGGAGAGGGAGAGAGAAGGGGCGGGGGTGGGAATTATTTGTTCAAAATGAATGAATTTTACAAACGTAAATGACATTTCTTCCAAACATAATCTTTGTCTACATAAACCACATAATCTTGCACGGCCTTTCGCCAGTGCGAAAATAAGTTCATGCAGGCCTTGACTGTGCCAGATGAGGTTTTGTCGTGCTCACTTCGCCTAGTAATCGTCATCTCTCTCATTTCTATCACCTAGGTCATAGCCACCAGTCACACCACTCACCTTCTCGTTACTACTTTGGCGTTGAAATCCCCGAGGATGACAGTCATTTCAAATGTTTACACTGGTCCTCGGCCATGTCTAATTCGTTGTATCATTCAAAGAGTCCTAGGCATAAAAACGTGAGGCGAAGCAATTCATTGGCATTGAGAATCTTTCGCATTTACTGAACCCTTGCCTTCTACACACCCACATTGTTCTTCTCCTATTTATATATCCATCATAATTGATACCCCTATATATGTTTTTTCCACTCCGCCAGAATGGTTGATGCTACATTCCTAGGAAGTTATAATAACCTCTGGTCTCACATGTACCTAACATGTTAATGTTCAGTCTTCTCATTTCTTTCTTAATGTTATCAAAGTTTAGGATGGGCGTGGTTAATTTTCTTTAAATTTTGTGTGGCCCTAGGAGGCCAGTAAAAAAGAATGTTTTGTTTGCTTTTTTAAACTTTTATTGGTTGTTAACACTTTTGCATTTGTATTTTTAGTACTTTAACTGGCGTTCTGTGTGTATAGTATTTGTGTGGGTCTCTCTTATCAGTGTATTAATTTGTCGAAATAGTGTGTGCATGCAATTGCATTCCAAGACAAAAATTACGAAATATATATACATGTAAATGACATATGCATCTAGTTCGTTCTTAAATGATTAATGGTGAGGATGATGGTAATGATGATGATGATGACGATGATTATGATGATGACGACGATGGTGATGACAAAGACTATGATATGAGGATGTTTTATTTTTCCCTCATCTAACATCAAGACATCCTTCACACACCTACATAACCCATTCTGACGTCATTTGTTCTCATTCATACCTGTAATATATATATATAGATGGTAATGTAAGTGTCAATGGAAAATAAGATCCAGAGACACTTTCTCTTGATAGTTTAGCATTAGAAGATACAAATCTGGTTACATTTCAATTAATTATTCAGTTTTACTATCGTGAATATATACATTCTCAGTTAAAAGTTTATAATGTGTGAGCTATTAATATTACTATTAACCTAGTTATCATGATACTATTTACACATGGGTGATAATATTTATTGACAACAATAATGATGACAATGTATATACAATAAAACTATATAGTTGTGATTCAAACGCAGGTAAGTGGAATTACGAACCGCGTCCGTAATGCCTTTGACACAGAGACCAACAATCATAAGCAATGTATATATACAATTAAATAAAGTCAAATATACACCAAGAAACACAAAATTTAATCTACGGGCACTGAAGCGTGAGGAGACGAAATATAAATTCAACTCAGAGGTAAAAAAAAAAAAAAAAAAAAAAAAATAGTTGATGCATTGACCGACATGATAATATTTGTTCAAAATGTCAGTGACTAATGGGAAATATAAAAGAAATCAGCAAACCAACCTGCAAAAACAACCATACAAAAAGTAAAGATGATGGGACGTAAGAAATAGCAGAAGCAAGAGATCCTAAAACTCGTGGAAATAAGAAGGAAAAAAAAAATAAAAAATAGTGGACAATTTGAAGAGATTTACGAGAAAATTAGGAAACTATTAAGAGAGGCAAAAGAAGCATGGCTTGAGAGAAAACGCGGGTGAAATTGAAAACAAACAGAACACCATAAATACAAAAATAATGTACAAAAGAATTAATGACATCACTAACAAAAGAACACATACATCAACAAGCTGTCTAAATACCAAAGATGATAAAATCATAATAGAAAGGGATCAGATTTTATATCTATGGTAAGATTATGTGAAAGACCGTTGTGATGATACAAGAGAAAAACAGTATTATATTCGTAATAATAATGAAAGAGAATCAATTGTGAAGATGGAAGTTCAGAATACTCTTACCCATATGAAAACTGACAATACCCCGGTTCCAGGTAACATCACAACAGAAATTATCAATGCCTTAGAAGAATATGGAAGAGAGATATACCTCCTGAATTATGTAATTCTATTTTATTGCAATCCCGAAGAAATCAGGAGCTTTGGAATGTGATCAAAATCGTAACAGACAGCACGAGGGTATCTGAACTGTGTAGTTTGCTTCCATGTACCGCGCTGGATGTAATGTTATAGACTGGTTGGTTCACGTTTCCAGGTAACACATGTTACGTCCAGTTGAAATGAAACACACACCCCGCACAAATGTGTTATCCCCACATACCAAGAGGCTGGCGAAAATAGAACATTATATACAACAATAAGAAAGAGACAAACAGTTTTTTTTTTTAGTCATGTGTTGAGAAGAGGCGGTGGAGAACATCGTGACAACTGGAAAGATCGAGGGGAAGAGAGGCAGAAGCAGACCACGAGAAATGATGCTGGGTGGATTGCGACGGTGGCATGGAGGAATATCAACTGCAGAGTTGATCCAGAAAACCAAAGACCGAGATCTGTGGAGAGTCATGAACGCCTACTCCAGTTGGCACGGCACTTGATGATGATGATGACACACAACAATGAATCATGTAAAACATCCAGAGTCTTTCGCACATAGACATTCGAAATGGAATGTACCCCCTCTTCACGTTCAGAATTGCGGAAAAAATAAACTTGTAATTTTCGTATAGGGAGCACTCGTGATCCGACGTAGTCCAACAGACTAAAAAGAGACGCAAATGTTTGTAATTTACGTTCTAGAAGATTTTTCGAAATACTTGACAGCAGTATATGTAATTAAATCTTATTTGTAACTAACGCCTGTTAAAGGCCTTTCAAAAATTAAATTCCCCACATAGGGGAATATATGGATTACCGACAACAATCGACTATCATTAATACACAGTTAGAAGTTAAAAGTAAATGTAGAATGACGAAAGTTGATTACAAAATGTAAGTAAGTAAAGATTAAGCAAATTTTCTTTCAAAAAACTCAAATTATTTTTCTTGACATTATAAAATCTGACTGGGGTATTCATTGTTTTATTTGTGACAGAATAATAAAGAGATTTGCTACTTATTTAATATATTATAGCTAGGTATACAATTTTCTCTTTTAAATTCTAATAATCTCCCTTGTATCAATAATTATATGTTTATGTCCCCTACACCTTGGTTATCTAGGTGCTTTTCTTTAAGATGTCTATTAATTCCACAGAATGTTTGAACATAAGTATTAATAATTGTAGTGATCAATCAAGGCATTACTATCATGTTATTATATTTTAAATATTCTCTAAGCAATCGTAATTGCACCAGCATTTGGCAGAGAGAGGGAGAGAGACAGAGAGGGGGGAGAGGGAGAGAGAAGGGGCGGGGGTGGGAATTATTTGTTCAAAATGAATGAATTTTACAAACGTAAATGACATTTCTTCTAAACATAATCTTTGTCTACATAAACCACATAATCTTGCACGGCCTTTCGCCAGTGCGAAAATAAGTTCATGCAGGCCTTGACTGTGCCAGATGAGGTTTTGTCGTGCTCACTTCGCCTATTAATCGTCATCTCTCTCATTTCTATCACCTAGGTCATAGCCACCAGTCACACCACTCACCTTCTCGTTACTACTTTGGCGTTGAAATCCCCGAGGATGACAGTCATTTCAAATGTTTACACTGGTCCTCGGCCATGTCTAATTCGTTGTATCATTCAAGGAGTCCTAGGCATAAAAACGTGAGGCGAAGCAATTCATTGGCATTGAGAATCTTTCGCATTTACTGAACCCTTGCCTTCTACACATCCACATTGTTCTTCTCCTATTTATATATCCATCATAATTGATACCCCTATATATGTTTTTTTCCACTCCGCCAGAATGGTTGATGCTACATTCCTAGGAAGTTATAATAACCTCTGGTCTCACATGTACCTAACATGTTAATGTTCAGTCTTCTCATTTCTTTCTTAATGTTATCAAAGTTTAGGATGGGCGTGGTTAATTTTATTTAAATTTTGTGTGGCCCTAGGAGGCCAGTAAAAAAGAATGTTTTGTTTGCTTTTTTAAACTTTTATTGGTTGTTAACACTTTTGCATTTGTATTTTTAGTACTTTAACAGGCGTTCTGTGTGTATAGTATTTGTGTGGGTCTCTCTTATCAGTGTATTAATTTGTCGAAATAGTGTGTGCATGCAATTGCATTCCAAGACAAAAATTACGAAATATATATACATGTAAATGACATATGCATCTAGTTCGTTCTTAAATGATTAATGGTGAGGATGATGGTAATGATGATGATGGTGACGATGATTATGATGATGACGACGATGGTGATGACAAAGACTATGATATGACGATGTTTTATTTTTCCCTAATCTAAACTCAAGACATCCTTCACACACCCATAAAACCCTTTCTGGCGTCATGTGTTTTCATTCATACCTGTAATATATACATAGATAGTAATGTAAGTGTCAATGGAAAATAAGATCCAGAGACACTTTCTCTTGATAGTTTAGCATTAGAAGATACAAATCTTGTTAGATTTCAATTAATTATTCAGTTTTACTATCGTGAATATATACATTCTCAGTTAAAAGTTTATAATGTGTGAGCTATTAATATTACTATTAACCTAGTTATCATGATACTATTTACACATGGGTGATAATATTTATTGACAACAATAATGATGACAATGTATATACAATAAAACTATATAGTTGTGATTCAAACGCAGGTAAGTGGAATTACGAACCGCGTCTGTAATGCCTTTGCCACAGAGACCAACAATCATAAGCAATGTATATATACAATTAAATAAAGTCAAATATACACCAAGAAACACAAAATTTAATCTACGGGCACTGAAGCGTGAGGAGACGAAATATAAATTCAACGCAGAGGTAAAAAAAAAAAAAAAAAACATAGTTGATGCATTGACCGACATGATAATATTTGTTCAAAATGTCAGTGACTAATGGGAAATATAAAAGAAATCAGCAAACCAACCTGCAAAAACAACCATTCAAAAAGTAAAGATGATGGGACGTAAGAAATAGCAGAAGCAAGAGATCCTAAAACTCGTGGAAATAAGAAGGAAAAAAAAATAAAAAATAGTGGACAATTTGAAGAGATTTACGAGAAAATTAGGAAACTATGAAGAGAGGCAAAAGAAGCATGACTTGAGAGAAAACGCGGGGAAATTGAAAACAAACAGAACACCATAAATACAAAAATAATGCACAAAAGAATTAATGACATCACTAACAAAAGAACACATACATCAACAAGCTGTCTAAATACCAAAGATGATAAAATCATAATAGAAAGGGATCAGATTTTATATCTGTGGTAAGATTATGTGAAAGACCGTTGTGATGATACAAGAGTAAAACAGTATTATATTCGTAATAATAATGAAAGAGAATCAATTGTGAAGATGGAAGTTCAGAATACTCTTACCCATATGAAAACTGACAATACCCCGGTTCCAGGTAACATCACAACAGAAATTATCAATGCCTTAGAAGAATATGGAAGAGAGATATACCTCCTGAATTATGTAATTCTATTTTATTGCAATCCCGAAGAAATCAGGAGCTTTGGAATGTGATCAAAATCGTAACAGACAGCACGAGGGTATCTGAACTGTGTAGTTTGCTTCCATGTACCGCGCTGGATGTAATGTTATAGACTGGTTGGTTCACGTTTCCAGGTAACACATGTTACGTCCAGTTGAAATGAAACACACACACCGCACAAATGTGTTATCCCCACATACCAAGAGGCTGGCGAAAATAGAACATTATATACAACAATAAGAAAGAGACAAACAGTTTGTTTTTTTAGTCATGTGTTGAGAAGAGGCGGTGGAGAACATCGTGACAACTGGAAAGATCGAGGGGAAGAGAGGCAGAAGCAGACCACGAGAAATGATGCTGGGTGGATTGCGACGGTGGCATGGAGGAATATCAACTGCAGAGTTGATCCAGAAAACCAAAGACCGAGATCTGTGGAGAGTCATGAACGCCTACTCCAGTTGGCACGGCACTTGATGATGATGATGACACACAAAAATGAATCATGTAAAACATCCAGAGTCTTTCGCACATAGACATTCGAAATGGAATGTACCCCCTCTTCACGTTCAGAATTGCGGAAAAAATAAACTTGTAATTTTCGTATAGGGAGCACTCGTGATCCGACGTAGTCCAACAGACTAAAAAGAGACGCAAATGTTTGTAATTTACGTTCTAGAAGATTTTTCGAAATACTTGACCGCAGTAAATGTAATTAAATCTTATTTGTAACTAAAGCCTGTTAAAGGCCTTTCAAAAATTAAATTCCCCACATAGGGGAATATATGGATTACCGACAACAATCGACTATCATTAATACACAGTTAGAAGTTAAAAGTAAATGTAGAATGAGGAAAGTTGATTACAAAATGTAAGTAAGTAAAGATTAAGCAAATTTTCTTTAAGAAAACTCAAATTATTTTTCTTGACGTTATAAAATCTGACTGGGGTATTCATTGTTTTATTTGTGACAGAATAATAAAGAGATTTGCTACTTATTTAATATATTATAGCTAGGTATACAATTTTCTCTTTTAAATTCTAATAATCTCCCTTGTATCAATAATTATATGTTTATGTCCCCTACACCTTGGTTATCTAGGTGCTTTTCTTTAAGATGTCTATTAATTCCACAGAATGTTTGAACATAAGTATTAATAATTGTAGTGATCAATCAAGGCATTACTATCATGTTATTATATTTTAAATATTCTCTAAGCAATCGTAATTGCACCAGCATTTGGCAGAGAGAGGGAGAGAGACAGAGAGGGGGGAGAGGGAGAGAGAAGGGGCGGGGGTGGGAATTATTTGTTCAAAATGAATGAATTTTACAAACGTAAATGACATTTCTTCTAAACATAATCTTTGTCTACATAAACCACATAATCTTGCACGGCCTTTCGCCAGTGCGAAAATAAGTTCATGCAGGCCTTGACTGTGCCAGATAAGGTTTTGTCGTGCTCACTTCGCCTATTAATCGTCATCTCTCTCATTTCTATCACCTAGGTCATAGCCACCAGTCACACCACTCACCTTCTCGTTACTACTTTGGCGTTGAAATCCCCGAGGATGACAGTCATTTCAAATGTTTACACTGGTCCTCGGCCATGTCTAATTCGTTGTATCATTCAAGGAGTCCTAGGCATAAAAACGTGAGGCGAAGCAATTCATTGACATTGAGAATCTTTCGCATTTACTGAACCCTTGCCTTCTATAAATCCACATTGTTCTTCTCCTATTTATATATCCATCATAATTGATACCCCTATATATGTTTTTTCCTCTCCGCCAGAATGGTTGATGCTACATTCCTAGGAAGTTATAATAACCTCTGGTCTCACATGTACGTAACATGTTAATGTTCAGTCTTCTCATTTCTTTCTTAATGTTATCAAAGTTTAGGATGGGCGTGGTTAATTTTATTTAAATTTTGTGTGGCCCTAGGAGGCCAGTAAAAAAGAATGTTTTGTTTGCTTTTTTAAACTTTTATTGGTTGTTAACACTTTTGCATTTGTATTTTTAGTACTTTAACAGGCGTTCTGTGTGTATAGTATTTGTGTGGGTCTCTCTTATCAGTGTATTAATTTGTCGAAATAGTGTGTGCATGCAATTGCATTCCAAGACAAACATTACGAAATATATATACATGTAAATGACATATGCATCTAGTTCGTTCTTAAATGATTAATGGTGAGGATGATGGTAATGATGATGATGGTGACGATGATTATGATGATGACGACGATGGTGATGACAAAGACTATGATATGACGATGTTTTATTTTTCCCTAATCTAAACTCAAGACATCCTTCACACACCCATAAAACCCTTTCTGGCGTCATGTGTTCTCATTCATACCTGTAATATATACATAGATAGTAATGTAAGTGTCAATGGAAAATAAGATCCAGAGACACTTTCTCTTGATAGTTTAGCACTAGAAGATACAAATCTTGTTACATTTCAATTAATTATTCAGTTTTACTATCGTGAATATATACATTCTCAGTTAAAAGTTTATAATGTGTGAGCTATTAATATTACTATTAACCTAGTTATCATGATACTATTTACACATGGGTGATAATATTTATTGACAACAATAATGATGACAATGTATATACAATAAAACTATATAGTTGTGATTCAAACGCAGGTAAGTGGAATTACGAACCGCGTCCGTAATGCCTTTGCCACAGAGACCAACAATCATAAGCAATGTATATATACAATTAAATAAAGTCAAATATACACCAAGAAACACAAAATTTAATCTACGGGCACTGAAGCGTGAGGAGACGAAATATAAATTCAACGCAGAGGTAAAAAAAAAAAAAAACATAGTTGATGCATTGACCGACATGATAATATTTGTTCAAAATGTCAGTGACTAATGGGAAATATAAAAGAAATCAGCAAACCAACCTGCAAAAACAACCATTCAAAAAGTAAAGATGATGGGACGTAAGAAATAGCAGAAGCAAGAGATCCTAAAACTCGTGGAAATAAGAAGGAAAAAAAAATAAAAAATAGTGGACAATTTGAAGAGATTTACGAGAAAATTAGGAAACTATGAAGAGAGGCAAAAGAAGCATGGCTTGAGAGAAAAAGCGGGGAAATTGAAAACAAACAGAACACCATAAATACAAAAATAATGCACAAAAGAATTAATGACATCACTAACAAAAGAACACATACATCAACAAGCTGTCTAAATACCAAAGATGATAAAATCATAATAGAAAGGGATCAGATTTTATATCTGTGGTAAGATTATGTGAAAGACCGTTGTGATGATACAAGAGAAAAACAGTATTATATTCGTAATAATAATGAAAGAGAATCAATTGTGAAGATGGAAGTTCAGAATACTCTTACCCATATGAAAACTGACAATACCCCGGTTCCAGGTAACATCACAACAGAAATTATCAATGCCTTAGAAGAATATGGAAGAGAGATATACCTCCTGAATTATGTAATTCTATTTTATTGCAATCCCGAAGAAATCAGGAGCTTTGGAATGTGATCAAAATCGTAACAGACAGCACGAGGGTATCTGAACTGTGTAGTTTGCTTCCATGTACCGCGCTGGATGTAATGTTATAGACTGGTTGGTTCACGTTTCCAGGTAACACATGTTACGTCCAGTTGAAATGAAACACACACACCGCACAAATGTGTTATCCCCACATACCAAGAGGCTGGCGAAAATAGAACATTATATACAACAATAAGAAAGAGACAAACAGATTTTTTAGTCATGTGTTGAGAAGAGGCGGTGGA
Organism: Cepaea hortensis; assembly: GCA_963921405.1. Lineage (NCBI taxonomy): Eukaryota > Metazoa > Mollusca > Gastropoda > Stylommatophora > Helicidae > Cepaea > Cepaea hortensis. The sequence continues at coordinate 5,170,265 of OY992882.1, forward strand.
GAACATCGTGACAACTGGAAAGATCGAGGGGAAGAGAGGCAGAAGCAGACCACGAGAAATGATGCTGGGTGGATTGCGACGGTGGCATGGAGGAATATCAACTGCAGAGTTGATCCAGAAAACCAAAGACCGAGATCTGTGGAGAGTCATGAACGCCTACTCCAGTTGGCACGGCACTTGATGATGATGATGACACACAAAAATGAATCATGTAAAACATCCAGAGTCTTTCGCACATAGACGTTCGAAATGGAATGTACCCCCTCTTCACGTTCAGAATTGCGGAAAAAATAAACTTGTAATTTTCGTATAGGGAGCACTCGTGATCCGACGTAGTCCAACAGACTAACAAGAGACGCAAATGTTTGTAATTTACGTTCTAGAAGATTTTTCGAAATACTTGACCGCAGTAAATGTAATTAAATCTTATTTGTAACTAAAGCCTGTTAAAGGCCTTTCAAAAATTAAATTCCCCACATAGGGGAATATATGGATTGATTATGTGGTTGTTTCGGGATTTGAAATTTAAATATTGAGCACAACCCACTACTGGCAACGCCGATCGCATTCTGATATGAACCTAAGGCCTATCCACGTCAATATGGAAGCACTATACTCGAGTTTCGCCCTCATTTGAGCTCGTCAGTAGTGCATATCCCTGACCGGATCCGGAAACAGTCCCGGATCACGCGTGTGAAGCGGGCGTGTAACCACGCGGCACACACTGGACACACCAAATTATCACAACAGAATATCACAACGCTACCCATCGTAGGCTATGCTCAAGATTGCCCAATCGCCGCGACCGACGTCCGTCAATCGATGGGACCCGAACGATCAGGACTTCTCACTGGCAAGGAACACCAGGCCTCCTAAATCCAGTGAGCAATAATCAATTGATTATGTGGTTGTTTCGGGATTTGAAATTTAAATATTGAGCACAACCCACTACTGGCAACGCCGATCGCATTCTGATATGAACCTAAGGCCTATCCACGTCAATATGGAAGCACTATACTCGAGTTTCGCCCTCATTTGAGCTCGTCAGTAGTGCATATCCCTGACCGGATCCGGAAACAGTCCCGGATCACGCGTGTGAAGCGGGTGTGTAACCACGCGGCACACACTGGACACACCAAATTATCACAACAGAATATCACAACGCTACCCATCGTAGGCTATGCTCAAGATTGCCCAATCGCCGCGACCGACGTCCGTCAATCGATGGGACCCGAACGATCAGGACTTCTCACTGGCAAGGAACACCAGGCCTCCTAAATCCAGTGAGCAATAATCAATTGATTATGTGGTTGTTTCGGGATTTGAAATTTAAATATTGAGCACAACCCACTACTGGCAACGCCGATCGCATTCTGATATGAACCTAAGGCCTATCCACGTCAATATGGAAGCACTATACTCGAGTTTCGCCCTCATTTGAGCTCGTCAGTAGTGCATATCCCTGACCGGATCCGGAAACAGTCCCGGATCACGCGTGTGAAGCGGGCGTGTAACCACGCGGCACACACTGGACACACCAAATTATCACAACAGAATATCACAACGCTACCCATCGTAGGCTATGCTCAAGATTGCCCAATCGCCGCGACCGACGTCCGTCAATCGATGGGACCCGAACGATCAGGACTTCTCACTGGCAAGGAACACCAGGCCTCCTAAATCCAGTGAGCAATAATCAATTGATTATGTGGTTGTTTCGGGATTTGAAATTTAAATATTGAGCACAACCCACTACTGGCAACGCCGATCGCATTCTGATATGAACCTAAGGCCTATCCACGTCAATATGGAAGCACTATACTCGAGTTTCGCCCTCATTTGAGCTCGTCAGTAGTGCATATCCCTGACCGGATCCGGAAACAGTCCCGGATCACGCGTGTGAAGCGGGTGTGTAACCACGCGGCACACACTGGACACACCAAATTATCACAACAGAATATCACAACGCTACCCATCGTAGGCTATGCTCAAGATTGCCCAATCGCCGCGACCGACGTCCGTCAATCGATGGGACCCGAACGATCAGGACTTCTCACTGGCAAGGAACACCAGGCCTCCTAAATCCAGTGAGCAATAATCAATTGATTATGTGGTTGTTTCGGGATTTGAAATTTAAATATTGAGCACAACCCACTACTGGCAACGCCGATCGCATTCTGATATGAACCTAAGGCCTATCCACGTCAATATGGAAGCACTATACTCGAGTTTCGCCCTCATTTGAGCTCGTCAGTAGTGCATATCCCTGACCGGATCCGGAAACAGTCCCGGATCACGCGTGTGAAGCGGGCGTGTAACCACGCGGCACACACTGGACACACCAAATTATCACAACAGAATATCACAACGCTACCCATCGTAGGCTATGCTCAAGATTGCCCAATCGCCGCGACCGACGTCCGTCAATCGATGGGACCCGAACGATCAGGACTTCTCACTGGCAAGGAACACCAGGCCTCCTAAATCCAGTGAGCAATAATCAATTGATTATGTGGTTGTTTCGGGATTTGAAATTTAAATATTGAGCACAACCCACTACTGGCAACGCCGATCGCATTCTGATATGAACCTAAGGCCTATCCACGTCAATATGGAAGCACTATACTCGAGTTTCGCCCTCATTTGAGCTCGTCAGTAGTGCATATCCCTGACCGGATCCGGAAACAGTCCCGGATCACGCGTGTGAAGCGGGTGTGTAACCACGCGGCACACACTGGACACACCAAATTATCACAACAGAATATCACAACGCTACCCATCGTAGGCTATGCTCAAGATTGCCCAATCGCCGCGACCGACGTCCGTCAATCGATGGGACCCGAACGATCAGGACTTCTCACTGGCAAGGAACACCAGGCCTCCTAAATCCAGTGAGCAATAATCAATTGATTATGTGGTTGTTTCGGGATTTGAAATTTAAATATTGAGCACAACCCACTACTGGCAACGCCGATCGCATTCTGATATGAACCTAAGGCCTATCCACGTCAATATGGAAGCACTATACTCGAGTTTCGCCCTCATTTGAGCTCGTCAGTAGTGCATATCCCTGACCGGATCCGGAAACAGTCCCGGATCACGCGTGTGAAGCGGGCGTGTAACCACGCGGCACACACTGGACACACCAAATTATCACAACAGAATATCACAACGCTACCCATCGTAGGCTATGCTCAAGATTGCCCAATCGCCGCGACCGACGTCCGTCAATCGATGGGACCCGAACGATCAGGACTTCTCACTGGCAAGGAACACCAGGCCTCCTAAATCCAGTGAGCAATAATCAATTGATTATGTGGTTGTTTCGGGATTTGAAATTTAAATATTGAGCACAACCCACTACTGGCAACGCCGATCGCATTCTGATATGAACCTAAGGCCTATCCACGTCAATATGGAAGCACTATACTCGAGTTTCGCCCTCATTTGAGCTCGTCAGTAGTGCATATCCCTGACCGGATCCGGAAACAGTCCCGGATCACGCGTGTGAAGCGGGTGTGTAACCACGCGGCACACACTGGACACACCAAATTATCACAACAGAATATCACAACGCTACCCATCGTAGGCTATGCTCAAGATTGCCCAATCGCCGCGACCGACGTCCGTCAATCGATGGGACCCGAACGATCAGGACTTCTCACTGGCAAGGAACACCAGGCCTCCTAAATCCAGTGAGCAATAATCAATTGATTATGTGGTTGTTTCGGGATTTGAAATTTAAATATTGAGCACAACCCACTACTGGCAACGCCGATCGCATTCTGATATGAACCTAAGGCCTATCCACGTCAATATGGAAGCACTATACTCGAGTTTCGCCCTCATTTGAGCTCGTCAGTAGTGCATATCCCTGACCGGATCCGGAAACAGTCCCGGATCACGCGTGTGAAGCGGGCGTGTAACCACGCGGCACACACTGGACACACCAAATTATCACAACAGAATATCACAACGCTACCCATCGTAGGCTATGCTCAAGATTGCCCAATCGCCGCGACCGACGTCCGTCAATCGATGGGACCCGAACGATCAGGACTTCTCACTGGCAAGGAACACCAGGCCTCCTAAATCCAGTGAGCAATAATCAATTGATTATGTGGTTGTTTCGGGATTTGAAATTTAAATATTGAGCACAACCCACTACTGGCAACGCCGATCGCATTCTGATATGAACCTAAGGCCTATCCACGTCAATATGGAAGCACTATACTCGAGTTTCGCCCTCATTTGAGCTCGTCAGTAGTGCATATCCCTGACCGGATCCGGAAACAGTCCCGGATCACGCGTGTGAAGCGGGTGTGTAACCACGCGGCACACACTGGACACACCAAATTATCACAACAGAATATCACAACGCTACCCATCGTAGGCTATGCTCAAGATTGCCCAATCGCCGCGACCGACGTCCGTCAATCGATGGGACCCGAACGATCAGGACTTCTCACTGGCAAGGAACACCAGGCCTCCTAAATCCAGTGAGCAATAATCAATTGATTATGTGGTTGTTTCGGGATTTGAAATTTAAATATTGAGCACAACCCACTACTGGCAACGCCGATCGCATTCTGATATGAACCTAAGGCCTATCCACGTCAATATGGAAGCACTATACTCGAGTTTCGCCCTCATTTGAGCTCGTCAGTAGTGCATATCCCTGACCGGATCCGGAAACAGTCCCGGATCACGCGTGTGAAGCGGGCGTGTAACCACGCGGCACACACTGGACACACCAAATTATCACAACAGAATATCACAACGCTACCCATCGTAGGCTATGCTCAAGATTGCCCAATCGCCGCGACCGACGTCCGTCAATCGATGGGACCCGAACGATCAGGACTTCTCACTGGCAAGGAACACCAGGCCTCCTAAATCCAGTGAGCAATAATCAATTGATTATGTGGTTGTTTCGGGATTTGAAATTTAAATATTGAGCACAACCCACTACTGGCAACGCCGATCGCATTCTGATATGAACCTAAGGCCTATCCACGTCAATATGGAAGCACTATACTCGAGTTTCGCCCTCATTTGAGCTCGTCAGTAGTGCATATCCCTGACCGGATCCGGAAACAGTCCCGGATCACGCGTGTGAAGCGGGTGTGTAACCACGCGGCACACACTGGACACACCAAATTATCACAACAGAATATCACAACGCTACCCATCGTAGGCTATGCTCAAGATTGCCCAATCGCCGCGACCGACGTCCGTCAATCGATGGGACCCGAACGATCAGGACTTCTCACTGGCAAGGAACACCAGGCCTCCTAAATCCAGTGAGCAATAATCAATTGATTATGTGGTTGTTTCGGGATTTGAAATTTAAATATTGAGCACAACCCACTACTGGCAACGCCGATCGCATTCTGATATGAACCTAAGGCCTATCCACGTCAATATGGAAGCACTATACTCGAGTTTCGCCCTCATTTGAGCTCGTCAGTAGTGCATATCCCTGACCGGATCCGGAAACAGTCCCGGATCACGCGTGTGAAGCGGGCGTGTAACCACGCGGCACACACTGGACACACCAAATTATCACAACAGAATATCACAACGCTACCCATCGTAGGCTATGCTCAAGATTGCCCAATCGCCGCGACCGACGTCCGTCAATCGATGGGACCCGAACGATCAGGACTTCTCACTGGCAAGGAACACCAGGCCTCCTAAATCCAGTGAGCAATAATCAATTGATTATGTGGTTGTTTCGGGATTTGAAATTTAAATATTGAGCACAACCCACTACTGGCAACGCCGATCGCATTCTGATATGAACCTAAGGCCTATCCACGTCAATATGGAAGCACTATACTCGAGTTTCGCCCTCATTTGAGCTCGTCAGTAGTGCATATCCCTGACCGGATCCGGAAACAGTCCCGGATCACGCGTGTGAAGCGGGTGTGTAACCACGCGGCACACACTGGACACACCAAATTATCACAACAGAATATCACAACGCTACCCATCGTAGGCTATGCTCAAGATTGCCCAATCGCCGCGACCGACGTCCGTCAATCGATGGGACCCGAACGATCAGGACTTCTCACTGGCAAGGAACACCAGGCCTCCTAAATCCAGTGAGCAATAATCAATTGATTATGTGGTTGTTTCGGGATTTGAAATTTAAATATTGAGCACAACCCACTACTGGCAACGCCGATCGCATTCTGATATGAACCTAAGGCCTATCCACGTCAATATGGAAGCACTATACTCGAGTTTCGCCCTCATTTGAGCTCGTCAGTAGTGCATATCCCTGACCGGATCCGGAAACAGTCCCGGATCACGCGTGTGAAGCGGGCGTGTAACCACGCGGCACACACTGGACACACCAAATTATCACAACAGAATATCACAACGCTACCCATCGTAGGCTATGCTCAAGATTGCCCAATCGCCGCGACCGACGTCCGTCAATCGATGGGACCCGAACGATCAGGACTTCTCACTGGCAAGGAACACCAGGCCTCCTAAATCCAGTGAGCAATAATCAATTGATTATGTGGTTGTTTCGGGATTTGAAATTTAAATATTGAGCACAACCCACTACTGGCAACGCCGATCGCATTCTGATATGAACCTAAGGCCTATCCACGTCAATATGGAAGCACTATACTCGAGTTTCGCCCTCATTTGAGCTCGTCAGTAGTGCATATCCCTGACCGGATCCGGAAACAGTCCCGGATCACGCGTGTGAAGCGGGTGTGTAACCACGCGGCACACACTGGACACACCAAATTATCACAACAGAATATCACAACGCTACCCATCGTAGGCTATGCTCAAGATTGCCCAATCGCCGCGACCGACGTCCGTCAATCGATGGGACCCGAACGATCAGGACTTCTCACTGGCAAGGAACACCAGGCCTCCTAAATCCAGTGAGCAATAATCAATTGATTATGTGGTTGTTTCGGGATTTGAAATTTAAATATTGAGCACAACCCACTACTGGCAACGCCGATCGCATTCTGATATGAACCTAAGGCCTATCCACGTCAATATGGAAGCACTATACTCGAGTTTCGCCCTCATTTGAGCTCGTCAGTAGTGCATATCCCTGACCGGATCCGGAAACAGTCCCGGATCACGCGTGTGAAGCGGGCGTGTAACCACGCGGCACACACTGGACACACCAAATTATCACAACAGAATATCACAACGCTACCCATCGTAGGCTATGCTCAAGATTGCCCAATCGCCGCGACCGACGTCCGTCAATCGATGGGACCCGAACGATCAGGACTTCTCACTGGCAAGGAACACCAGGCCTCCTAAATCCAGTGAGCAATAATCAATTGATTATGTGGTTGTTTCGGGATTTGAAATTTAAATATTGAGCACAACCCACTACTGGCAACGCCGATCGCATTCTGATATGAACCTAAGGCCTATCCACGTCAATATGGAAGCACTATACTCGAGTTTCGCCCTCATTTGAGCTCGTCAGTAGTGCATATCCCTGACCGGATCCGGAAACAGTCCCGGATCACGCGTGTGAAGCGGGTGTGTAACCACGCGGCACACACTGGACACACCAAATTATCACAACAGAATATCACAACGCTACCCATCGTAGGCTATGCTCAAGATTGCCCAATCGCCGCGACCGACGTCCGTCAATCGATGGGACCCGAACGATCAGGACTTCTCACTGGCAAGGAACACCAGGCCTCCTAAATCCAGTGAGCAATAATCAATTGATTATGTGGTTGTTTCGGGATTTGAAATTTAAATATTGAGCACAACCCACTACTGGCAACGCCGATCGCATTCTGATATGAACCTAAGGCCTATCCACGTCAATATGGAAGCACTATACTCGAGTTTCGCCCTCATTTGAGCTCGTCAGTAGTGCATATCCCTGACCGGATCCGGAAACAGTCCCGGATCACGCGTGTGAAGCGGGCGTGTAACCACGCGGCACACACTGGACACACCAAATTATCACAACAGAATATCACAACGCTACCCATCGTAGGCTATGCTCAAGATTGCCCAATCGCCGCGACCGACGTCCGTCAATCGATGGGACCCGAACGATCAGGACTTCTCACTGGCAAGGAACACCAGGCCTCCTAAATCCAGTGAGCAATAATCAATTGATTATGTGGTTGTTTCGGGATTTGAAATTTAAATATTGAGCACAACCCACTACTGGCAACGCCGATCGCATTCTGATATGAACCTAAGGCCTATCCACGTCAATATGGAAGCACTATACTCGAGTTTCGCCCTCATTTGAGCTCGTCAGTAGTACACCCGCTTCACACGCGTGATCCGGGACTGTTTCCGGATCCGGTCAGGGATATGCACACTGCGATCGGCGTTGCCAGTAGTGGGTTGTGCTCAATATTTAAATATATGGATTACCGACAACAATCGACTATCATTAATACACAGTTAGAAGTTAAAAGTAAATGTAGAATGAGGAAAGTTGATTACAAAATGTAAGTAAGTAAAGATTAAGCAAATTTTCTTTAAGAAAACTCAAATTATTTTTCTTGACGTTATAAAATCTGACTGGGGTATTCATTGTTTTATTTGTGACAGAATAATAAAGAGATTTGCTACTTATTTAATATATTATAGCTAGGTATACAATTTTCTCTTTTAAATTCTAATAATCTCCCTTGTAACAATAATTATATGTTTATGTCCCCTACACCTTGGTTATCTAGGTGCTTTTCTTTAAGATGTCTATTAATTCCACAGAATGTTTGAACATAAGTATTAATAATTGTAGTGATCAATCAAGGCATTACTATCATGTTATTATATTTTAAATATTCTCTAAGCAATCGTAATTGCACCAGCATTTGGCAGAGAGAGGGAGAGAGACAGAGAGGGGGGAGAGGGAGAGAGAAGGGGCGGGGGTGGGAATTATTTGTTCAAAATGAATGAATTTTACAAACGTAAATGACATTTCTTCTAAACATAATCTTTGTCTACATAAACCACATAATCTTGCACGGCCTTTCGCCAGTGCGAAAATAAGTTCATGCAGGCCTTGACTGTGCCAGATAAGGTTTTGTCGTGCTCACTTCGCCTATTAATCGTCATCTCTCTCATTTCTATCACCTAGGTCATAGCCACCAGTCACACCACTCACCTTCTCGTTACTACTTTGGCGTTGAAATCCCCGAGGATGACAGTCATTTCAAATGTTTACACTGGTCCTCGGCCATGTCTAATTCGTTGTATCATTCAAGGAGTCCTAGGCATAAAAACGTGAGGCGAAGCAATTCATTGACATTGAGAATCTTTCGCATTTACTGAACCCTTGCCTTCTACACATCCACATTGTTCTTCTCCTATTTATATATCCATTATAATTGATACCCCTATATATGTTTTTTCCACTCCGCCAGAATGGTTGATGCTACATTCCTAGGAAGTTATAATAACCTCTGGTCTCACATGTACCTAACATGTTAATGTTCAGTCTTCTCATTTCTTTCTTAATGTTATCAAAGTTTAGGATGGGCGTGGTTAATTTTCTTTAAATTTTGTGTGGCCCTAGGAGACCAGTAAAAAAGAATGTTTTGTTTGGTTTTTTTAACTTCCATTGAGTGTTAACACTTCTGCATTTGTATTGTTAGTACTGTAACAGCCGTTCTGTGTGTATAGTATTTGTGTGGGTCTCTCTTATCAGTGTATTAATTTGTCGAAATAGTGTGTGCATGCAATTGCATTCCAAGACAAAAATTACGAAATATATATACATGTAAATGACATATGCATCTAGTTCGTTCTTAAATGATTAATGGTGAGGATGATGGTAATGATGATGATTATGATGATGATGATGATGATGATGATGATGGTGATGACAAAGACTATGATATGACGATGTTTTATTTTTCCCTAATCTAAACTCAAGACATCCTTCACACACCCATAAAACCCTTTCTGGCGTCATGTGTTCTCATTCATACCTGTAATATATACATAGATAGTAATGTAAGTGTCAATGGAAAATAAGATCCAGAGACACTTTCTCTTGATAGTTTAGCATTAGAAGATACAAATCTTGTTACATTTCAATTAATTATTCAGTTTTACTATCGTGAATATATACATTCTCAGTTAAAAGTTTATAATGTGTGAGCTATTAATATTACTATTAACCTAGTTATCATGATACTATTTACACATGGGTGATAATATTTATTGACAACAATAATGATGACAATGTATATACAATAAAACTATAAAGTTGTGATTCAAACGCAGGTAAGTGGAATTACGAACCGCGGCCGTAATGCCTTTGCCACAGAGACCAACAATCATAGGCAATGTATATATACAATTAAATAAAGTCAAATATACACCAAGAAACACAAAATTTAATCTACGGGCACTGAAGCGTGAGGAGACGAAATATAAATTCAACGCAGAGGTAAAAAAAAAAAAAAAAAACATAGTTGATGCATTGACCGACATGATAATATTTGTTCAAAATGTCAGTGACTAATGGGAAATATAAAAGAAATCAGCAAACCAACCTGCAAAAACAACCATTCAAAAAGTAAAGATGATGGGACGTAAGAAATAGCAGAAGCAAGAGATCCTAAAACTCGTGGAAATAAGAAGGAAAAAAAATAAAAAATAGTGGACAATTTGAAGAGATTTACGAGAAAATTAGGAAACTATGAAGAGAGGCAAAAGAAGCATGGCTTGAGAGAAAACGCGGGGAAATTGAAAACAAACAGAACACCATAAATACAAAAATAATGCACAAAAGAATTAATGACATCACTAACAAAAGAACACATACATCAACAAGCTGTCTAAATACCAAAGATGATAAAATCATAATAGAAAGGGATCAGATTTTATATCTGTGGTAAGATTATGTGAAAGACCGTTGTGATGATACAAGAGAAAAACAGTATTATATTCGTAATAATAATGAAAGAGAATCAATTGTGAAGATGGAAGTTCAGAATACTCTTACCCATATGAAAACTGACAATACCCCGGTTCCAGGTAACATCACAACAGAAATTATCAATGCCTTAGAAGAATATGGAAGAGAGATATAACTCCTGAATTATGTAATTCTATTTTATTGCAATCCCGAAGAAATCAGGAGCTTTGGAATGTGATCAAAATCGTAACAGACAGCACGAGGGTATCTGAACTGTGTAGTTTACTTCCATGTACCGCGCTGGATGTAATGTTATAGACTGGTTGGTTCACGTTTCCAGGTAACACATGTTACGTCCAGTTGAAATGAAACACACACACCGCACAAATGTGTTATCCCCACATACCAAGAGGCTGGCGAAAATAGAACATTATATACAACAATAAGAAAGAGACAAACATATTTTTTAGTCATGTGTTGAGAAGAGGCGGTGGAGAACATCGTGACAACTGGAAAGATCGAGGGGAAGAGAGGCAGAAGCAGACCACGAGAAATGATGCTGGGTGGATTGCGACGGTGGCATGGAGGAATATCAACTGCAGAGTTGATCCAGAAAACCAAAGACCGAGATCTGTGGAGAGTCATGAACGCCTAATCCAGTTGGCACGGCACTTGATGATGATGATGACACACAAAAATGAATCATGTAAAACATCCAGAGTCTTTCGCACATAGACGTTCGAAATGGAATGTACCCCCTCTTCACGTTCAGAATTGCGGAAAAAATAAACTTGTAATTTTCGTATAGGGAGCACTCGTGATCCGACGTAGTCCAACAGACTAACAAGAGACGCAAATGTTTGTAATTTACGTTCTAGAAGATTTTTCGAAATACTTGACCGCAGTAAATGTAATTAAATCTTATTTGTAACTAAAGCCTGTTAAAGGCCTTTCAAAAATTAAATTCCCCACATAGGGGAATATATGGATTACCGACAACAATCGACTATCATTAATACACAGTTAGAAGTTAAAAGTAAATGTAGAATGACGAAAGTTGATTACAAAATGTAAGTAAGTAAAGATTAAGCAAATTTTCTTTAAGAAAACTCAAATTATTTTTCTTGACGTTATAAAATCTGACTGGGGTATTCATTGTTTTATTTGTGACAGAATAATAAAGAGATTTGCTACTTATTTAATATATTATAGCTAGGTATACAATTTTCTCTTTTAAATTCTAATAATCTCCCTTGTATCAATAATTATATGTTTATGTCCCCTACACCTTGGTTATCTAGGTGCTTTTCTTTAAGATGTCTATTAATTCCACAGAATGTTTGAACATAAGTATTAATAATTGTAGTGATCAATCAAGGCATTACTATCATGTTATTATATTTTAAATATTCTCTAAGCAATCGTAATTGCACCAGCATTTGGCAGAGAGAGGGAGAGAGACAGAGAGGGGGGAGAGGGAGAGAGAAGGGGCGGGGGTGGGAATTATTTGTTCAAAATGAATGAATTTTACAAACGTAAATGACATTTCTTCTAAACATAATCTTTGTCTACATAAACCACATAATCTTGCACGGCCTTTCGCCAGTGCGAAAATAAGTTCATGCAGGCCTTGACTGTGCCAGATGAGGTTTTGTCGTGCTCACTTCGCCTATTAATCGTCATCTCTCTCATTTCTATCACCTAGGTCATAGCCACCAGTCACACCACTCACCTTCTCGTTACTACTTTGGCGTTGAAATCCCCGAGGATGACAGTCATTTCAAATGTTTACACTGGTCCTCGGCCATGTCTAATTCGTTGTATCATTCAAGGAGTCCTAGGCATAAAAACGTGAGGCGAAGAAATTCATTGACATTGAGAATCTTTCGCATTTACTGAACCCTTGCCTTCTACACATCCACATTGTTCTTCTCCTATTTATATATCCATCATAATTGATACCCCTATATATGTTTTTTCCTCTCCGCCAGAATGGTTGATGCTACATTCCTAGGAAGTTATAATAACCTCTGGTCTCACATGTACCTAACATGTTAATGTTCAGTCTTCTCATTTCTTTCTTAATGTTATCAAAGTTTAGGATGGGCGTGGTTAATTTTATTTAAATTTTGTGTGGCCCTAGGAGGCCAGTAAAAAAGAATGTTTTGTTTGCTTTTTTAAACTTTTATTGGTTGTTAACACTTTTGCATTTGTATTTTTAGTACTTTAACAGGCGTTCTGTGTGTATAGTATTTGTGTGGGTCTCTCTTATCAGTGTATTAATTTGTCGAAATAGTGTGTGCATGCAATTGCATTCCAAGACAAACATTACGAAATATATATACATGTAAATGACATATGCATCTAGTTCGTTCTTAAATGATTAATGGTGAGGATGATGGTAATGATGATGATGGTGACGATGATTATGATGATGACGACGATGGTGATGACAAAGACTATGATATGACGATGTTTTATTTTTCCCTAATCTAAACTCAAGACATCCTTCACACACCCATAAAACCCTTTCTGGCGTCATGTGTTCTCATTCATACCTGTAATATATACATAGATAGTAATGTAAGTGTCAATGGAAAATAAGATCCAGAGACACTTTCTCTTGATAGTTTAGCATTAGAAGATACAAATCTTGTTACATTTCAATTAATTATTCAGTTTTACTATCGTGAATATATACATTCTCAGTTAAAAGTTTATAATGTGTGAGCTATTAATATTACTATTAACCTAGTTATCATGATACTATTTACACATGGGTGATAATATTTATTGACAACAATAATGATGACAATGTATATACAATAAAACTATAAAGTTGTGATTCAAACGCAGGTAAGTGGAATTACGAACCGCGTCCGTAATGCCTTTGCCACAGAGACCAACAATCATAGGCAATGTATATATACAATTAAATAAAGTCAAATATACACCAAGAAACACAAAATTTAATCTACGGGCACTGAAGCGTGAGGAGACGAAATATAAATTCAACGCAGAGGTAAAAAAAAAAAAAAAAAACATAGTTGATGCATTGACCGACATGATAATATTTGTTCAAAATGTCAGTGACTAATGGGAAATATAAAAGAAATCAGCAAACCAACCTGCAAAAACAACCATTCAAAAAGTAAAGATGATGGGACGTAAGAAATAGCAGAAGCAAGAGATCCTAAAACTCGTGGAAATAAGAAGGAAAAAAAATAAAAAATAGTGGACAATTTGAAGAGATTTACGAGAAAATTAGGAAACTATGAAGAGAGGCAAAAGAAGCATGGCTTGAGAGAAAACGCGGGGAAATTGAAAACAAACAGAACACCATAAATACAAAAATAATGCACAAAAGAATTAATGACATCACTAACAAAAGAACACATACATCAACAAGCTGTCTAAATACCAAAGATGATAAAATCATAATAGAAAGGGATCAGATTTTATATCTGTGGTAAGATTATGTGAAAGACCGTTGTGATGATACAAGAGAAAAACAGTATTATATTCGTAATAATAATGAAAGAGAATCAATTGTGAAGATGGAAGTTCAGAATACTCTTACCCATATGAAAACTGACAATACCCCGGTTCCAGGTAACATCACAACAGAAATTATCAATGCCTTAGAAGAATATGGAAGAGAGATATAACTCCTGAATTATGTAATTCTATTTTATTGCAATCCCGAAGAAATCAGGAGCTTTGGAATGTGATCAAAATCGTAACAGACAGCACGAGGGTATCTGAACTGTGTAGTTTACTTCCATGTACCGCGCTGGATGTAATGTTATAGACTGGTTGGTTCACGTTTCCAGGTAACACATGTTACGTCCAGTTGAAATGAAACACACACACCGCACAAATGTGTTATCCCCACATACCAAGAGGCTGGCGAAAATAGAACATTATATACAACAATAAGAAAGAGACAAACATATTTTTTAGTCATGTGTTGAGAAGAGGCGGTGGAGAACATCGTGACAACTGGAAAGATCGAGGGGAAGAGAGGCAGAAGCAGACCACGAGAAATGATGCTGGGTGGATTGCGACGGTGGCATGGAGGAATATCAACTGCAGAGTTGATCCAGAAAACCAAAGACCGAGATCTGTGGAGAGTCATGAACGCCTAATCCAGTTGGCACGGCACTTGATGATGATGATGACACACAAAAATGAATCATGTAAAACATCCAGAGTCTTTCGCACATAGACGTTCGAAATGGAATGTACCCCCTCTTCACGTTCAGAATTGCGGAAAAAATAGACTTGTAATTTTCGTATAGGGAGCACTCGTGATCCGACGTAGTCCAACAGACTAACAAGAGACGCAAATGTTTGTAATTTACGTTCTAGAAGATTTTTCGAAATACTTGACCGCAGTAAATGTAATTAAATCTTATTTGTAACTAAAGCCTGTTAAAGGCCTTTCAAAAATTAAATTCCCCACATAGGGGAATATATGGATTACCGACAACAATCGACTATCATTAATACACAGTTAGAAGTTAAAAGTAAATGTAGAATGACGAAAGTTGATTACAAAATGTAAGTAAGTAAAGATTAAGCAAATTTTCTTTAAGAAAACTCAAATTATTTTTCTTGACGTTATAAAATCTGACTGGGGTATTCATTGTTTTATTTGTGACAGAATAATAAAGAGATTTGCTACTTATTTAATATATTATAGCTAGGTATACAATTTTCTCTTTTAAATTCTAATAATCTCCCTTGTATCAATAATTATATGTTTATGTCCCCTACACCTTGGTTATCTAGGTGCTTTTCTTTAAGATGTCTATTAATTCCACAGAATGTTTGAACATAAGTATTAATAATTGTAGTGATCAATCAAGGCATTACTATCATGTTATTATATTTTAAATATTCTCTAAGCAATCGTAATTGCACCAGCATTTGGCAGAGAGAGGGAGAGAGACAGAGAGGGGGGAGAGGGAGAGAGAAGGGGCGGGGGTGGGAATTATTTGTTCAAAATGAATGAATTTTACAAACGTAAATGACATTTCTTCTAAACATAATCTTTGTCTACATAAACCACATAATCTTGCACGGCCTTTCGCCAGTGCGAAAATAAGTTCATGCAGGCCTTGACTGTGCCAGATGAGGTTTTGTCGTGCTCACTTCGCCTATTAATCGTCATCTCTCTCATTTCTATCACCTAGGTCATAGCCACCAGTCACACCACTCACCTTCTCGTTACTACTTTGGCGTTGAAATCCCCGAGGATGACAGTCATTTCAAATGTTTACACTGGTCCTCGGCCATGTCTAATTCGTTGTATCATTCAAGGAGTCCTAGGCATAAAAACGTGAGGCGAAGAAATTCATTGACATTGAGAATCTTTCGCATTTACTGAACCCTTGCCTTCTACACATCCACATTGTTCTTCTCCTATTTATATATCCATCATAATTGATACCCCTATATATGTTTTTTCCTCTCCGCCAGAATGGTTGATGCTACATTCCTAGGAAGTTATAATAACCTCTGGTCTCACATGTACCTAACATGTTAATGTTCAGTCTTCTCATTTCTTTCTTAATGTTATCAAAGTTTAGGATGGGCGTGGTTAATTTTATTTAAATTTTGTGTGGCCCTAGGAGGCCAGTAAAAAAGAATGTTTTGTTTGCTTTTTTAAACTTTTATTGGTTGTTAACACTTTTGCATTTGTATTTTTAGTACTTTAACAGGCGTTCTGTGTGTATAGTATTTGTGTGGGTCTCTCTTATCAGTGTATTAATTTGTCGAAATAGTGTGTGCATGCAATTGCATTCCAAGACAAAAATTACGAAATATATATACATGTAAATGACATATGCATCTAGTTCGTTCTTAAATGATTAATGGTGAGGATGATGGTAATGATGATGATGGTGACGATGATTATGATGATGACGACGATGGTGATGACAAAGACTATGATATGACGATGTTTTATTTTTCCCTAATCTAAACTCAAGACATCCTTCACACACCCATAAAACCCTTTCTGGCGTCATGTGTTCTCATTCATACCTGTAATATATACATAGATAGTAATGTAAGTGTCAATGGAAAATAAGATCCAGAGACACTTTCTCTTGATAGTTTAGCATTAGAAGATACAAATCTTGTTACATTTCAATTAATTATTCAGTTTTACTATCGTGAATATATACATTCTCAGTTAAAAGTTTATAATGTGTGAGCTATTAATATTACTATTAACCTAGTTATCATGATACTATTTACACATGGGTGATAATATTTATTGACAACAATAATGATGACAATGTATATACAATAAAACTATATAGTTGTGATTCAAACGCAGGTAAGTGGAATTACGAACCGCGTCCGTAATGCCTTTGCCACAGAGACCAACAATCATAAGCAATGTATATATACAATTAAATAAAGTCAAATATACACCAAGAAACACAAAATTTAATCTACGGGCACTGAAGCGTGAGGAGACGAAATATAAATTCAACGCAGAGGTAAAAAAAAAAAAAAAAAACATAGTTGATGCATTGACCGACATGATAATATTTGTTCAAAATGTCAGTGACTAATGGGAAATATAAAAGAAATCAGCAAACCAACCTGCAAAAACAACCATTCAAAAAGTAAAGATGATGGGACGTAAGAAATAGCAGAAGCAAGAGATCCTAAAACTCGTGGAAATAAGAAGGAAAAAAAAATAAAAAATAGTGGACAATTTGAAGAGATTTACGAGAAAATTAGGAAACTATGAAGAGAGGCAAAAGAAGCATGACTTGAGAGAAAACGCGGGGAAATTGAAAACAAACAGAACACCATAAATACAAAAATAATGCACAAAAGAATTAATGACATCACTAACAAAAGAACACATACATCAACAAGCTGTCTAAATACCAAAGATGATAAAATCATAATAGAAAGGGATCAGATTTTATATCTGTGGTAAGATTATGTGAAAGACCGTTGTGATGATACAAGAGTAAAACAGTATTATATTCGTAATAATAATGAAAGAGAATCAATTGTGAAGATGGAAGTTCAGAATATTCTTACCCATATGAAAACTGACAATACCCCGGTTCCAGGTAACATCACAACAGAAATTATCAATGCCTTAGAAGAATATGGAAGAGAGATATACCTCCTGAATTATGTAATTCTATTTTATTGCAATCCCGAAGAAATCAGGAGCTTTGGAATGTGATCAAAATCGTAACAGACAGCACGAGGGTATCTGAACTGTGTAGTTTGCTTCCATGTACCGCGCTGGATGTAATGTTATAGACTGGTTGGTTCACGTTTCCAGGTAACACATGTTACGTCCAGTTTAAATGAAACACACACACCGCACAAATGTGTTATCCCCACATACCAAGAGGCTGGCGAAAATAGAACATTATATACAACAATAAGAAAGAGACAAACAGTTTGTTTTTTTAGTCATGTGTTGAGAAGAGGCGGTGGAGAACATCGTGACAACTGGAAAGATCGAGGGGAAGAGAGGCAGAAGCAGACCACGAGAAATGATGCTGGGTGGATTGCGACGGTGGCATGGAGGAATATCAACTGCAGAGTTGATCCAGAAAACCAAAGACCGAGATCTGTGGAGAGTCATGAACGCCTACTCCAGTTGGCACGGCACTTGATGATGATGATGACACACAAAAATGAATCATGTAAAACATCCAGAGTCTTTCGCACATAGACATTCGAAATGGAATGTACCCCCTCTTCACGTTCAGAATTGCGGAAAAAATAAACTTGTAATTTTCGTATAGGGAGCACTCGTGATCCGACGTAGTCCAACAGACTAAAAAGAGACGCAAATGTTTGTAATTTACGTTCTAGAAGATTTTTCGAAATACTTGACCGCAGTAAATGTAATTAAATCTTATTTGTAACTAAAGCCTGTTAAAGGCCTTTCAAAAATTAAATTCCCCACATAGGGGAATATATGGATTACCGACAACAATCGACTATCATTAATACACAGTTAGAAGTTAAAAGTAAATGTAGAATGACGAAAGTTGATTACAAAATGTAAGTAAGTAAAGATTAAGCAAATTTTCTTTAAGAAAACTCAAATTATTTTTCTTGACGTTATAAAATCTGACTGGGGTATTCATTGTTTTATTTGTGACAGAATAATAAAGAGATTTGCTACTTATTTAATATATTATAGCTAGGTATACAATTTTCTCTTTTAAATTCTAATAATCTCCCTTGTATCAATAATTATATGTTTATGTCCCCTACACCTTGGTTATCTAGGTGCTTTTCTTTAAGATGTCTATTAATTCCACAGAATGTTTGAACATAAGTATTAATAATTGTAGTGATCAATCAAGGCATTACTATCATGTTATTATATTTTAAATATTCTCTAAGCAATCGTAATTGCACCAGCATTTGGCAGAGAGAGGGAGAGAGACAGAGAGGGGGGAGAGGGAGAGAGAAGGGGCGGGGGTGGGAATTATTTGTTCAAAATGAATGAATTTTACAAACGTAAATGACATTTCTTCTAAACATAATCTTTGTCTACATAAACCACATAATCTTGCACGGCCTTTCGCCAGTGCGAAAATAAGTTCATGCAGGCCTTGACTGTGCCAGATGAGGTTTTGTCGTGCTCACTTCGCCTATTAATCGTCATCTCTCTCATTTCTATCACCTAGGTCATAGCCACCAGTCACACCACTCACCTTCTCGTTACTACTTTGGCGTTGAAATCCCCGAGGATGACAGTCATTTCAAATGTTTACACTGGTCCTCGGCCATGTCTAATTCGTTGTATCATTCAAGGAGTCCTAGGCATAAAAACGTGAGGCGAAGCAATTCATTGGCATTGAGAATCTTTCGCATTTACTGAACCCTTGCCTTCTACACATCCACATTGTTCTTCTCCTATTTATATATCCATCATAATTGATACCCCTATATATGTTTTTTCCACTCCGCCAGAATGGTTGATGCTACATTCCTAGGAAGTTATAATAACCTCTGGTCTCACATGTACCTAACATGTTAATGTTCAGTCTTCTCATTTCTTTCTTAATGTTATCAAAGTTTAGGATGGGCGTGGTTAATTTTATTTAAATTTTGTGTGGCCCTAGGAGGCCAGTAAAAAAGAATGTTTTGTTTGCTTTTTTAAACTTTTATTGGTTGTTAACACTTTTGCATTTGTATTTTTAGTACTTTAACAGGCGTTCTGTGTGTATAGTATTTGTGTGGGTCTCTCTTATCAGTGTATTAATTTGTCGAAATAGTGTGTGCATGCAATTGCATTCCAAGACAAAAATTACGAAATATATATACATGTAAATGACATATGCATCTAGTTCGTTCTTAAATGATTAATGGTGAGGATGATGGTAATGATGATGATGGTGACGATGATTATGATGATGACGACGATGGTGATGACAAAGACTATGATATGACGATGTTTTATTTTTCCCTAATCTAAACTCAAGACATCCTTCACACACCCATAAAACCCTTTCTGGCGTCATGTGTTCTCATTCATACCTGTAATATATACATAGATAGTAATGTAAGTGTCAATGGAAAATAAGATCCAGAGACACTTTCTCTTGATAGTTTAGCATTAGAAGATACAAATCTTGTTACATTTCAATTAATTATTCAGTTTTACTATCGTGAATATATACATTCTCAGTTAAAAGTTTATAATGTGTGAGCTATTAATATTACTATTAACCTAGTTATCATGATACTATTTACACATGGGTGATAATATTTATTGACAACAATAATGATGACAATGTATATACAATAAAACTATATAGTTGTGATTCAAACGCAGGTAAGTGGAATTACGAACCGCGTCCGTAATGCCTTTGCCACAGAGACCAACAATCATAAGCAATGTATATATACAATTAAATAAAGTCAAATATACACCAAGAAACACAAAATTTAATCTACGGGCACTGAAGCGTGAGGAGACGAAATATAAATTCAACGCAGAGGTAAAAAAAAAAAAAAAAACATAGTTGATGCATTGACCGACATGATAATATTTGTTCAAAATGTCAGTGACTAATGGGAAATATAAAAGAAATCAGCAAACCAACCTGCAAAAACAACCATTCAAAAAGTAAAGATGATGGGACGTAAGAAATAGCAGAAGCAAGAGATCCTAAAACTCGTGGAAATAAGAAGGAAAAAAAAATAAAAAATAGTGGACAATTTGAAGAGATTTACGAGAAAATTAGGAAACTATGAAGAGAGGCAAAAGAAGCATGACTTGAGAGAAAACGCGGGGAAATTGAAAACAAACAGAACACCATAAATACAAAAATAATGCACAAAAGAATTAATGACATCACTAACAAAAGAACACATACATCAACAAGCTGTCTAAATACCAAAGATGATAAAATCATAATAGAAAGGGATCAGATTTTATATCTGTGGTAAGATTATGTGAAAGACCGTTGTGATGATACAAGAGTAAAACAGTATTATATTCGTAATAATAATGAAAGAGAATCAATTGTGAAGATGGAAGTTCAGAATATTCTTACCCATATGAAAACTGACAATACCCCGGTTCCAGGTAACATCACAACAGAAATTATCAATGCCTTAGAAGAATATGGAAGAGAGATATACCTCCTGAATTATGTAATTCTATTTTATTGCAATCCCGAAGAAATCAGGAGCTTTGGAATGTGATCAAAATCGTAACAGACAGCACGAGGGTATCTGAACTGTGTAGTTTGCTTCCATGTACCGCGCTGGATGTAATGTTATAGACTGGTTGGTTCACGTTTCCAGGTAACACATGTTACGTCCAGTTTAAATGAAACACACACACCGCACAAATGTGTTATCCCCACATACCAAGAGGCTGGCGAAAATAGAACATTATATACAACAATAAGAAAGAGACAAACAGTTTGTTTTTTTAGTCATGTGTTGAGAAGAGGCGGTGGAGAACATCGTGACAACTGGAAAGATCGAGGGGAAGAGAGGCAGAAGCAGACCACGAGAAATGATGCTGGGTGGATTGCGACGGTGGCATGGAGGAATATCAACTGCAGAGTTGATCCAGAAAACCAAAGACCGAGATCTGTGGAGAGTCATGAACGCCTACTCCAGTTGGCACGGCACTTGATGATGATGATGACACACAAAAATGAATCATGTAAAACATCCAGAGTCTTTCGCACATAGACATTCGAAATGGAATGTACCCCCTCTTCACGTTCAGAATTGCGGAAAAAATAAACTTGTAATTTTCGTATAGGGAGCACTCGTGATCCGACGTAGTCCAACAGACTAAAAAGAGACGCAAATGTTTGTAATTTACGTTCTAGAAGATTTTTCGAAATACTTGACCGCAGTAAATGTAATTAAATCTTATTTGTAACTAAAGCCTGTTAAAGGCCTTTCAAAAATTAAATTCCCCACATAGGGGAATATATGGATTACCGACAACAATCGACTATCATTAATACACAGTTAGAAGTTAAAAGTAAATGTAGAATGACGAAAGTTGATTACAAAATGTAAGTAAGTAAAGATTAAGCAAATTTTCTTTAAGAAAACTCAAATTATTTTTCTTGACGTTATAAAATCTGACTGGGGTATTCATTGTTTTATTTGTGACAGAATAATAAAGAGATTTGCTACTTATTTAATATATTATAGCTAGGTATACAATTTTCTCTTTTAAATTCTAATAATCTCCCTTGTATCAATAATTATATGTTTATGTCCCCTACACCTTGGTTATCTAGGTGCTTTTCTTTAAGATGTCTATTAATTCCACAGAATGTTTGAACATAAGTATTAATAATTGTAGTGATCAATCAAGGCATTACTATCATGTTATTATATTTTAAATATTCTCTAAGCAATCGTAATTGCACCAGCATTTGGCAGAGAGAGGGAGAGAGACAGAGAGGGGGGAGAGGGAGAGAGAAGGGGCGGGGGTGGGAATTATTTGTTCAAAATGAATGAATTTTACAAACGTAAATGACATTTCTTCTAAACATAATCTTTGTCTACATAAACCACATAATCTTGCACGGCCTTTCGCCAGTGCGAAAATAAGTTCATGCAGGCCTTGACTGTGCCAGATGAGGTTTTGTCGTGCTCACTTCGCCTATTAATCGTCATCTCTCTCATTTCTATCACCTAGGTCATAGCCACCAGTCACACCACTCACCTTCTCGTTACTACTTTGGCGTTGAAATCCCCGAGGATGACAGTCATTTCAAATGTTTACACTGGTCCTCGGCCATGTCTAATTCGTTGTATCATTCAAGGAGTCCTAGGCATAAAAACGTGAGGCGAAGCAATTCATTGGCATTGAGAATCTTTCGCATTTACTGAACCCTTGCCTTCTACACATCCACATTGTTCTTCTCCTATTTATATATCCATCATAATTGATACCCCTATATATGTTTTTTCCACTCCGCCAGAATGGTTGATGCTACATTCCTAGGAAGTTATAATAACCTCTGGTCTCACATGTACCTAACATGTTAATGTTCAGTCTTCTCATTTCTTTCTTAATGTTATCAAAGTTTAGGATGGGCGTGGTTAATTTTATTTAAATTTTGTGTGGCCCTAGGAGGCCAGTAAAAAAGAATGTTTTGTTTGCTTTTTTAAACTTTTATTGGTTGTTAACACTTTTGCATTTGTATTTTTAGTACTTTAACAGGCGTTCTGTGTGTATAGTATTTGTGTGGGTCTCTCTTATCAGTGTATTAATTTGTCGAAATAGTGTGTGCATGCAATTGCATTCCAAGACAAAAATTACGAAATATATATACATGTAAATGACATATGCATCTAGTTCGTTCTTAAATGATTAATGGTGAGGATGATGGTAATGATGATGATGGTGACGATGATTATGATGATGACGACGATGGTGATGACAAAGACTATGATATGACGATGTTTTATTTTTCCCTAATCTAAACTCAAGACATCCTTCACACACCCATAAAACCCTTTCTGGCGTCATGTGTTCTCATTCATACCTGTAATATATACATAGATAGTAATGTAAGTGTCAATGGAAAATAAGATCCAGAGACACTTTCTCTTGATAGTTTAGCATTAGAAGATACAAATCTTGTTAGATTTCAATTAATTATTCAGTTTTACTATCGTGAATATATACATTCTCAGTTAAAAGTTTATAATGTGTGAGCTATTAATATTACTATTAACCTAGTTATCATGATACTATTTACACATGGGTGATAATATTTATTGACAACAATAATGATGACAATGTATATACAATAAAACTATATAGTTGTGATTCAAACGCAGGTAAGTGGAATTACGAACCGCGTCTGTAATGCCTTTGCCACAGAGACCAACAATCATAAGCAATGTATATATACAATTAAATAAAGTCAAATATACACCAAGAAACACAAAATTTAATCTACGGGCACTGAAGCGTGAGGAGACGAAATATAAATTCAACGCAGAGGTAAAAAAAAAAAAAAAAAACATAGTTGATGCATTGACCGACATGATAATATTTGTTCAAAATGTCAGTGACTAATGGGAAATATAAAAGAAATCAGCAAACCAACCTGCAAAAACAACCATTCAAAAAGTAAAGATGATGGGACGTAAGAAATAGCAGAAGCAAGAGATCCTAGAACTCGTGGAAATAAGAAGGAAAAAAAAATAAAAAATAGTGGACAATTTGAAGAGATTTACGAGAAAATTAGGAAACTATGAAGAGAGGCAAAAGAAGCATGACTTGAGAGAAAACGCGGGGAAATTGAAAACAAACAGAACACCATAAATACAAAAATAATGCACAAAAGAATTAATGACATCACTAACAAAAGAACACATACATCAACAAGCTGTCTAAATACCAAAGATGATAAAATCATAATAGAAAGGGATCAGATTTTATATCTGTGGTAAGATTATGTGAAAGACCGTTGTGATGATACAAGAGTAAAACAGTATTATATTCGTAATAATAATGAAAGAGAATCAATTGTGAAGATGGAAGTTCAGAATACTCTTACCCATATGAAAACTGACAATACCCCGGTTCCAGGTAACATCACAACAGAAATTATCAATGCCTTAGAAGAATATGGAAGAGAGATATACCTCCTGAATTATGTAATTCTATTTTATTGCAATCCCGAAGAAATCAGGAGCTTTGGAATGTGATCAAAATCGTAACAGACAGCACGAGGGTATCTGAACTGTGTAGTTTGCTTCCATGTACCGCGCTGGATGTAATGTTATAGACTGGTTGGTTCACGTTTCCAGGTAACACATGTTACGTCCAGTTGAAATGAAACACACACACCGCACAAATGTGTTATCCCCACATACCAAGAGGCTGGCGAAAATAGAACATTATATACAACAATAAGAAAGAGACAAACAGTTTGTTTTTTTAGTCATGTGTTGAGAAGAGGCGGTGGAGAACATCGTGACAACTGGAAAGATCGAGGGGAAGAGAGGCAGAAGCAGACCACGAGAAATGATGCTGGGTGGATTGCGACGGTGGCATGGAGGAATATCAACTGCAGAGTTGATCCAGAAAACCAAAGACCGAGATCTGTGGAGAGTCATGAACGCCTACTCCAGTTGGCACGGCACTTGATGATGATGATGACACACAAAAATGAATCATGTAAAACATCCAGAGTCTTTCGCACATAGACATTCGAAATGGAATGTACCCCCTCTTCACGTTCAGAATTGCGGAAAAAATAAACTTGTAATTTTCGTATAGGGAGCACTCATGATCCGACGTAGTCCAACAGACTAAAAAGAGACGCAAATGTTTGTAATTTACGTTCTAGAAGATTTTTCGAAATACTTGACCGCAGTAAATGTAATTAAATCTTATTTGTAACTAAAGCCTGTTAAAGGCCTTTCAAAAATTAAATTCCCCACATAGGGGAATATATGGATTACCGACAACAATCGACTATCATTAATACACAGTTAGAAGTTAAAAGTAAATGTAGAATGACGAAAGTTGATTACAAAATGTAAGTAAGTAAAGATTAAGCAAATTTTCTTTAAGAAAACTCAAATTATTTTTCTTGACGTTATAAAATCTGACTGGGGTATTCATTGTTTTATTTGTGACAGAATAATAAAGAGATTTGCTACTTATTTAATATATTATAGCTAGGTATACAATTTTCTCTTTTAAATTCTAATAATCTCCCTTGTATCAATAATTATATGTTTATGTCCCCTACACCTTGGTTATCTAGGTGCTTTTCTTTAAGATGTCTATTAATTCCACAGAATGTTTGAACATAAGTATTAATAATTGTAGTGATCAATCAAGGCATTACTATCATGTTATTATATTTTAAATATTCTCTAAGCAATCGTAATTGCACCAGCATTTGGCAGAGAGAGGGAGAGAGACAGAGAGGGGGGAGAGGGAGAGAGAAGGGGCGGGGGTGGGAATTATTTGTTCAAAATGAATGAATTTTACAAACGTAAATGACATTTCTTCTAAACATAATCTTTGTCTACATAAACCACATAATCTTGCACGGCCTTTCGCCAGTGCGAAAATAAGTTCATGCAGGCCTTGACTGTGCCAGATGAGGTTTTGTCGTGCTCACTTCGCCTATTAATCGTCATCTCTCTCATTTCTATCACCTAGGTCATAGCCACCAGTCACACCACTCACCTTCTCGTTACTACTTTGGCGTTGAAATCCCCGAGGATGACAGTCATTTCAAATGTTTACACTGGTCCTCGGCCATGTCTAATTCGTTGTATCATTCAAGGAGTCCTAGGCATAAAAACGTGAGGCGAAGCAATTCATTGGCATTGAGAATCTTTCGCATTTACTGAACCCTTGCCTTCTACACATCCACATTGTTCTTCTCCTATTTATATATCCATCATAATTGATACCCCTATATATGTTTTTTCCACTCCGCCAGAATGGTTGATGCTACATTCCTAGGAAGTTATAATAACCTCTGGTCTCACATGTACCTAACATGTTAATGTTCAGTCTTCTCATTTCTTTCTTAATGTTATCAAAGTTTAGGATGGGCGTGGTTAATTTTATTTAAATTTTGTGTGGCCCTAGGAGGCCAGTAAAAAAGAATGTTTTGTTTGCTTTTTTAAACTTTTATTGGTTGTTAACACTTTTGCATTTGTATTTTTAGTACTTTAACAGGCGTTCTGTGTGTATAGTATTTGTGTGGGTCTCTCTTATCAGTGTATTAATTTGTCGAAATAGTGTGTGCATGCAATTGCATTCCAAGACAAACATTACGAAATATATATACATGTAAATGACATATGCATCTAGTTCGTTCTTAAATGATTAATGGTGAGGATGATGGTAATGATGATGATGGTGACGATGATTATGATGATGACGACGATGGTGATGACAAAGACTATGATATGACGATGTTTTATTTTTCCCTAATCTAAACTCAAGACATCCTTCACACACCCATAAAACCCTTTCTGGCGTCATGTGTTCTCATTCATACCTGTAATATATACATAGATAGTAATGTAAGTGTCAATGGAAAATAAGATCCAGAGACACTTTCTCTTGATAGTTTAGCATTAGAAGATACAAATCTTGTTAGATTTCAATTAATTATTCAGTTTTACTATCGTGAATATATACATTCTCAGTTAAAAGTTTATAATGTGTGAGCTATTAATATTACTATTAACCTAGTTATCATGATACTATTTACACATGGGTGATAATATTTATTGACAACAATAATGATGACAATGTATATACAATAAAACTATATAGTTGTGATTCAAACGCAGGTAAGTGGAATTACGAACCGCGTCTGTAATGCCTTTGCCACAGAGACCAACAATCATAAGCAATGTATATATACAATTAAATAAAGTCAAATATACACCAAGAAACACAAAATTTAATCTACGGGCACTGAAGCGTGAGGAGACGAAATATAAATTCAACGCAGAGGTAAAAAAAAAAAAAAAAAACATAGTTGATGCATTGACCGACATGATAATATTTGTTCAAAATGTCAGTGACTAATGGGAAATATAAAAGAAATCAGCAAACCAACCTGCAAAAACAACCATTCAAAAAGTAAAGATGATGGGACGTAAGAAATAGCAGAAGCAAGAGATCCTAAAACTCGTGGAAATAAGAAGGAAAAAAAAATAAAAAATAGTGGACAATTTGAAGAGATTTACGAGAAAATTAGGAAACTATGAAGAGAGGCAAAAGAAGCATGACTTGAGAGAAAACGCGGGGAAATTGAAAACAAACAGAACACCATAAATACAAAAATAATGCACAAAAGAATTAATGACATCACTAACAAAAGAACACATACATCAACAAGCTGTCTAAATACCAAAGATGATAAAATCATAATAGAAAGGGATCAGATTTTATATCTGTGGTAAGATTATGTGAAAGACCGTTGTGATGATACAAGAGTAAAACAGTATTATATTCGTAATAATAATGAAAGAGAATCAATTGTGAAGATGGAAGTTCAGAATACTCTTACCCATATGAAAACTGACAATACCCCGGTTCCAGGTAACATCACAACAGAAATTATCAATGCCTTAGAAGAATATGGAAGAGAGATATACCTCCTGAATTATGTAATTCTATTTTATTGCAATCCCGAAGAAATCAGGAGCTTTGGAATGTGATCAAAATCGTAACAGACAGCACGAGGGTATCTGAACTGTGTAGTTTGCTTCCATGTACCGCGCTGGATGTAATGTTATAGACTGGTTGGTTCACGGTTCTAGGTAACACATGTTACGTCCAGTTGAAATGAAACACACACACCGCACAAATGTGTTATCCCCACATACCAAGAGGCTGGCGAAAATAGAACATTATATACAACAATAAGAAAGAGACAAACAGTTTGTTTTTTTAGTCATGTGTTGAGAAGAGGCGGTGGAGAACATCGTGACAACTGGAAAGATCGAGGGGAAGAGAGGCAGAAGCAGACCACGAGAAATGATGCTGGGTGGATTGCGACGGTGGCATGGAGGAATATCAACTGCAGAGTTGATCCAGAAAACCAAAGACCGAGATCTGTGGAGAGTCATGAACGCCTACTCCAGTTGGCACGGCACTTGATGATGATGATGACACACAAAAATGAATCATGTAAAACATCCAGAGTCTTTCGCACATAGACATTCGAAATGGAATGTACCCCCTCTTCACGTTCAGAATTGCGGAAAAAATAAACTTGTAATTTTCGTATAGGGAGCACTCGTGATCCGACGTAGTCCAACAGACTAAAAAGAGACGCAAATGTTTGTAATTTACGTTCTAGAAGATTTTTCGAAATACTTGACCGCAGTAAATGTAATTAAATCTTATTTGTAACTAAAGCCTGTTAAAGGCCTTTCAAAAATTAAATTCCCCACATAGGGGAATATATGGATTACCGACAACAATCGACTATCATTAATACACAGTTAGAAGTTAAAAGTAAATGTAGAATGACGAAAGTTGATTACAAAATGTAAGTAAGTAAAGATTAAGCAAATTTTCTTTAAGAAAACTCAAATTATTTTTCTTGACGTTATAAAATCTGACTGGGGTATTCATTGTTTTATTTGTGACAGAATAATAAAGAGATTTGCTACTTATTTAATATATTATAGCTAGGTATACAATTTTCTCTTTTAAATTCTAATAATCTCCCTTGTATCAATAATTATATGTTTATGTCCCCTACACCTTGGTTATCTAGGTGCTTTTCTTTAAGATGTCTATTAATTCCACAGAATGTTTGAACATAAGTATTAATAATTGTAGTGATCAATCAAGGCATTACTATCATGTTATTATATTTTAAATATTCTCTAAGCAATCGTAATTGCACCAGCATTTGGCAGAGAGAGGGAGAGAGACAGAGAGGGGGGAGAGGGAGAGAGAAGGGGCGGGGGTGGGAATTATTTGTTCAAAATGAATGAATTTTACAAACGTAAATGACATTTCTTCTAAACATAATCTTTGTCTACATAAACCACATAATCTTGCACGGCCTTTCGCCAGTGCGAAAATAAGTTCATGCAGGCCTTGACTGTGCCAGATGAGGTTTTGTCGTGCTCACTTCGCCTATTAATCGTCATCTCTCTCATTTCTATCACCTAGGTCATAGCCACCAGTCACACCACTCACCTTCTCGTTACTACTTTGGCGTTGAAATCCCCGAGGATGACAGTCATTTCAAATGTTTACACTGGTCCTCGGCCATGTCTAATTCGTTGTATCATTCAAGGAGTCCTAGGCATAAAAACGTGAGGCGAAGCAATTCATTGGCATTGAGAATCTTTCGCATTTACTGAACCCTTGCCTTCTACACATCCACATTGTTCTTCTCCTATTTATATATCCATCATAATTGATACCCCTATATATGTTTTTTCCACTCCGCCAGAATGGTTGATGCTACATTCCTAGGAAGTTATAATAACCTCTGGTCTCACATGTACCTAACATGTTAATGTTCAGTCTTCTCATTTCTTTCTTAATGTTATCAAAGTTTAGGATGGGCGTGGTTAATTTTATTTAAATTTTGTGTGGCCCTAGGAGGCCAGTAAAAAAGAATGTTTTGTTTGCTTTTTTAAACTTTTATTGGTTGTTAACACTTTTGCATTTGTATTTTTAGTACTTTAACAGGCGTTCTGTGTGTATAGTATTTGTGTGGGTCTCTCTTATCAGTGTATTAATTTGTCGAAATAGTGTGTGCATGCAATTGCATTCCAAGACAAACATTACGAAATATATATACATGTAAATGACATATGCATCTAGTTCGTTCTTAAATGATTAATGGTGAGGATGATGGTAATGATGATGATGGTGACGATGATTATGATGATGACGACGATGGTGATGACAAAGACTATGATATGACGATGTTTTATTTTTCCCTAATCTAAACTCAAGACATCCTTCACACACCCATAAAACCCTTTCTGGCGTCATGTGTTCTCATTCATACCTGTAATATATACATAGATAGTAATGTAAGTGTCAATGGAAAATAAGATCCAGAGACACTTTCTCTTGATAGTTTAGCATTAGAAGATACAAATCTTGTTAGATTTCAATTAATTATTCAGTTTTACTATCGTGAATATATACATTCTCAGTTAAAAGTTTATAATGTGTGAGCTATTAATATTACTATTAACCTAGTTATCATGATACTATTTACACATGGGTGATAATATTTATTGACAACAATAATGATGACAATGTATATACAATAAAACTATATAGTTGTGATTCAAACGCAGGTAAGTGGAATTACGAACCGCGTCTGTAATGCCTTTGCCACAGAGACCAACAATCATAAGCAATGTATATATACAATTAAATAAAGTCAAATATACACCAAGAAACACAAAATTTAATCTACGGGCACTGAAGCGTGAGGAGACGAAATATAAATTCAACGCAGAGGTAAAAAAAAAAAAAAAAAACATAGTTGATGCATTGACCGACATGATAATATTTGTTCAAAATGTCAGTGACTAATGGGAAATATAAAAGAAATCAGCAAACCAACCTGCAAAAACAACCATTCAAAAAGTAAAGATGATGGGACGTAAGAAATAGCAGAAGCAAGAGATCCTAAAACTCGTGGAAATAAGAAGGAAAAAAAAATAAAAAATAGTGGACAATTTGAAGAGATTTACGAGAAAATTAGGAAACTATGAAGAGAGGCAAAAGAAGCATGACTTGAGAGAAAACGCGGGGAAATTGAAAACAAACAGAACACCATAAATACAAAAATAATGCACAAAAGAATTAATGACATCACTAACAAAAGAACACATACATCAACAAGCTGTCTAAATACCAAAGATGATAAAATCATAATAGAAAGGGATCAGATTTTATATCTGTGGTAAGATTATGTGAAAGACCGTTGTGATGATACAAGAGTAAAACAGTATTATATTCGTAATAATAATGAAAGAGAATCAATTGTGAAGATGGAAGTTCAGAATACTCTTACCCATATGAAAACTGACAATACCCCGGTTCCAGGTAACATCACAACAGAAATTATCAATGCCTTAGAAGAATATGGAAGAGAGATATACCTCCTGAATTATGTAATTCTATTTTATTGCAATCCCGAAGAAATCAGGAGCTTTGGAATGTGATCAAAATCGTAACAGACAGCACGAGGGTATCTGAACTGTGTAGTTTGCTTCCATGTACCGCGCTGGATGTAATGTTATAGACTGGTTGGTTCACGGTTCTAGGTAACACATGTTACGTCCAGTTGAAATGAAACACACACACCGCACAAATGTGTTATCCCCACATACCAAGAGGCTGGCGAAAATAGAACATTATATACAACAATAAGAAAGAGACAAACAGTTTGTTTTTTTAGTCATGTGTTGAGAAGAGGCGGTGGAGAACATCGTGACAACTGGAAAGATCGAGGGGAAGAGAGGCAGAAGCAGACCACGAGAAATGATGCTGGGTGGATTGCGACGGTGGCATGGAGGAATATCAACTGCAGAGTTGATCCAGAAAACCAAAGACCGAGATCTGTGGAGAGTCATGAACGCCTACTCCAGTTGGCACGGCACTTGATGATGATGATGACACACAAAAATGAATCATGTAAAACATCCAGAGTCTTTCGCACATAGACATTCGAAATGGAATGTACCCCCTCTTCACGTTCAGAATTGCGGAAAAAATAAACTTGTAATTTTCGTATAGGGAGCACTCGTGATCCGACGTAGTCCAACAGACTAAAAAGAGACGCAAATGTTTGTAATTTACGTTCTAGAAGATTTTTCGAAATACTTGACCGCAGTAAATGTAATTAAATCTTATTTGTAACTAAAGCCTGTTAAAGGCCTTTCAAAAATTAAATTCCCCACATAGGGGAATATATGGATTACCGACAACAATCGACTATCATTAATACACAGTTAGAAGTTAAAAGTAAATGTAGAATGACGAAAGTTGATTACAAAATGTAAGTAAGTAAAGATTAAGCAAATTTTCTTTAAGAAAACTCAAATTATTTTTCTTGACGTTATAAAATCTGACTGGGGTATTCATTGTTTTATTTGTGACAGAATAATAAAGAGATTTGCTACTTTTTTAATATATTATAGCTAGGTATACAATTTTCTCTTTTAAATTCTAATAATCTCCCTTGTATCAATAATTATATGTTTATGTCCCCTACACCTTGGTTATCTAGGTGCTTTTCTTTAAGATGTCTATTAATTCCACAGAATGTTTGAACATAAGTATTAATAATTGTAGTGATCAATCAAGGCATTACTATCATGTTATTATATTTTAAATATTCTCTAAGCAATCGTAATTGCACCAGCATTTGGCAGAGAGAGGGAGAGAGACAGAGAGGGGGGAGAGGGAGAGAGAAGGGGCGGGGGTGGGAATTATTTGTTCAAAATGAATGAATTTTACAAACGTAAATGACATTTCTTCTAAACATAATCTTTGTCTACATAAACCACATAATCTTGCACGGCCTTTCGCCAGTGCGAAAATAAGTTCATGCAGGCCTTGACTGTGCCAGATGAGGTTTTGTCGTGCTCACTTCGCCTATTAATCGTCATCTCTCTCATTTCTATCACCTAGGTCATAGCCACCAGTCACACCACTCACCTTCTCGTTACTACTTTGGCGTTGAAATCCCCGAGGATGACAGTCATTTCAAATGTTTACACTGGTCCTCGGCCATGTCTAATTCGTTGTATCATTCAAGGAGTCCTAGGCATAAAAACGTGAGGCGAAGCAATTCATTGGCATTGAGAATCTTTCGCATTTACTGAACCCTTGCCTTCTACACATCCACATTGTTCTTCTCCTATTTATATATCCATCATAATTGATACCCCTATATATGTTTTTTCCACTCCGCCAGAATGGTTGATGCTACATTCCTAGGAAGTTATAATAACCTCTGGTCTCACATGTACCTAACATGTTAATGTTCAGTCTTCTCATTTCTTTCTTAATGTTATCAAAGTTTAGGATGGGCGTGGTTAATTTTATTTAAATTTTGTGTGGCCCTAGGAGGCCAGTAAAAAAGAATGTTTTGTTTGCTTTTTTAAACTTTTATTGGTTGTTAACACTTTTGCATTTGTATTTTTAGTACTTTAACAGGCGTTCTGTGTGTATAGTATTTGTGTGGGTCTCTCTTATCAGTGTATTAATTTGTCGAAATAGTGTGTGCATGCAATTGCATTCCAAGACAAACATTACGAAATATATATACATGTAAATGACATATGCATCTAGTTCGTTCTTAAATGATTAATGGTGAGGATGATGGTAATGATGATGATGGTGACGATGATTATGATGATGACGACGATGGTGATGACAAAGACTATGATATGACGATGTTTTATTTTTCCCTAATCTAAACTCAAGACATCCTTCACACACCCATAAAACCCTTTCTGGCGTCATGTGTTCTCATTCATACCTGTAATATATACATAGATAGTAATGTAAGTGTCAATGGAAAATAAGATCCAGAGACACTTTCTCTTGATAGTTTAGCATTAGAAGATACAAATCTTGTTAGATTTCAATTAATTATTCAGTTTTACTATCGTGAATATATACATTCTCAGTTAAAAGTTTATAATGTGTGAGCTATTAATATTACTATTAACCTAGTTATCATGATACTATTTACACATGGGTGATAATATTTATTGACAACAATAATGATGACAATGTATATACAATAAAACTATATAGTTGTGATTCAAACGCAGGTAAGTGGAATTACGAACCGCGTCTGTAATGCCTTTGCCACAGAGACCAACAATCATAAGCAATGTATATATACAATTAAATAAAGTCAAATATACACCAAGAAACACAAAATTTAATCTACGGGCACTGAAGCGTGAGGAGACGAAATATAAATTCAACGCAGAGGTAAAAAAAAAAAAAAAAAAAAAACATAGTTGATGCATTGACCGACATGATAATATTTGTTCAAAATGTCAGTGACTAATGGGAAATATAAAAGAAATCAGCAAACCAACCTGCAAAAACAACCATTCAAAAAGTAAAGATGATGGGACGTAAGAAATAGCAGAAGCAAGAGATCCTAAAACTCGTGGAAATAAGAAGGGAAAAAAATAAAAAATAGTGGACAATTTGAAGAGATTTACGAGAAAATTAGGAAACTATGAAGAGAGGCAAAAGAAGCATGACTTGAGAGAAAACGCGGGGAAATTGAAAACAAACAGAACACCATAAATACAAAAATAATGCACAAAAGAATTAATGACATCACTAACAAAAGAACACATACATCAACAAGCTGTCTAAATACCAAAGATGATAAAATCATAATAGAAAGGGATCAGATTTTATATCTGTGGTAAGATTATGTGAAAGACCGTTGTGATGATACAAGAGTAAAACAGTATTATATTCGTAATAATAATGAAAGAGAATCAATTGTGAAGATGGAAGTTCAGAATACTCTTACCCATATGAAAACTGACAATACCCCGGTTCCAGGTAACATCACAACAGAAATTATCAATGCCTTAGAAGAATATGGAAGAGAGATATACCTCCTGAATTATGTAATTCTATTTTATTGCAATCCCGAAGAAATCAGGAGCTTTGGAATGTGATCAAAATCGTAACAGACAGCACGAGGGTATCTGAACTGTGTAGTTTGCTTCCATGTACCGCGCTGGATGTAATGTTATAGACTGGTTGGTTCACGTTTCCAGGTAACACATGTTACGTCCAGTTGAAATGAAACACACACACCGCACAAATGTGTTATCCCCACATACCAAGAGGCTGGCGAAAATAGAACATTATATACAACAATAAGAAAGAGACAAACAGTTTGTTTTTTTAGTCATGTGTTGAGAAGAGGCGGTGGAGAACATCGTGACAACTGGAAAGATCGAGGGGAAGAGAGGCAGAAGCAGACCACGAGAAATGATGCTGGGTGGATTGCGACGGTGGCATGGAGGAATATCAACTGCAGAGTTGATCCAGAAAACCAAAGACCGAGATCTGTGGAGAGTCATGAACGCCTACTCCAGTTGGCACGGCACTTGATGATGATGATGACACACAAAAATGAATCATGTAAAACATCCAGAGTCTTTCGCACATAGACATTCGAAATGGAATGTACCCCCTCTTCACGTTCAGAATTGCGGAAAAAATAAACTTGTAATTTTCGTATAGGGAGCACTCGTGATCCGACGTAGTCCAACAGACTAAAAAGAGACGCAAATGTTTGTAATTTACGTTCTAGAAGATTTTTCGAAATACTTGACCGCAGTAAATGTAACTAAATCTTATTTGTAACTAAAGCCTGTTAAAGGCCTTTCAAAAATTAAATTCCCCACATAGGGGAATATATGGATTACCGACAACAATCGACTATCATTAATACACAGTTAGAAGTTAAAAGTAAATGTAGAATGAGGAAGGTTGATTACAAAATGTAAGTAAGTAAAGATTAAGCAAATTTTCTTTAAGAAAACTCAAATTATTTTTCTTGACGTTATAAAATCTGACTGGGGTATTCATTGTTTTATTTTTGACAGAATAATAAAGAGATTTGCTACTTATTTAATATATTATAGCTAGGTATACAATTTTCTTTTTTAAATTCTAATAATCTCCCTTGTATCAATAATTATATGTTTATGTCCCCTACACCTTGGTTATCTAGGTGCTTTTCTTTAAGATGTCTATTAATTCCACAGAATGTTTGAACATAAGTATTAATAATTGTAGTGATCAATCAAGGCATTACTATCATGTTATTATATTTTAAATATTCTCTAAGCAATCGTAATTGCACCAGCATTTGGCAGAGAGAGGGAGAGAGACAGAGACGGGGGAGAGAGAAGGGGCGGGGGTGGGAATTATTTGTTCAAAATGAATGAATTTTACAAACGTAAATGACATTTCTTCTAAACATAATCTTTGTCTACATAAACCACATAATCTTGCACGGCCTTTCGCCAGTGCGAAAATAAGTTCATGCAGGCCTTGACTGTGCCAGATGAGGTTTTGTCGTGCTCACTTCGCCTATTAATCGTCATCTCTCTCATTTCTATCACCTAGGTCATAGCCACCAGTCACACCACTCACCTTCTCGTTACTACTTTGGCGTTGAAATCCCCGAGGATGACAGTCATTTCAAATGTTTACACTGGTCCTCGGCCATGTCTAATTCGTTGTATCATTCAAGGAGTCCTAGGCATAAAAACGTGAGGCGAAGCAATTCATTGGCATTGAGAATCTTTCGCATTTACTGAACCCTTGCCTTCTACACATCCACATTGTTCTTCTCCTATTTATATATCCATCATAATTGATACCCCTATATATGTTTTTTCCTCTCCGCCAGAATGGTTGATGCTACATTCCTAGGAAGTTATAATAACCTCTGGTCTCACATGTACCTAACATGTTAATGTTCAGTCTTCTCATTTCTTTCTTAATGTTATCAAAGTTTAGGATGGGCGTGGTTAATTTTATTTAAATTTTGTGTGGCCCTAGGAGGCCAGTAAAAAAGAATGTTTTGTTTGCTTTTTTAAACTTTTATTGGTTGTTAACACTTTTGCATTTGTATTTTTAGTACTTTAACAGGCGTTCTGTGTGTATAGTATTTGTGTGGGTCTCTCTTATCAGTGTATTAATTTGTCGAAATAGTGTGTGCATGCAATTGCATTCCAAGACAAAAATTACGAAATATATATACATGTAAATGACATATGCATCTAGTTCGTTCTTAAATGATTAATGGTGAGGATGATGGTAATGATGATGATGGTGACGATGATTATGATGATGACGACGATGGTGATGACAAAGACTATGATATGACGATGTTTTATTTTTCCCTAATCTAAACTCAAGACATCCTTCACACACCCATAAAACCCTTTCTGGCGTCATGTGTTCTCATTCATACCTGTAATATATACATAGATAGTAATGTAAGTGTCAATGGAAAATAAGATCCAGAGAAACTTTCTCTTGATAGTTTAGCACTAGAAGATACAAATCTTGTTACATTTCAATTAATTATTCAGTTTTACTATCGTTAATATATACATTCTCAGTTAAAAGTTTATAATGTGTGAGTTATTAACCTAGTTATCTTGATACTATTTACACATGGGTGATAATATTTATTGACAACAATAATGATGACAATGTATATACAATAAAACTATGTATTTGTGTTTCCAACGCAGGTAAGTGGAATTACGAATCGCGTCCGTAATGCCTTTGCCACAGAGACCGACAATCATAAACAATGTATATATACAATTAAAGAAAGTCAAATATACACTAAGAAACACAACATTTTATCTACGCTCACTGAAGAGTGAGGTGACGAATGATAACATGAACTTAGAGGTTAAAAAAAAAACATAGTTGATGCATTGACCGATATGGAAATATTAGTTCAAAAAGTCAGTGACCAATAGGAAATATAAAAGAAATCAGCCAACCAACCTGCAAAAACAACCATCCAAAAAATAAAGATGATGGGACGTAAGAAATAGCATATGGAAGACATCCTAAAACTCGTGGAAATAAGAAGAAATAACAAAAATAACAATGAACAATATGAAGAAATTCACGGGAAAATTAGGAAACTATAC
The DNA here is from genome assembly GCA_963921405.1 of Cepaea hortensis. NCBI lineage: Eukaryota > Metazoa > Mollusca > Gastropoda > Stylommatophora > Helicidae > Cepaea > Cepaea hortensis. Next base: position 5,208,903 of record OY992882.1, read on the forward strand.
AGAGAGGCACAAGAAACATGGCTTGAGAAAAATCGCAGGGAAATTGAAAACAAACACAACACCAGGAATACTAAAATAATGCACAAAAGAATTAATGACATCACTAACAAAAGAACACATACATCAACAGGCTGCCTATATACCAAAGATGACCAAATCATAATAGAAAAGGATCAGATTTTACATATGTGATAAGGTTATTTGAAAGGCCGTTATGATACAAGAGAAGAACAGTATTGTATTCGTAATAATAATGAAAAAGAATCCATTTTGAAGATGGAAGTTCAGAATGCTCTTACCCATATGAAAACTGGCAATACCCCGGTTCCAGACAACATCACAACAGAAATTATCAATGCCTTAGAACAATATGGAATAGACCAGGTCATCATACTGCTGAATGCATTATATGACACTGGAGATGTACCACCTGAATTACGTGAAAAATTTTGGAGAAACAGCAAACTGTTTTCACTAAACAGTCTTGAATTCAAGATGGTGCAACTGAAGCTAGTCTTGTGCTGTCACACAGAATTGTAAAACAGAACAAGCCATTTTATGATGGCGAGTTCATCAAGGAATGTTTGCTAGATGCAGCAAACATTATGTGTCCAGAACAAAACAAAAAAACAGATTTGATAACATTTCTTTATCCAGGAGAACTGTGGTCAGACGTGATGACAAGATCAGTGACAATGTGATGCATAAATTTCAAGATGCAAGTAAACAATTTTTGTGGTAGTCTCTTGCATTGGATGAGAGCACCGATGTACATGATACTGCCCAATTATTGATATTTATACGTGGAATAAACACTTGTTTCAAACTCACTGAAGAGTTATTGAGTGTTGAGTCACTCAAAGACACAACCACAGACCATGATATATTCAATGCTTTTACTAACTGTATTGAAAGAACTGGCTTGGTTCGGAACAGGGTGGCAAGTGTTAAACTGACGGAGCTCGTGTTTTGACTGGAAAAAATGTAGGTCTGGTAAAGTTGATAAGAGATAAGATTAAAGCAGAATATCCAGACCACACATTATTACCACTTCACTGTGTGATTCATCAAGAAAGTCTGTGAAAAACTGTTTTGAATATCAAGCATGTTATTGACCCAGTTGTCAATGTCATCAACCTCATCAGATCAAGAGGGTTTAATCACAGACAGTTCAAGGCATTACTTGACGATTTGGAAACTGAACATGCCGATGTCCTGTACCACACCAGTGTTCGATGGCTGAATCTCGGCAAGGTGTTGAGGCGAGTGTGGGAACTCAGAGAAGAAATAGTGATGTTCCTAGAGATGAAGGGCATTGAATGTGACTTTAATACTAACATTGTCAATAAAGAGTGGCAGTTAGACTTTATGTTTGCCATTGAAATTATGGAAAAGTTAAATGAACTGAATTGACAAACTTCAGGGCAATGGTGTGTTCGCACATGAATTGTATGTACATGTAAAATCATTTGAGGCAAAACTCTGACTGTACTCCAGACAAGCAAGTGAAAGATTTTGTCACTTCCCTTTGCTGAAACAAGAAACCATTTCTGGTGAAATGACTGAAAAATACAAAGCCCAGTTAGATGCATTGATTGAAGAATTTGGAAGGAGATTCCAAGATTTCAAGAAATTAGAGCCATAGTTCAATATTCTCAGTTCACCATTTATTACAGAAGCTGATACAGCCACAGAGGCCATATAGTTGGATCTGCTTGACTTACAAGCAGATCATGACCTGGAAGAGAAATTCAAGACAGATGGTTTGCTGGATTTCTATGGATCTTTATCACAAGAATCATTTCCCAACTTGAAAAACTTTGCAGCTAAACTTTTATCATTGTTTGGATCAACATACATTTGCGAACAAGCATTCTCTTCCTTGAAGATCAACAAATCTAAGAATGGGTCTTTATTGTCGGACTGCAACTTGCATGCTGTCATGCGAATCTCAACAAGTAAACTTGCTCCAGATTTCAAGAATATTGTCAAAAAGTGCTAGCAGTTACATACATCTCATTAGAAATCAACAATTATAGTGACAGTGTAGTCGGTTTGTGTCTAAATTGAAGATATTGATAGATAATAAAGAATATTTGTTATAATAACATGTTGTAACATCTTGTTAACAAATTAGTAAAAGTTCTTGTCCATATTGTCAAATATAATGTATAAGTATATAAGTAAAATAAAATTGCAATAATTAGTTATTTATACTGCTTAATAACCTATAAATAATTAATAATTACTTATTGTGATAGGTTGCTGTAAGCAAAATGGACATATATATATATTCATGCCAATAGCTTTACATTTGTCAATGCGGCCCTACGCACAAAAAGTTTGCCCACCCCTGCATTATCGTATTTTACATTAATTTGTATGGGAAAAACTGTTTCGCTTAACCAGTGTTTGGCATTACGAGTAAGATTCTGGAACGAATTATGCTAAGCGAGGTTCCACTGTATATGTTACTAAAGCCTGTTAAAGGCCTTTCAAAAATGAGTTTCCCCATACAGGGGAATGTGGATTATCGGCAACATTCGGTTAGCAGAAATACATTGTTAGAAATTACAAATAAATGTAGAACGTCAAAACAATGTTTTCCATTAGTGAATTTGAATAACGAAGACACAAACCATATGTAGTACGATTTATTGCCTGGCACATTTCGCTGGGTCTCGTCAGGTACTTACTACAGATGTCACACAACGTAGAGTAAAATAATTAGATTCATCGTTCAAGCTGAAATATACACATGTTCGCACAGTAATATCAGTTGTTTACCATGGTAATTTTAAATTGACTATCATATCTTTCTGTTTGCACAAAATTGGCTTGTGCAGGTGGATCATTATCGCTTCTGCAAACTTTAACAAACGACTATTTTGTGTATGAAACAACACGACGAAAAGCGCTATCTCTATCAATGACATGACCGGTTTCCAAGACATGACGTGCAATGGACGACTCCGGAAGTTTATAATTGTGGTGTGTCACACTTCCCATGATCCCATCGCTTGTGTGTAGTTTCTTGTCAACCCAGTTTGGTATGTGTTCAAAAATCCTGGTGTGTAACTGCCTTTCTGTTCGGCCAATGGAGGTAGACTCGCACCTGCATGTGAATTGGTAAATACAATTAGATGTGGCGTACAGAGGGGTAGATTCTTTTATTGCTGGGGTGGGAATAGGTGTGGTTTTGTACCCAATAACTGGAGTTGCAGCACAGAATGTTCGGCCAACTGCTGTAACAAACCGGTCCTATAGACGTTGCATTACGTCATCCCCTCGAAAGGTAAGCTGTATAAATACCTTGAGCTTAGGGACCGTAGGTACGTCTGATTTTGGTTTCGGCTGTTGGCAGTGGCGCTTTATAAATCCTGTGGAGTACCCATTCAGGTGTAAGACATTCTTCGGAGTTTCAATTTCTTCCGCCAGTGTATCATGGGTGCATATCTTCCTAGAACGGTCAAACAGGGTCCTCATTAAGCCCCGTTTGTATTGGACAGATGCGAAGCTATGAAAATTTGAGTATTGGCCAGTCCATGTTTCTTTGCTGTACACCGATCTTTGAATTGTGCCGTCTGCTCTACGTCTCATTAGAATATCTAGGAACGGCAACATTTCGTTGTGTTCGTGTTCCATAGATAGAGAGATGTTTTTATGTGCCATTTTCATTATGGCCTGAAACGGTGTTGCTTGTAGCTCGTCTGTGGTGATAACTAGTATATCGTCCACATAACGACGGTAGAAGACCAAGTTTTTAATGTCTGAGGATCTCTTTTCCTCTAAATGTGCCATGAAGATGTCCGCTATAATAGGACCAAGAAGACTTCCCATGGCCACTCCGTCAATTTGGCGGTATGACTTATTCAGAAAATAGAATTTTATATTGGCAGTACATAGTAATAGTAGCCTCTCCAGAATAGATGTTGGTATACCTAGTTTTAGTTGTTTGTCTCTGATGCGTTCACTTATTATTTTCACTGTCTCCTCTAATGGAACGTTGGTGAACAGGGAGGCAATATCCATTGATGCCATGTGTTTATTATGCATGTCCATAGTATCCAATAATTCCACCAGTTCGAATGTATCTCTAAGTATTTTTGGATCAAACGACTGTCGTACTGGCTTTAAAATTTCAGCTAGCCATCTCGCCATCCAGTATTGTGCAGAGTTAACCATAGACAGGATCGGTCTTAGCGGGGTTCTGGGCTTGTGAAGTTTAGGTAGACCGTACATTTGAGGAGTTTGGGAGCCACGTGGTGTGAACATTTTTGCAGTGGCCTCACTGATAAGTCCCTCATTCACACGTGACTTGATCTCTTTTCTCATTTTTGCATCCAGGTCCTCCGACTTGTTTACTGTTTGATCTAACCTGAATTTAGATTCATCCGATAATATCACTTCCATTTTACTCTAGTAGTCTGAAATGTCCATCAATACTGCACCACTTCCTTTGTCTGGTTTCAGTAATACAAGCGTTTTGTTAGCCTTTAAGGCTTTTAATGCAGTAAGGTGTTCATTGGTCAGCGGGCATGTCTGTTTAGAGGGTGATGTGCGTTACTGGTATTCTAAATCTACCAGTTTGGCCTTCAGCCACCCGACCGACTCAGCAGAAGTAGGTGACAACTTAGAGACTTGATAACACAACATTTCAAACTGTGCGACTCAGTGCGGTTGATGTGTTTGGGCTTTATGCAGAATTTTAATCCGTATGCAAGTGCCTCAGTTTCAATATTGTTGAGTACGTACGACGATAAGTTCCTCACATACTTCTCTGGGTTGTCTAGTACTGAAGTTGTTACCTTTTCAGTGCTCAGTGATTTGTTGAGGCGAGCTTCTCCGCTATTTTCACCTTGTACACTGTTTCTGTGCGTAATTTAGTGAACTGATATTACTGTGTGAACATGTGTATATTTCAGCTTGAACAATGATTCTAATTATTTTACTCTATGTTGTGTGACATCTGCAGTAAGTACCTGACGAGATGCAGCGAAATGTGCCAGGCAATAAATCGTACTATATATGGTTTGTGTCTTCGTTATTCAAATGTAGAACGATAAACGTTGGTTACAAAATGTAAGTAAATAAAGATTAAATATTGAGCACAGCCTACTACTGGCAACGCCGATAATATTCCGGCACGAACCTAAGGCCTATCCACGTCAATATGGAAGCACTATACTCGAGTTTCGCTCTCGTTTGAGCTCGTCAGTAGTGCATATCCCTGACCGGATCCGGAAACAAGACCCGGATCACGCGTGTGAAGCGGGTGTGTAACCACGCCGCACACACTGGACACACCAAATTATCATACCAGAACACCACAACGCTACCCATCATAGGCTATGCTCAAGATTGCCCAATCGCCGCGACTGACGTCCGTCAATCGATGTGGACCCGAACGATCAGGACTTCTCACCGGCAAGGAACACCAGGCCTCCTAAATCCAGTGAGCAATAATCAGATTGACTATTTGGTTGTTTCGGGATTTGAAATTTAAATATTGAGCACAACCTACTACTGGCAACGCCTATAATATTCCGGCACGAACCTAAGGCCTATCCACGTCAATATGGAAGCACTTAATGCTCAATATTTAAATTTCAAATCCCGAAACAACCAAATAGTCAATCTAAATAAAGATTAAGCAAATTTTCTTTAAGATAACTAATATTGTTATTCTTGAGATTATAATATCTGACTGCTGTATTCACTGCTTTATTTCTAAAGGAATAATAAAGAGATTCGTAAGTTAGTTAATTTGACTCTGATAACATTGTATGATTCGCCTAAAGACTGATCATCGCAAGACAAGAACAGAGACATTAAAATTAGCAAATGGAATGTTAGGACGTTAAACGACAACGACAAATTAGAGAACATAAAACAAGAACTGGGAAGAGAAAAAAAAAATACTTTAGGGATGTGCGAAACGAGATGGACAGGAGCAGGCATCAAGATAGATGAAGATTTTAAGATTATTTATTCTGGAGGTGAAGATCGACAAAGGGGAGTGGCAATTATTTTGGACCAGAATACATCAAAATCTGTTCAAGGATATTGGGTCGTGTCGGACAGAGTTCTGCTAGTTAAATTAAGTGGCAGGCCTTTTAGCATAAATGTTATTCAAGTATATGCCCCAACAGGAGAACCAAGTGAAGATAGTGTAGAGGACTTTTATTATGACACAGAGTCTGCCTTAGAGAAATGTAAACATTCAGAAATAAACATCATAATAGGGGACATCAATGCAAAAGTAGGAAATCAAGGTGATGGATACACAGTAGGAAACTATGGTTTAGGAGAGAGAAATGAAAGAGAATACAGACTCGTAGAGTGGGCAAAAGAGAAGGAAATGATTGTAGGAAACACCTGGTTCAAGCAACACCCTAGAAGATTATGGACATGGAGGAGTCCTGATAACATGATTAGAAACCAGGCTGACTACATTCTAATTAGCAGAAGATTTAGAAACGCGTTAACTATAGCAAAAACAGTTCCCAGTGCTGACTGTTATAGCGACCACAGATTACTTACTTGAACATTGAGGATAAAGTTGAAGAAAGTCAAGTATATAACAGGAAACACTAAATATGATTTATGTACATTGAGTAATGACAAGGAAATACAAAACAAATTCAACATAGAAGTACAGAACAGATTTGATATATTGTCTGATCTAGAGATCCTATTCCAGGATGTGGATGATCAATGGGAAATGTTGAAGAATTCAATCACTTTAGCTGCAGAAACAACTATTCCAAAATTAAAGAAGGTGGGTCGTAAGAAATGGATGACTGAAGAAATTTTGCACCTAATGGAAACAAGAAGACTCAACAAAAATAATTCTGCCAAATATGAAGAAATTCACAGACAAGTCAGAATATTATGTAAGGAGGAAAAGTGCTTAGAAATTGAAAAATAACACAACAGTCAAAATACCAAATTAGTGCACAAAAGAATTCAGGAACTTACTAATAAAAGAACAACTACATCAACAGGCTGTCTAAAAACTAAATATGGCAAAATCATAATAGAAAAGATCAGATTATATAAGTATGGACAGATTATGTGAAAAACCGTTATGGGGATAACAGAGAGGAACAGTATGATATTAGATTTAATAATGAAGGACCGCCAATTTTGAAGATGGAGGTTCGAAATGTTCTTAAGCTATGAAAGCTGGCAAAGCCCCCGGTGCAAATACCATCACAACAGAAATGATTAAAGCTTTAGAAGAATATGGACCAGATCAAGTCACCAGACTGGTGAACACATTATATGATATTGGAGATATACCTTCTGAATTATGTAACTCTGTATTTATTGCAATCCCAAAGAAATCAGGAGCCTTGGAATGTGATCAACATAGAACAATTAGTATAAAGAGTCACATCACAAAGATTTTGCTAAGAATTATCATGCAAAGAGTGAGGAAGAAATTACAACCTGAAATAGGGGAATAACAATGTTGGTTTGTGGAAGGAAAGGGTACAGTAAATGCTGTGTATATGCTGCGAACAGTTATTGAACGTGCTATAGATGTAAACAAGGATATACATCTTTGCTTTATTGACTACACAAAGGCTTTTGACAGAGTTAGACATGTCGACATGGTGAATATGCTTGCAGATCTACAAATTGATGGGAAAGACATTCGACTTCTAAAAAACATATAGTGGAAACAACAAGCTGCCATAAGGATTGATAATGAAGTGGGACAATATTAGCCAATTAAGAGAGGTGTTAGGCAGAGATGTGTAATGTCTCCAGATCTTTTCTCCCTGTACAGTGAAATATTTTCAGAAATGTAGATGATATAAATGAAGTCAACATTGGAGGACGAAACACCAATAACATTAGATATGCAGATGATACAGTAATGATTGCAGACAATGCGCAGGATCTGCAACAATTAGTAGATGCGGTTGTTGTACACAGTGAGCAACTGGGGGTAGAATTAAATTTTAAAAAGACACAGGCTATGGTCATCACTAGGAAGAACGAAGTACCACAATGTAATATACAAGTAAATGGGAATATTCTTCAACAAGTGAATATTAACAATTATCTCGGAACAGTCATAACATCTGATGGGAGATGCCTTGAAGAGATTAGAAAAAGAATCGTCATGGCCAAAGTAGCCTTTAGAAAGATGAAAAACATTCTGACCAATAAAATGATGTCAACTGAAACAAGAAAAAAGAGTGTTGAGGGGATACATAGAGCCTGTTCTTTTGTATGGATGTGAAACATGGACAATGTGCAGTCAAGCTGAAAAACATCTGATGGCTGCAGAAATGTGGTTTCTGAGGAAAATGCTAAGAATACCATGGACAGATAGAAACACCAATGACCAAGTACTACATGAGACAAATGAAAATCGTAAATTGATTACAGAAATTAGACGTAGACAGTCACAATTTTTTGGACATGTTATCAAAAGAAATGGATTAGAGAACTTTGTGACTACTGGCAAGATCGAAGGGAACAGACCAAGGGGAAGACCGAGAGGAAATACCTGGATGGCTTGGCCACATGGCATGGACGAGATAGGAACACTGAGCTGATCCACGACATTGGTGACCGAGTGAAATGACAAGTAATGACCGCCCACGCTTTCCGGCATGGCATATGATTGGTTGATTGATATCTCCAGTATCATATAATGTGTTGGTGTTCGTGTGTCGAGTAAGACCATAGGCTACTCTTGCAAAAGATTGGTGCTGAAGACGGAGACAGCCAGCCAGGAGGCGCACCACAGAAATCAGGCTGCCACGCAATAACGCCGTGAATTATGTCGACAACTGCTACATGTTATGGTTCTCGCCATGCTCTGGACCCCCAGGCAGGTGCAGTGCCGGGCCTTATGCCTCGTAAGGGTCTAACCACAAATAATGGAGGTCCTTCTCAGATGTCCAGCAGAGCCAGAGGCCCTAACAATAGAACGTCTAGCCGTACCAAACAATGGCTTCAAATAATGCACTGGAATGCAGAGAGTATCAACAAAAAAAGAATAGAACTAGAAAACATTTTGGCCAAAGAAAATGTAAGTGTATATTGCTTGCAAGAAACTCACCTGAACGAAAATATAGCCTTCAAAAGGACGAAAGGACAGGCGAAAGGGTGAGATACTGACTCTTGTCAAAAACAACATTCCTGCTTCCGAAATTGAAGTTTACATGGAAGGGGCTGAGTATCAGGCACTTAAACTTAAGACAGACAATACAGACCTTCACCTGATGAATTACTACTGTCCAAATGACCGCCCACAGGCACTGGACACACTACCATTAAAAGGAAAATGATTGTGTGTGGCGACTTCAACAGCCATTCGCAGAGCTGGGGCTATGATCACATAGACCAGAGAGGAGAGAGATTGGAAGACTGGCAGGATGAGAATAGATTCATCCTGATTAACAAGGCGTCTGACCCACATACCTTCTACTCGAGATCATGGCACACTACAACTACACTTGACCTGGCGTTTCATTCACCAGACCTGGAGTGGAACATTACACGAACTGTTGGGAAACAACTTGGTGGCAGTGACCATCGGCCAGTCTTTCTAACTGCAGAAAATGAGCCTGTAAGTGAAAGCAGCACCCTCTCGAGGTGGAACTACAAGAAAGCAGACTGGGCAATGTACAAGAATCGCACCAGCATGCTGGTTAGAAACCGGAACACTGAGAAGGACATAAATAAAGTAGTTGAAGAGTTTGGGAAATGCATACTACAGTCAGCGCGAGAAACAGTACCAAGAGAAGCCCGTAAACATTATAAACCCTACTGGGGTAGAGAACTGGAACAGTTGCATAATGGTGTGGATGTATGTAGAAAGCAAGCAGAGGCCAATCCCAGCCAAGAGCATCACAATAAATATCAGCAAGCAAAAGCCAAATTTCGAAGGGCCCAGCTGCAGGCTAGACGGAAAAGCTGGCAGGACAAAACAGAGTCACTGAACTTTGAAAGAGACACAGGGAAGTTATGGAAGCTAATAAAAAAGCTTAACAATGAGGGCACAGGGACAAACTCAAAAATTGCACTACATAAGGACGGAAACATCTTAACAGAAAAGCAAGCAGCTGACCATTTTGCGGACTCATTCGCACAAGATAACAATATCTAAATTAGTCCAGAGAAACAAAAAGAGATTCGAGAGAAATGGCAACATACAGGACAGAAGGAAATAGTACATGAGGTTCTGGAGGCACCCATCACAATCAGCGAACTGGAGCTAGCCATATCAAAACTTAAAATGAGATAGTCACCAGGAGCTGATGGTATCTCCAATGAAATGATCAGGAACTTAGTATCAGAGGCCAAAGCAAAGCTGCTACAGATCTTTAATAACACATGGACCTTAGGCAGTGTTCCACAAGTCTGGAGAGAATCAATCATGATACCCCTCCTAAAATCTGGGAAAGATAGTTCCATTGCCTCCAGCTACAGACCCATTAGCCTCACCAGCTGTCTGCAAAACAATGGAACGCGTCATCAATCACAGACTACAGTGGTACATTGAAAGTAAAAACATCCTTGTGCCACAACAGGCTGCCTTTAGGCAGTGCTACTCTACGGAAGATCAGACAACCTACCTCTCTCAAGAAGTTGAGGATGCATTCCAAGAGAAGAAGCTGGTGCTTGCGGCATGGATAGATCTGAAGAAAGCCTTTGACAAAGTCTGGAAACAAGATCTGATGAATAAACTGAGAAACTGCAAAGTCAATGGAAGAATGTACAAATAGGTAAAAGCATACTTGCACAACAGAAGAGCCCGAGTACAGATAGACGGGCTCAAGAGCAAGAAAGTACTACTGCGTCACGGTGTTCCCCAGGGCGGAGTCTTGTCCCCCACACTCTTTCTAATCTTCATCAATGATATTGTTGCTAATCTGCCGTATGGAATTAAAGCGGCAATGTGCGCTGATGACCTGGTTTTGTGGAGCACAAATGAACATGCATCAGTGGCCACCATATTGCTACAGAGAGCTGTAGATACATTTGCTGCATGGGCGGATAGATGGTGTTTCAGCATAAACACTGACAAGTGCACCACTACCCTATTTACCCTCTCTCCAAAACAAAAGGCAGGGATCATTCAGATAAATGGAACACCCTTAAGAGAAGATAAAGAACCAACATACCTTGGTGTAACATTCGGCGACAGGCTGACATGGAGAAAACACATCAACAAAGCAGTAGCAATAGCCAGAAGGAAAATAGCCATCCTGAGAAAGCTAAGTGGAAACACTTGGGGAGCCAGTGGGACAATACTTAGCAAAGTTTATCAACAGAGCGTACGACCACACTTGGAATAAGGGTCAACTGCGTGGTGTTCAGCATCAAAAACCACATTACAGGAACTCGACAAGGTGGAAAATCAAGCTCTTAGAGTCACCACAGAAGGGATGAGATCAACCCCTATAGTAGCAATGGAGAAAATGGAGAGGACACAAGCTCTGAGAGAACGCAGAGATACAAAAACACTAATACAAGCAGAAAAGTTCCTTAGCTTGCCAGGCCACCCTATGAAGAACCGATGTGACAACTTAGCTATGGGGCGGATAAAAAGAAGTAGTTTCATCCACCAGGCCAAACAACTCTGCAGAGAAACCACCGATCTTCCCACAGTTGGTAACACCCTGACAACTATTCCAGAGCAAACCCCGTGGAAAGATGAACATAGACTATAGCTACAAATCCAGACAAAAGTGAGAGGAATATTTGACAAGGAAGAACAGAACAGTGTACAGCGCAGAACAGCCACTCTCAGCTTCCTTGATGACAAATACCCACAGGACCTCTGGATTCGAGTGTACACAGATGGGTCAGCTGAAAATGCTGTTCGAAATGGAGGAGCGGGAGTGTACATAGAATACCCAAATAATACGAGAGACACGGCCAGAGTTCCAGCAGGAAAGTACTGCCATAACTATGATGCTGAAATTGAGGCAATCAAGATAGCCACAGAGAAATTACAAAATACCAGCCATGGTACACAAGCTGTGGTGATATTGACAGATGCAAAATCCGTAATAGAGGCGCTCCTGTCTGGGAAATTGCCAGTTCTAAGGACACTACTTTCTGAACTTAGCAGTCAGCATAAGGTCACCATACAGTGGATATCATCCCACTGTGGAGTCCCCGGAAACGACAGAGCTGATCGACTGGCTAAGGAAGGAGCAAAAGAAGAACAACATGATGTGCCCATTACATACCACCAAAACAAAAGAATGATCAAATCAGTCAGAAGGCCACCAAACCTTACTCAAGACGACTACCACGTTATGGATAGACCAGAACAGGTCATTCTTCTGTGCCTCAGAACAGGGCACAATAGATTACGCAACCACATGTATACAAAATTCAACATTGGTGACTCAGCCATGTGCACATGTGGATTGGCGTCGCAGACAGCAGAGCACATACTCCAGGACTGCCCAAACTACAACATATCCAGGCGAACCTTCTGGCCTAGAGAGACAACAGTGGAAGATAAACTATATGGACCGCTGAGTTATAAACATATTTCAGGCGAATTAAAGAAGAAGAAGAAGAAGAAGAAGAAGAAGATATAATGTGTTCAGCAGTCAGGTTATATGTAATTAAAGCCTGTTAAAGGCCTGTCAAAAATTCGAATAACCCAAGAAATTGAGGCTCGTCGATATTAGGTTATCAGAAAAACAGTTAGAAATTAAAATTAAGTGAAGAACGACAAAAATCGATTACAAAATGAAAGTAAGTGAAAATTAAGCAAATTTTCTTTAAGTATACTGAAACTATTTTTCTTGAGATTACAATATCTGATTGCTGCATTCAGTATGTTATTTCTAAAAGAATAATAAATAGATTTGTAAGTTACTTAATGATATTATAGCTAGGTATACAATTTCGTCTTTTAAATCCTAGTAATCTCCCTTGTAAAAATATTAGATGTTTATGTCCTTTACTCATTGGTTATTTAGGTGTTTTCTTTAAGATATCTAGTAATTCCGCAGAATGCTTGGACATACGTATTAATAAGTGTAGTGATCAACTCATTCAAATAAAAAGATGTCAATTGAAACGAGAAAAAGAGTGTTGAGGGGATACATAGAGCCTGTTCTTTTGTATGGATGTGAAACTTGGACAATGAGCAGTCAAGCTGAAAAGCATCTGATGGCTGCAGAAATGTGGTTTCTGAGGAAAATGCAAAGAATACCATGGACAGACAAAAAAAAAACAATGACCAAGTACTACAGGAGACTGTAAACTGATTAGAGAAATTAGACGTAGACAGTCAAAATTTTTTGGACATGTTATGAGAAGACATGGATAGGAGAACTTAGTGACAACTGGCAAGATCGAAGGGAACAGACCAAGGGGAAAACCGAGAGGAAAATACCTGGATGGCTTGGCCACATGGCATGGACGAGACAGGAACACTGAGCTGATCCACGACACTGGTGATCGAGTGAAATGGCGAGTCATGACAGCCCACGCTTTCCGGCATGGCACATGATTGAGATATATATATATATATATATATATATATATATATATATATATATATATATATATATATATATATATATATATATATATATATATATATATATGGCTGGCCAAGAGGTTAGAACGCCGGACTCGCATTCGGGAGGCCCGGTTTCGATCCCTCGGTAAGGTGTCGGATTTTTTTTCTGTCGGGGCAAAAAGAACATTCTAACCTGCACAATTCGCGGCGACTGCACTAGCCAGGCGGCTTTTATTCCTCAGGCTCAAAGACCCCTCTGCCATACACCGCAAGGTACTATATTGGCAGTAAATAACAGTTATAAAGGGCTGCGGAAGTTATCGATTAATTAATCGATTAATCATTAATTTATTTTAACGATTAATTTTTTTAACGATAAATCAAACACTTTTCTCCCTTCACTTATACAAATGAACCGGATGTCGAAAAATTGTCGGACATTTAAACATAGTGCTGCAAACAACCGAGTTGCAAAATTGTACTGAGTCACCATTGTGTAAGCTGCAGCAAGATGTACCCACAAGATGGAACAGTATTTTTATTATGATACAGAGTCTTCTATAGGCCAGAGAAGCATTAACTGTCTACATGTCAGATGAAAAGAAGCAATACAAAGGTCCAAAACTGTCAGATTCAGATTGGGAGAATATTTCGAAATGTGTCAAAGTTTTGGACTTATTCTGTCAGACCACGGTCCTGCTTGGCAGTCAAGATTATGTTTCATGTAGCTGTGTATTGCTAGTGCTATCATCATTGACAAAGCATATGACTGTACACGATGATGATCCGGGATACATAGCTAAATTTAAGGCAGCATGTATTAATGACTTCAGTGAACGTGTAGCTAATATTACAAGTATTTAAATACTACAGATTGCAACAGCACTAGATCCACGCTACAAATACCTGAAGTGTTTGTCAAAAGATGCAAAAGAACGAGCTTGGTCATGTCGTGTGTGTAAAGAATGAATGTCGTATTAGTTACTTGTTCTTCTTTACCACTTTAGTGTCGTCCCTGGAGTGAAGGGAATCAACACCCACATTATTTTTTTAATCCAATATCTCTATCCTGGAAATATCCAGCAGACTCCGTCCACACACTCCTTCAATCTGAAGACACCTTCCTCTCACTCTTACTCACCCCTGGATCATGCCCCCTCTCATTTTTCCCCAACATAACATACTTGACAACTCTAGCCTCAACAAATAAAAACAAGAAATTTATTAAAGCAAAGAGTATATGTAGGAGAAGTGTGTGTGTATATATAAGGTGTAGAATGTGTGTCGAATATTCTAATGGTAGACCAGTAATTTAGAAGCAAAGTCTGTAACATCATAGTGCTTAGCACACAACAGCACCATTTATTCCGGACAGTGAACCTCACCCAGAAGATGACAACATTCTCCAATCACTCGAACAAACAGGATGCTGGTAATCCGATAGACACTGTTGATCTTGGTCTTCACTCTACCACACGGTGAAGTTACTCTGTTTCATAATGTTTGTTGAACTGATAATCTTCCAATTAACTGAAATGTCACTTGGGGAAAATCTAATGTTTATAAGTCTCTGATTATAACATTTTCCCCTCTTTTAGAACACAACCTATTAATGTTTGTTAGGTAGATGTGTGTGTGTATATATATATATATATATATATATATATATATATATATATATATATATATATATATATATATATATATATATATATATATATATATATGTCCTTGGTATGTGAGTTATTAATCTTCGGTGATGTAGCTTATCACTCATTAAACACAACACATATGTTTAATGAAGTCCTACTCAGCAGAAGTCAGGTTTCTGCGGAACAACTAGGTTCTGAGCCCCGTGTAAAAACCTCTCAGCAACCTCTGTCTTCTTTCCATGAGCCATCATTGTATAAAACTTTGAACTGCTTCTTCGTAATAAATCATCTCACACTCACATGGAACACTCAAGGGGAACTGTAAATGGAACCTGTAGAGTAGATAACATCATGGTGATGGCAACTCAATCCTGACCGTAATTACGTGATCGTAGGCCAATAGCAGCACTCAGATCTATAACAGAGATCCGATCTCTGTCATACGGCCAAATCGCGCATCACAATGGTCTTATACATGGCAACACCAGGAAAGAATAAAGGAACGGGTAGAAACCCAGCAGATGCCCACTGGAAGATCCTACCATTTCACATTCCCCTCCTCCCTCTCAACCATCCTTAATCTCTCTAATTATTATTCCACTACATTGTCCCCAACTCCCCGAGTAAAATGATATATCACACAAGCTAGTTGAAGCCACACAATAGGATACCAGTGCCGACGCTCCTATGATACTTTCTAGCACCGCACTAATAGAACATTCTATCACTAATCATAATACATTATATCACTGCACCTATAATACATTAGATCACCGCACAGCACTGTACTCTATTCCTAATCATACTCTTAAATTAGATATTATTAATAGCCTACCATATGCCTATTTTGGTTGCCACCCGAGAAACTATGCAATCAGATTGGATCTATGTCCGCGGAAAACTATCACCACTTAGACATTATAATTTCACTCATGTAACGCAACTCAGAATAATGCCCCGATCCTAACACTTCAGAATGTTTTTCTCGACTCCCTCCACCTGTTTACCGCACTGGGTTTTATATTGGTGCTTGAGTGACGTCACCAAAAAGTCCAGACGCCAATCAGTCCAGAATCTGGCTTTGTCCCCCTGTTTCTAGACTATCCAGAGTTAATTCGCTGTCAAGTTCACTTTCATCTGGGAAATTCTTTGTCTCATACAACAAAGATCCTGGCTGTTTGTGAGCCAGAGACCTTTCCCCCCATATGACAGAATCCTTCCGACCTCTGGCAGACATTCTGTCCATCACTTTCAACGGCCGATTCCCGCCCTGCAGACAGATGACGCCAGTGCACGTCTCTCGAACAACAACCTGTCAACAAACTGTCGACCATGTGTAGACATCGTGACGTGACTCACTTAGATCTAATACAAAAAAGCCGACCAGATGCAGACAGTTCCAACGACGTATTTTCTCAGTCTGTTCAACAACACAGGGTCTATTTTGTTTGCAGACCAATGTCGGGCTTGGTTGTCATCGGTCGAACTAACAAGTTTATTTATCTCGCGAGAGGTCACGTATTGAACAACAAATAGCAGTTAATGTTCATGATGAGCAGATGGAGACTGCTGAACGAATGAAACTGACATTGACAATGAAACTATATGTGAACCAAATGAAAAGCGTATTAAGCTAATGGAGTCTGAATTGGAGAAGTAAGTTGCTGAATCGGTTGACCCTCTACAATGGTCGAAACTTAATGAACATCGATATCCAAAATTGGCATTCCTTGCTATGACCATTCTGTGTATACCGGCTACCTCAGTTCCATGTGAACGATTGTTCAGCTCTGCTGGTTATATTATTAAAAAGACGCTGCATAGTTGGTTATTAGATGACATAGAACAAGACAATCCAGCGTTATTTCAATTTTTGGCAAATACGTCTATAATGTGAGTTATGTGACTATAAATGTTTTGCTTTAATCGAAATTAACTTTTAATTAATAGTTAAGTTTTCAAAAGCCAACTATTAAATTTTAATTAATAGGTCGCAGCCCTAATATATATATATATATATATATATATATATATATATATATATATATATATATACATTGGCACCTTGCCGTCTTGACAGACGATAGTTTGTGCTTTAAAAAGGCATAATAACTTTTAACTATGGCGGTAGCGAGTGTGACTGATAAGGCCAATTTGCGCTGTAAATGTCCGTTCACAGTGGGTGCATGTGAACACGTGGTCATTTCCACCATCATGCACCATCTTACGTCTCAAACGCTTGGTGTGTGACTTTTCTGCAATAATTTTCTCCTTTGACTTTATTCCATTTCTGATATTTGCCCTCCATGCAACACGTTCAGCGGCGACTTGCTCCCAATGTGCATTATCAATGCCTGTATCAATCATGTCCCGCTTACACACATCTTTGTATCGTAGTAGAGGCCGACCCTGAGATCTCTTACCCATCTGTAATTCACCAAAAAAGATATCCTTTGGTATTCTACCATCATCCATCCGCCTAAGATGTCCTATCCATCTAAGTCTACGAAGACTGAGCATGGAATAAACTGTCACACAACCTGATCTTTCCAATACTTCAGTATTTGTGATTTTGTCTTGCCACTTAACACCAAGAATTCTTCGCAGACACCGCATATGAAAGCTGTTTAAATTGTTCTCTTGGTGTGAGTAAGTTGTCCAGGTTTCACTGCCATAGAGAAGAGTACTAAGGACACAGGCTTGATAGACAAGGACTTTTGTTTTGGCAGTAAGCTTCCTGTTCTCCCAGACTCTTTTTCTTAACCTGTTCATTGTTGTTGCTGCCTTTCCAATCCGGATGTTGATTTCCTGATCTAGGGATAATTTGCTATTTACCACCGATCCCAGATATGTAAAATGGTCTACTATCTCTAGTTCGGCGTCGTCAATAAAGATTGATGGTACCCCATGTGCACCTTGTGACATAATCTGTGTCTTCTTTTTGCTAATTGTTAAACCAAATTCAGAACAAGCATTGGAGAATGCAGATAGTAGACATTGCAATTCTTCCTCAGAGTGGGTCGTAACTGCAGCATCATCTGCAAAAAGCAACTCTCTGATCAGTACCCTCCTAATTTTGGTCTTAGCCTTCAATCTCTGAGCATTGTAGAGGCCGCCATCTGAGCGTGAGTGAATGTATATACCACCATCCTGATCACGAAATGCATATTTCAGTAGAAGTGAAAAGTATATTCCAAAGAGGGTGGGAGCTAGTACACAACCTTGCTTAACTCCACTCTTGATTTCAAATTCTTCAGAAGTTGCACCATCAAACTTGATTATACCCTTCATGCCTGTGTGGAACGATTCCACAATGGACAGAAGAGTTGGTGGGCAGCCAATCTTCTTTAGTGCCTTGAACAGACCCTCACGACTGACCAAATCAAATGCCTTTGTGAGGTCGATGAAGGCAATAAACAGTGGTTGATTCTGTTCACGGCATTTTTCTTGCATTTGTCGCAATGAGAATATCATATCAGTGGTAGACCGGTTCTGTCGAAAGCCACACTGTGATTCGGGGTAGACTTGATCTCCTAGGACTTGAAGTCTGCGCAGAACAATTCTGGCAAATACTTTTCCAACAATACACAGAAGTGAGATACCCCTATAGTTGTTGCAGTCGCTCCGATCACCCTTGTTCTTGTACAGTGTTATGATGCTTGAATCTTTGAAATCCTGTGGGACTTGTCCTTCACGCCAGCATAGCTCTATTAGCTGGTGGATCTGTATAGAGAGTGTGTCTTGCCCACTCCTGATAACCTCTATTGGAATCCCATCCTTACCTGGAGCCTTGCCAGATGCAAGTTCATTTATAGCACACTTAACTTCTGTTATGGTGGGAAGTGTGTCCAGGTGGTCAAGAGTTGGTAGAGCCTCTATGGCGTTGAGGGCATTATCCGCTAGTTTGGTCTCACTTGAGTAAAGCTCCAAATAGTGCTCTACCCATCTGTCCATCTGCTGTTTCTTATCAGTGATGACTTCTCCAGTCAAGGTTGTCAATGGTGCACTTCTTTTGATCACTGGACCACAGGCTTTCTTTATTCCTTCATACATACTTCTTATGTCTCCCTTATCACTTGCGATTTGAATGGACTCACATAACTTGATCCAATAATCATTTGCACACTGCCTGGCAGCCTTTTGCACATCCTTCCTAGCTTGCCTTAGCTCACTCAGAGTGTTACGCGTTGGTCTTTCCTTGTTTCTTAAGAGAGCTTTCTTCTTCTTATCAATCAAGGGCTGCAGAGTCTCGCTGTTGGCCGCAAACCAGTCCATATATATATATATATGCACGCAAACACAGACCACGTCATGTTGTGATGACGTCAGCTTGCATGACCTGTCTATCGCCAGTAGATCTGAGAGAGGTTGTGATGACAAGTTACCCACAAATAAACAGTCCCATGTAGATTGATGAAAACTTACACATGGATATTACAATGGATGTCGCATGCAAACATTCATTCAATGGCATTCAAGTCGCTGTGAATATTCCATAACAATATTAGTCATCGTTGTAGTATGACAAGGAAACGGCTATTTCCTGCTATTGAAATTTCACATTACACCATGCAATCTTCATCATTTTCGTTTGATTCGCTCTTAATAGTCGAAAATTACACAGTATACGTAAAATTAAAAAAAAATAAGAAGCTAAATTTAATAACATATTATAAAACGTCTAGGCATCTGCATAAAACGTGATTTTCGGGTCTACTTACGTTATAGAACAAATCTCAGAAGAGCTAGAAGCACAGAACTGTAAATTATGGAGAGAAAACAATATCAAACAACTACAAACACGGAATGACACTATCCAGTGCCGCCCACCGGGCGCTGAAACGCAAATTATTCCTACCTACGACGCTTGACGGTAGAAGTGAAAGATGATGATGATGATGATGAAACAATATCAAGTAATCGGTTCTGGTATTAACTCGATCTTGAAATAATCGGGGAATTTAACGTTACGAGTACGCTTAATCTCCCGATCGCGTTTTGTGTGGTCCTGAAGACAATTTGAAAATGCCAGTCTGTGGTCTTCATCCCCCCCCCCCCCCCGGAAACCCTAAAATTCCCCCTGGGGGATGGGGGGGGGGGTATTCCCCACCGGTTGAGAACCACTGCCTTAGACTAACATATATTGGAAACAACAAGCTGCCATAAGGATTGTTAATGAAGTAGGTCAATATCAGTCTATTAAGAGAGGTGTGAGACTGGGATGTGTATTGTCTCCAGATATTATTTTCATGTACAGTGAACATATTTTCAAAAATGCAGAAGATAAGAAAGGAATAATCATTGGAGGACGAAACATCGTTAAAATTAGATATTCAGATGATACAGTATTGATTGCAGACAATGAGAAGAATCTGCAACAATTAGTAAATGTGATTGTTGCACATAGTGAGCAACTATGGTTAGAATTAAATTGTAAGAATACGCAGATTATTGTCGTCACATGGAAGAAGGAAATACCACAATGTAATATACAAGTAGATGGGAATATTCTTACACAAGTGAATCTGTACAAATATCTCGGAACAGTCATAACATCTGATGGGAGATGCCTTGAAGAAATTATAACAAGAATTGCCATAGCAAAGGTAGCCTTTTGCAAGATGAAAAACATACTGACCAATAAAAAGATATCAATTGCAACGAGAAAACGAGTGTTGAGGTGCTACATAGAACCTGTGCTTTTGTATGGATGTGAAGCATGGACAATGAGCAAACAGGCTGAAAAACATCTGATAGCTGTTGAAATGTGGCTTCTGCGGAAATTGCAAAGAATACCATGGACAGACAGAAACACCGATGAACAAGTCCTTCAAGAAACAAATGAAAATCGTAAACTGGTTAGAGTAATTAGATGTAGACAGTCAAAATTGTAGTCCCATTATGGGAAGAAATAAATTGAAGAACTTGGTGACAAATTGAAGGCTGGGAAGGCTTGGATACGTGGTATTTTCGAGAAAAGAACACGGAGCTGATCCACGACTCTGGTGATGGCGTCAGATGGCGAAACATGACCGCCCACGTTTATCGACATGGCACATGATGAATGAACAAGTGTTAAGATCCGTGTAAAAATCTTCTGCACGGTTACGTAAATGTAGTCTAACGTGCCAGAACTATACCCATTTCTACTCGCAAAAGGTACACACGGGGTCACGCGTGAGACTGTCAGGCTGGTGAAAATTTAAGTAAAAGAAATGGATGGCAAACAATGACACATCTTGTAGTTTCAAATCAAGACTACCATGCCGTTGTATTGATTCCATTAACTGATTTAGTGTCGAAGGATACTATATTGCCAAATGCGATCACTAATGTGGAGAGAAGGACGATTTATCGCCATACTAGTGTCATCGTGTTCTTGTTTTAATTGTTTCGTGATATTCAGAAATTTCAATGCTCAGTGAACGGAAATTTACAATATAATACTTGTCCATGTGATTGTGCACCATGTCTGGTCCATACCAATGTTTTGTGTGGCACTGAATCAATTAACTGATATTTGCGCAGAATAGGACTCAGATTGAGTGACGGAACCACTAATTGGGAGCCTAAGAGGGCAGCTGATCAAACTACAGCGAAACAACAGATGAGGCAAAGACGCTGCCATTGGGTAGGACACACACTGAGAACACCTGTTACTGTCATAACTAGGATAGGACACACAGTTAGAACACCTTTTATTAGCATAACTAGGATAGGACACACAGTTAGAATACCTGTTAATAGCATAACTAGGATAGGACACACACTGAGAACACCTTTTTATAGCATAACTAGGAAAGGACACACAGTTAGAACACATTTTAATAGCATAACTAGGATAGGACACACACTGAGAACACCTGTTAATAGCATAACCAGGAAAGGACACACAGTTAGAATACCTGTTAATAGCATAACTAGGATAGGACACACACAGATCACCTGTTAATAGCAGAATTAGGAAAGGACACACACAGAGCACCTGTTAATAGCATAACTAGGATAGGACACATACAGAGCACCTGTTAATAGCATAACCAGGATAGGACACACACTGAGAACACCTTTTAATAGCATAACTAGAATAGGACACACAGTTAGAACACCTGTTAATAGCATAACCAGGATATGACACACAGTTACAATACCTGTTAATAGCATAACTAGGATAGGACACACACTGAGAATACCTTTTAATAGCATAACTAGGATAGAACACACAGAACACCTTTTAATAGCATAACTAGGATAGGACACACACTGAGTACACCTTTTAATAGCATAACTAGGATATGACACACACTGAGAACACCTTTCAAATAGCATAACTAGGATAGGACACACACTGAGAACACTTTTTAATAGCATAATAGGATAGGACACACACAGAGCACCTGCTACTGTCATAACTATAGGGTGTAGTTTTAATGACTGTACAATTTTTGAAAATATTGCCGTTCCTAGTTTTGTATTTGCCTATTGTGGAGTTCATGCAACAAATTCACTATAATAGGTGCATACAAAACTTGGAACGACACTAGTTTCAAAAACTGCACAGTCATTAAAAATACACCTTGTAGGAGGTCCTTTCTTACTGAGGACATGCTTCATTGCGGAGTGCTACCAGGCGATAACATCAGCAGATGAAGAAGAAGAAGAAGAAGAAGAAGAAGAAGAAGAAGAAGAAGAAGAAGAAGAAGAAGAAGAAGAAGAAGAAGAAGAAGAAGAAGAAGAAGAACAACAACAACAACAACAACATCATCATCAACAACAACAACAACATGACATGCTTGTTACACACCCCAGGGTTATAACTGGCGCTACTGAGTTCGTGTACTTAACTGAACCTCCCATGGTGTGCTCTAACAAAGCAGATCGGCTCACAAATGAATAAATGCTCCGAGAATGATGCAGCCCTACGCAATCTAATCCGATCTCTTGTTTACAATTCGTGTTGAGGATCAAGCCGGTATGACTCCGTTCAAATAAATCCACCGAGCCCCGCCCCCTGCAGCACAGAGAATGGTGTTGTGTAAGCGATCAGTTTTGCACGCTGAACCACTTGCGCTAGACTGACTGCCTCACAGCTCCATGTGTTGGTATGTTTGATTGTATGTTTCTTATATAAGTTATACGGGGGCATTTACGAACGCTGTTCGAAAGACAGCTGCTGTGATTTGGAAGCAGACCGGAGTGCGATGATATTCATACAATTGTATGAGTTCCGGTCGTTCAGAAAGTAATGGCAAACTTTTTTTTAAAGTTGCATATCCCTTAGAGGACGTTGCAGTTAACACCAGCATTTTTCAGCTGCTGTTGATGTTCTTGGCAAGATTTCACTCAGTAGTTTGCCATTGCTTTCTGAGCGACTGGCTCACATACCCCGTAAATAACCAACGTGACGTGATTCGCGCAGTTGTGTTCCTCACGTGAATATACGGGATTACGAAGAAAGTCATTAAAACCTTCGCCAGGGAGTGTGGCAATATCACACTGCTGAACGTACTCTTGCCAAGAAATCACCAAATGCTGGGGTTGACTGCGACATCGTGTAAAGAATATGCAGCTAACTTGTGTTGCAACTATACTTGGTTATATGTTCACCCTCTGAGGTCTGTGGTGTTATAAACATTTTCGGATCCATAATCCATCATTACCTTTCCTCTGGAGTAAACTAGACAGGCCGAGCGAGGGATTATGCTGCATGGGCAACACATGGTCTCTAAACTCAGCCCAGGTTTTGTGCTATAGAGGGGTATAACTCCATTTTACAAACTATCGTCTGTCATGCGGCCAGTGCCAGTCATTATCATCATCATCATTATCAGCATCATCATCATCATTATTATCATCATCATCATTATCATCATCAAGTATTCCAGCATGTGGGCTAGTCCTGAAGCTTCGCGACCATTCTTTAGTAGTCCGTCTTGTGCAGCTCTTTCACTCCACGCACGCCTCCAATGATAGATCTGCCTGAACCTGTTTGATAAATGTTGTCCTTGAACTAATCCTTCCCTCTTCTCCCCAGCAGTGTGCCCTCTGGCACCCTCTTTGGTGTGTCTTCATATCTCAGGATGTGACAGAGCCATGAGCCTTCGCTCTTGCATAACTCCAAGAAGCCGTGTGTGTTCTATTCTATTTTACGGAACTTGCTCTTTTGTCATCATCATCATCATCATCATCATCATGATCATCATCATCATTATCATCATTATCATCATCCACTTTTGCCGTAAAGCGTCGTAGGGAGGAATAATTAGCGCTCCGGCGTCTGATGGATAGCGCTGGATAGCGTAATTCCCTGTGGTTGTACCATGTCTTTGATGTCGTCAATCCATTTTCTTCTCGGGCGTCTTCTCGCTCTCGTTGGAGATTTTCTTTGAAGTTCTTTTGTCACGTGTTCAATTTTCGACAACATTTCGTCTTAAAAGTCCATACGTTTTTCATTGCGTTGATCCACTGCCCATATTTCACAATATATAATGCCATTGGGCCAGCAGTGGCACAACGGTGAGCATACTCGCCTGCCACGACAGTGATCTGGGGGTCAAACCTCAGCAGAGGCAGAACTGTTCCTTGCGATCTGTACGACTCTGTGGTCAATTAACCTCATAAAAATGGGGTTGTGTTGCATCTTCTTTACAAGACGTCGCAATCAGCCTCAGCATATTTTGACAGCTTGTCATTTACTAGACCAGTTTGCGTTCAGTAATTTGCCTTTGCTTTCTGAACGTCTGACGCTTCGTACTATCGAAATCAACGCAAAGCGGTCTGCTCCCAAACATTCCGCAGCTGTTTTCCAACCCTCGACTCGGTGTGTCGGGGAATTATAAAGCTGCGCGCCTCCCATACCACGTAAGCCACCGTGCCGATTACATTGTGACCTAAAAGTTAGCTGCATATCCATTACAGGACCTCGCAGTCAACCCTAGCATTTTTCTGCTGTTTGTGATCTCTTGGCAAGTTTAAATTCAGTAGTTTGCCATTACTTTCTGAAATACCGGCACCTGTACCATTTCGTTAAAAAAAAAACGCAAGATGGTCTGCTGCCAAATCTCCCGCAGCTGTGTTTCGAACACGGAATGCGGGATTACGAACTGCGGCGTAACCCCTTCGTCATGTAGTCGGCCATTGTGACCTAGATATGCTAATTTATTCATATGTTTTGTGACATCCGCCGCAGGCCCTTCACTAAACATTTTGTTTGCATCATGCTTCAGGTGTTTGTATCTGATTATTACAGTATGGATTACAGCTTTGTCTATGTTGCCCACTCTACTCCCGCAATAATCCATTGCCTTCATTATGTATGCAATATTCTGCAGTGTCGGTGTTTGTGGCTTGGGGTTTAGTGGAGCGCAGTTTCACAATGCCCCGACACACCGAGTCCAGGGTTCGAAATATGCTGAGGGCGATTTAGAAGCAGACCGCATTGCGTTGATTTCGATACGAGGCGTCGGGCCGTTCATAAAGTAGTGGCAAGCTACTACAGTAAACTTGACTAGTAAAAGTAAATAACAAACAGCAAATATGTTATGTTATGTTACGTTGTGTTATGTTATGTTATGCTATGCTATGTTATGTTAATAATGTTATGACGTTATGTTATGTTATGAGGTGTTGTGAATGTTATGTTATGTTATGTTATGTTATGCTATGCTATGCTATGTTGTGATGTGCTATGTTAAGATTATATTATATTATATTATATTATATTCTTCTTCTTCTTCAGCTTTCCGAGCCATTGAGGTTCTTTGCTGCAAATACAATCCGTCTCCATTCGTCTCTCTGGTGGACCTTCTCTTGCCAGTCGTTGATTCCAAGTGCTTGTAGGTCTGTACATGTATTATCTCTCCACCGCCTTCTTGGTCTACCTCGGGGTCTACGGTCATTTATTTCCTGAGTGTAAGCGAGTTTTGTTTCCCTATTATCTTCCATTCTTTCTATATGCCCCAGCCATTGTAGTCTATTAGCCTTCATCATACCAGTGATTAGCGGGGACTTAAACAGATCATAAATGTCTTTGTTACTTCTTCTTTTCCACTCTCCACTTTGTGTATCCCTAATGGGTCCAAAGATGCGTCTTAAAATTTTGTTCTGAAAGGTTTGTAACAAGGCTTCGTCTCCTTTCGTTGTACTCCAGGTTTCAGAGCCATACAGCACAACTGGTCTGATCAGTGTTTTGTATATTGTGATTTTGGTGTTACGAGATAGCGCCTTTGATTTTAGTAGATGTTGTTATTATATATATTATATATATATATATATTATATATTATATTATATTATATTATATTATATTATATTATATTATATTATATTATATTATATTATGCCGGTCTCCCTGCGCTAGGAGTTAAACGACTTTCTCCGTAATCTCTTTTATCCACTTGGGGAAACGCAGCGCGCGAGAACTGGAAGCGGTTCTCGCCGGTTGGTGACTTACGGGATAAGTGAGTCGGCCGCTCAGAAATCAATGGCAAACTACTGAGCGTAATCTTGCCAAGAAATCAACGACAGCGGTAAAATGCTGGTGTTGACAGCGATGTCCTGTAAAGGATATGGATGGAATGGATGGATATTATATATCATATCATTGATAGGTATGAGTTTTTAAAAAAACCGGCGCGTTGTTGTGGATGTTCTAACCTAAACACCCCTTTCTTGAAACAAGCCTCACAATAATACGCTGCTTTCGTGGCACGCTCAGCCCTCTGCGGTGTGCATTATGTATTGAGATGTCACAGCCCGCCCACACTACTGTATGGATGTGAATCATGGACATCCAATAACGAGATCAGAAAGAAACTGGAGATCTCAGAGATGTGGTTTCTCCGCAGAAGTCTAACACACGGGTCAGATGTTAAACATCAAAGTACTCAGTTACGTTAGGTCAGCGTGGCCGACGGGTTTATCTGGCTCGCTTTTACACTTCCTGTGCGCTGATTGCGGGGTAGTGGGTTCATTGCTTACACCGGTCATTTGGATTTCAACGCTGTCTTCTCGTTCAGAAAACAATGGCAAACTACTGAACGTAAAATTACCTGGAGCATTAACCTGGGGTTGATGGCAACCTCCAGCACAGGACACGCAACATGTATTACAGTTAGTCGCGTGACCTTGTAACAGGATCTGTTATGCAATTTTACATTCAACAGTTTGAGACTGCTTTCACTAAAACCATTGTGACAATCAAAGCAAAGCTAGCCTCTTCCCAAATCGTCTGTTACTGACCTTGAATCCGGTGGGCTGCTGTGTCAGGTTAACCCCATGCCTCTAAGCCAGGGACAATGGTACACTATTACGTAAAACTTATTAGGGATCACAATCAAGACAACCGCTGCGGTCGATAGGCTATAAAAGCCCAATACAGGACGTTTCTCAACAACAGCGGGGAAAATATAATCTGTCGTGTTTAGGACTAACTCGAGACAGAGAGAAAATAGAAAGGAGATCAAAACTCACGAAAAACGGATCTCAGTTATAACCAACGCTGAAGAAACAGGTTGAACGAGGAGGAATTTTTACTTTGAACTCTTCTGTGATGAGAAGACAATGGAGAACATTGTGACGACTGGAAAGTTCAAGGGGAAGAGAGGCAGGTGCAGACCAAGAGAAATGATACTGGATGGATTGAGACGGTGGTATGGAGGATTATCAGCAGCAGAGTTGATCCAGAACAGCAAAGGCCGAGATCTGTGGAGAGCCATGAACGCCTACACCAGCTGACTTGATGAAAATGATGAAATACTGAACGGAACTAAATGAACTCTCAACACTTGCCAACTTGCGGCCGTGAAGTTAACACAAAAAGAGGCGTTTCGGAAACTGTATTCGACGAACAATAAATGATTAGCAAATACATCGAGATCATAGCAATTAGAAATCTAGAACCGGGGTTGTGTCGGCAGAAGGATTTCACAGTGACCGTGGTTTCCGTGGGGATAACATCGCTCCACATTTGAACAAGATCAGAGACTATGTGTGCTATGTATTTCAGCCACTATATAATTAATCTATTCACTTCATATTATATATAACTCTGTAGTATGTACCCGAGGAGATGCAGCGAAACATGCCAGGCAATAAATCGTGGACCCAGTTATTTGTAGCTACTGTGTATAAATCCACTAAGTATATACATTATTTTCAATCATAAACTGCCAAACAATGCTGGGGTTGATTGCAAGGTCCTGTAAAAAAAAACCTGCAGCTAGCATAACTTCTAACGTGTATATTATGTTTTGAGACGTCACAGCCTGTCCATACTACTGTATGGATGTGAATCATGGACATCGAATAAGGAGATCAGAAAGAAACTTGACACCACAGAGCTGTGATATCTGGACAGAAATCTAAGAACTCGATAGACGGCTAGGAAGTCACATTTCAAAGTACTTATACAGTTATGTCTATGTCCTTAACAGGACGGCGCAATAAACCCCAGCATTTATTGGCTCTTTATTATTGTCAAAGCAATTGTACATTCAGTAGTCTGCCACTGCTTTCTGAACGGCGACGATCATACCATTGTGAAAATCAAAGCACATCGATCTGCTACCGAATGGCCAGCACCTGACTGCGAACCCTGCTACGTTGGGATTAAGAAACGAATTTAGCACTTCTAAGCCACAGATGCCCACAGCACGGTTCAAAGTACTCAGTACATCACAGTACAAAGTACTCAGTACATCACAGTACAAAGTACTCAGTAAGTCCAGTAAGGAGCCCTGTTCGTACCTTCAAGTGCATCGGGCATCCGGTACTAGAAACATATTTTAATATGACCAATCGGCACTCGGCGGGGGATAAGGTCGGTATATTGCCGCCCTCCTACACTTCCCAAGACATCCCTGGCACCCATTTAAGGCTGTGTCACTAGGTCAGTTTTGAAAAATGCGAATTCGCCCAGCTGCGGTTCGAACCCATTACCTCCAGGTTGTCAGGCGAGTGTCTAGCTACTGCGCGCCCTAGGTTCGCATCAAAGTAGGTACACATGTCACTTCATATAGACAGAAGATTAGCCATAGCAGAACACAACAACTGACATGTTTGAATAACGCAGACAGAAACAATAGATTGCACTATCTACTGCCTGGCTGATATGTTTCGCTGCATCTCGTCATGTACACACTGCAGACAGCACGCAACATAGACTAACAAGTTGGAGATTAGCATGGCCGAATGGATAACATCGTTATTTCTTAATCATCCGGTGTGCTGATGCGGAGGTAAGCTGTTCAACTTCTACACCGGTCAGTTGGACTAAAATGTTGACTTCTCGTCCTTGACTTGGGGGACGTAAATTACAAGTACCTCTGAAGTCAGAGTTGGTGAGGGACATTGGCAATAGGGAAAGCTAATTTATACGCAAAATTCAGTCCAGTGCTACTATAAGTAGCGTGAATGGACTAGGTTTGAGTTCAAAGCGACAGGGCGTTTACAAAATAAAATAATAATCAGATAAATCCTGTAAGCTGAAATCTACAATACACATATTCACAGTGATTTGAACACAGTAATTGACGTGTTGTGGCTTTGTCGTGAGAAAGCAATGTAACCGTTTGACATCTGGAAATCTAGGTATCTTCTTCTTCTGCTGCGTTCATCCTGAGTGTGTGTGTGTATGTGTGTGTATGTTTTTTTTTTTCAGACGTAATTGCGTTGTGCCTGTTTATATGCGTCTTTAGGCCGACACACCCGACTTCTGCGGGCATTTATTGACCCTGTTGACTTTCCTGGGTAAACTGTCGGTATTAGAAACAGCGGTAGACAGAGGCAATGTTGGGTGGTTGACATAGTGACATGGCAGACGTATTAAAGGTATAAAAAAACTTATCAAAAGTACACGAGACAGGTGATTATAGGTAACACATTGATCGGTTGTGTCACCCGGCATGACACGCGATGATAATGTTTTCAGTGTGTAAAACAGTCAGCAGTCTATTAATAAATCAGCGTGGATCGAACAGTAAGGACTGGATGATCAACATTAGGACCACCTGTCACCACGTGACCCAGGTCTGTCATACCAGGTAGCATAGTTAATTGTGTAAACGTTCCAGGCACAGGTTGGGGGAGGGGAGACAAGGGTGGGGGGAAGAATAGAACGTCGGTCGAACAGATAGAAGACTCATATTACAGAAAATTATGCATATAAATCAATACAAAGTCAGAAGACAAGGATATCTCCAGGTTGTGATGACACAGCGGCAGAATTAATCCAGGCAAGGCGAGAAAGCCGCACCCAAATCCACCATGCGCTGTGTATAAATATCTGGACCAGAGCTATTTGGCCCAAAGAATGGAAACGAACAAGCTATACCCCCCTGCCAAAGAAAGGAAATTTAAAACTGTGCACAAATTATCAGACCACCGCACTATCAGTAAAATCCTCTTGCACATTTTCATGTGAAACTTGTAAAATTATTAGAGAAATTAGATATAGACAGTCGAGGCTTTTGGGGCACGTTGTCAGAGGAAATAAATAAACTGGAGAACTAGGTGACAACAGGCAAGAGTGATGGGAAAAGAACAAGGGGAAGGCAAAGAAATAAATATTTGGATGGTTAGACCATGTGGTATGGTTGAGACAAGCACACAGTGATGATCTGACTCTGGTGATCGTGTGAGACGGCGAAACATGACCACCCACGCTTATCGGAATGGCACTTGATGATGATGACGATGAATCAATATGAAGAGCATTGAAATTAAATTAGAATACGAATTACAGGGAGTACAGGCATGTTTCAGACAGAACAGAGGAACCAGGGATTATATCTGCAACATGAGAACCATCTTTGAGAAATGCAAAGAGCACACTGTAGATCTTCGAACTTGCTTCAACGATTCAATAAGCCCTTGAATGTATTCAGCATCAGAAACTGTGGAACATCATGAGTGATATGGGGTTTCCAGCACATCTGATACACCTAATTCAGTCATTATACCACGATCAACAAGCAGCTGCCAGAGTAGACGGTGAAACATCAAGACGGTTTGAGGTGTACAAGAGAGTAGGGCAGGGTTGCTCTTCATATCTATTCAGCATATATGCAGAAAATGTAATGTGAAATGTCAAAAATGATGAGACCAGAGATAATTGTGATCCATTTGTAACTGGTGGAAAACAAATCTCAGATCTTAGATATGCAGATGTAACAGCTCTCCTCTTAAATCGTGCTAAAGGATTAAACTAGCTGATCTTGTCTGTGACGAGACACGGTGAAAGTCATTGATATGCTAATAAAATAATAAAATCACAGATAGCCGGACTGAATAAGTAGACATGCAGAGGCTTTCATAGTTAAACTAATAACATATACATTATTAGAAACACAAATGGGCGGACAGAATAGAGAGACAGATGGGCGAATATAATAGAGAGATAGGTGGGCGGACAGAATAGAGAAACAGATGGGCGAATTGAATAGAGTGACAGGACAGATGGGCAGATGGAATAGAAATACATATGAGCAGACAGAATAGAAAGACATATGGTCAGACAGATAGAGCTTCTCACAGTTACATTAAGTAAACATAATAAATTACAAGCGCATACTGAATAGAGAGACAGGTGAGAGGACAGGTAGAGTGACACGTAGGCGGACATAATAGAGAGACAGATGAGAGGACAGGTAGAGTGACACTAGGCGGACCGAATAGAGAGACAGATGAGAGGACAGGTAGATTGACACGTAGGCGGACAGAATAGACAGACAGATGAGAGGACAGGTAGTGTGACACTAGGCGGACAGAATAGAGCTTAGATGGGCGGACAGAATAGAGCTTAGATGAGAGGACAGTGACATATGCCTGGGTCATTGACATTGAGGTGCGTGACCCCAGTAGCGAGACTACGAGAAAAACAACCAGCCATGAAAAATAATGGTGAAGGTGAGTGGAGACCCCCCGGGTGGATGGGGAGAGAGACAGTTTTAGGCTGGGGTGTAATATTGTGGGGAGCCCACGGAGGGGCTACACAGCAGGGTTAAAAGACAGTGGACAACTTTGACTGGGCAGTGGAAGCTGGGACCGACTGAGGAGTCGGGTCGCTGGAGGACAGTTGATGTTTTGGACTCCGAGCGGATCGGTAGTCTAAGGAGAAGGAGCGGAGTTAGATATAGATCTCCGTCCTGTGTTGTTCTCCGAGTTTTGAATGCAGGCCTAAAACCCAGTGGGGGTAGGATAGCTAATGGAGGCCTGAACCCAGAGTGGGTTGTATAATGAGTGGAGGCCTGAACCCAAAGTGGGTTGGATAGCTAGCGGAGACTAGACCCAGTGTGTGGGTTGTGATGTGTGAGGTCCAGCTGTGGATAGTAGCTGGATAACTGGTTTATGAATGGGCGATTCATAAGGCCTTGAGAAGACAGTGATGTGTACGGGTTAAGTTGTGAGGAGGATATTTATATTCTATGGATTATATTGTTTCTGGATATAGAATTGTGTTCCGTTTGTCCGTGTTATTTCTGCAATAAAGGATTATGTGCGCCAACTCAATCTTGTTTAATGACTGGTGAATGTGCACTGCGGGGGTGAGTTATATTGTAAGACAGTTAGATAGCTCAATTGATACACCAGGAGCATCGTTACCTAGACAACGACCATATCACGCACTTATCATCAAGAACTTCGTGATATTATCTGGAAGACTAGTCCGTTCAAGGAAAACGGTGTAATATTGATATATCTGGGAGCTCTCCGGTCAAGAACTATATAGACATTGTGGTCATCCTGAGAGATCTAGGAGCTCGTCGCTTAGTAAAGATTTGCTGACAGCTGCATTCGGTCAAGGAACACCGTGCAATATGGAGATATCTGTGTGCTCTTCGCTGAGAGAGGAGTTATTATCTGGTGACTTCGTTCCATCAAACTAAAACCCTTGACAATTTGGATTTTGTGGCTTCAAGAGGTTAATGTGAACTCTTTTGTGTGTGCGCCAGGTAATTAACACAGACAGACGAAGTGAACACCCAAGCTAGCAGACAGTTAACGGAAAACCAGGATTAATCCAGAAGGTGGTGAGAATATCGAGCGTGTGTGTGTAAGACGGCACATCGGGAAAAACTGTCAGCGCGCATTGAGAAAACAGTGGCACAGAAATGTCGCGTGGACAAACAAGTGTTTGCGACAAGAGCGAGTCAGCACAGTGAGCCAGTATCGCTGTCGGTGATAAAGGCAGGATTGAAAATCAAAGATATTGACAGGTGTGTGTGGCGAGGCAACGCACTGTGTGGTGGCAGGTCGACTGGTCAAGATTTGTCGACGCCGTTAAAAAGATGACGCGGGGCGCTAATTGACAGTACAGATAAAGTACTGAGGACAGTGAACTCTCTCAGGGAAGGGAGAAGTACGAGGAATTGTAAAACAGAGAAAATTGACATTTGCTGATTCACCGGGAAGGGTGACAGACGGGGGTAGTGACGTACCCCTCCCACAGCCGTGTTCGGACAGGACATGTGTCTTTGTGGATAACGGACAAAGTTTCCGGTCAGTTTACAGACAGATTAAGTGTGTATTATTGTGAAACAGAGTACTGAGGTACTGACTGAGGTTGACCTACGAGGTCAAGGCCGATGCGGTGGAAATTTACTAAAATTTTCCAGAGGAGAACTGGATAAACAAGGTGTTTTTGAACGAAAACCAGACTTTATGGTCGTCTTTGTTATCATTACCTTGTTATAAGCAAACATTCTACAATAGACTATCACGTGTCGTCATAGCAACAGTGGGCGCATTTCTTTGCCAATAAGGATTTATATATACAAATTTAAAGCGCTGGACATTTGCTGCCATTTTTTGTGTTGAACTTTGTCTTTAAACGTAAATCTATCACATAATTGATACAACTACGGACCATCTCCGCAACGAAGGTATAAAGACGTTTGGATTATTACTTTGGTGTCACCACGTCCAGAGAAAGCACAATAACTTTACGGACTGTGTCGAGACAGAACATTTTGGATAACTACTATCACCTTCAATTTTTTTCGAAGGGTGGAACTTGTGATCACCACGTGAAATTCAGTCACCACGCAACAAATCAATGGGTCGTTTTGGAATTTGACGTCGTAGACATTTCGGAATTTTAACCAACAGACACTTCCAGCCTATTGTGAAAAACTATTAACAGCAAAATAAGAACTTTTGGCGACTAATTAATAAGCACATATTTGTCGGCCAACCATTTGGATATTTTGTTTGCTCCCATCGTCATATTTATTGTTGTCGAGTGTTACGCAATTATTTGTCTGTGGTCCAGTGTTTGTCAGGTGTAGGAGATTTTTGTGTGTTTCACGAAGGTCGTGAGACAGAGCAAAAAGGAATTGTCTTAGGTGCACCATATATTTTCTGGGAATTAAATCGAAAGGTCGGTTTGTTTGGTTCTGCAGTGACGCAGTGTTGGTCCTGGATTATATACCGTGCCATTTTGAGTCTAACGTCAGATCTGTGTATATTTTGGTGTTATATTTTTTTTCTCTTTTCATAATATTTACATATGGTATTGGTTGTGTTCGGATATATGTTATTATTGTGATCTTTCGTCATATCTACTGTCTAGTGGTCTGTGTCAGTTATATAAATATATATATTATTACGCGCACTGTGGTCGTTTCACACAAGCTTGTGGATGTTAGTGTGGTTTATTTCTTTGTGATCACCGTCTCCGTGTACTTGGCTTGTGCGTCTAGCGTGTTATAGACACCACTTATTGTTATCATTCATTCGCTTGTATGTGTAGTTACATGTATGTTTAACAATATTTCCAGAGATTTTCTACAGCTATTTGTTATATATATATATATATATATATATATATATATATATATATATATATATATATATATATATATATATATATATGCGAGGGAGTATAGGTGATATTCCCCCTCACTACCTAGTGATTATAGAGTGACGGTGTGAGTACAGGGTGACATTATTAGTACTAGGAATGTACGTACAGTCTGAGTGGAGGTGTCCTTAGGGAAGGTACACAAAGACTAGCAGCAGAGTCTTTATATTTATAGTTTGCTGACAGATAGCAACGGGTCCACAAGTACAAGATGCTTACTTTAATGGAATATATTGAAGCAGGTGAACGAATAGGCCTGAAAGGTAAAGAGTTACAGGAGTTTGCAGAAGCGAAATTGAAAGAAGTTCAACACTGGGAAAGAGAGGAGAGGCATAATCAACGCGAGGCAAAACGCCTACAGGAAGAAAAGGTAGCTGAGGACAAGCGCCTACAGGAAGTAAAGTTAGCTGAAATGGAAAACAAGCGTTACAGGAAGAAAAGTTAGCTGAGAGAGAACAAAGACAGGCTGAAATGGAAGCCAAGCGTCTACAGGAAGAGAGAGAGACACACACATGAAAAAGGAAATTGAGAAAGAGAAGATTAAGATGGAAGCGGAAATTGCTATAAACAGTTAGAATTTGCATCTAAGGGTAAAATTGAGGAAGGCAGAAGACCTTCGCAGTCGTCACAGCGACTAAAACTGCCATATTTTACGGACCGAGACCACCTTGAATCGTATCTTGACAGATTTCAAGCATCTGCGAAAACTTTAGGCATCCCAGAAGAAGAATATGCGATGCGGCTAGGCGAGTTTCTGACGAGTAAGGCCCTAGATACCATTTTTAATTTACCTGTGGAAGAAAGAAACAACTACACTATTTTGCATCAACGTCTGCTTACAAAGTTCCAACTAACAGAGCATGGATACAGAACAAAGTTTAGACAATTAGGGCCAGAGACAAATCAAGATTTCACAGATTTTGTTAACACAGTAAAGAACACATTTAATAAATGGATGGAGCTCGCAGAAGTAGGGAAAGATTTTAATAAATTAGTGGATTTAATGTTAAGAGACAAGGTAGTATCTGCATGCAATACAAACTTAGTAGCTTTCTTTGAAGAACGTAAGCCAAAGGACATAGACACAATGTCACAGTTAGGGCAAAATTACATGACTGCACATCCTAACAGTTCTATTGGTAGACATATGACGAAGGAAATAGTCTGTGCAGCGTACACTAAACAGGACTAGAATCCAGTTATTAGACCAAGGGCGAAAAGTGTGGATTCAACACATAGATATGAACAACAAGAACCTCAAGACAATGCTTTTCGAGGAAACAATGTTGGTAGAGTAGGACGTTACCCATACAAAAGGGGGAATTTCCAGAGACGTCCAAATAGTTATGCCGGATGTTGGAATTGTGGGAGCGGGAGACACAAGGCAGCACAGTGTGGTGCACAACCACCCAGTGAGCCAACAAGTAACGCAAGGAAGGAGATCATCTGTTTCAAATGTGGAAAGAAGGGGCGTGTCAGCTACCATTGTACGATGAGGGAAACGGAGCATTCTAATGCAGCACAAGTGATTGAGACTATCAACAATGAAGATTCTAGTGGGTGCAAACCTCTTTTTGAAAAAGACGGTCAGCCGGTCTTAGTGTGTGGTCATACAGTGAAAGCAGGATCAGCAGTCCATGCAGGTGGAAGCATGAAGATGCACCATGGTTTCGTTAATGATAGGCCAGCATTAACAATTAGAGATTCCGGGTGTACGTCTATCGGAGTTAGAAAAAGTTTAGTGAACCCCTCGGAGTACACAGGTGAAAAGATTAGATGCATAACATTTAATGGGACAGTAGAATTCTACCCATTAGCCGTGATAGCAGTAAAAACACCATATATCACAGGAAGAGTGGTAGCGTGTGTTCTAGACTCACCAGTGGCAGATTTGATCATCGGAAATGTACCAGGAGTAAAAGATAGTACAGAAGAAGAAGTAGCTTATTGGGACCAGAAACATAGTTTAAGTAGTAACGAGGTAGTTACCAAGAGAAAACCTAAACTAGAGAGTATAGTTGAAGAAAAAGAGGCACTTGAAGTAGACACAGAGGACAAGGATAGGACAGCTGAGCAGGTGAGAATGGATCTCAAATATAGTTGTAGAGAATCCCAGAGACTAGATACTACTCTCGACAAATGTTTCCAAGGGTGTAGTAAAGTGAGACATAGACAATCAAAGAAGGGTAGATTGTGCTTCGAAAGGAAGAACAATGGTCTCACTCGCAGGTTTTCAGATGACGGAACTGCATTTGGGCAAGTTGTATTACCGTTAGCACATAGAGACCGATATACAAGAACAGCTCAGGATAGGGCATGTGCACGGCACATAGGAGTAAGGCGGAAGCAGCATAGAGCAGGATGCCAGGTATATTGGCCAGGATTTAATAAAGAGGTCAGACTAAACAGAGATTTCAGTGTAACGGTACAATATGCAGACTGCAAAGTTAAGGTAGTTCAAAAGAGTGTTAACGACATCACTGAACCAGTATTAGCAAACAGATGTTTTACAGATATAGGAAACATGAGGCATGGGTACAGGAAGGGTAGACACAGCATCGACAGAAATAGGTGGAGGTTTGAGGCAAGAAAAGAACCACCTGATATAGGGTCGGTACACGAATAGTTTGTGTCTTCTTGAGGATGTTAAGAGACCTGCAGGTACACAGATATTATGTTTCCTATGTTGTGTTTATTATTATTATATGATGTATTATTTAGTGTGGTATCGAGAGTGAGATGGAGCCATACTTAGGGTTACCCAGGCAATATGTCTGGGTCACATATTTCATAAGTATTATTCTCCCAACGTTTGAAAACGAAGTTTTCTTTTAAGAGGGGGGGGGGGTGTTAATGACATATGCCTGGGTCATTGACATTGAGGTGAGTAACCCCAGTAGCGAGACTATGAGAAAAACAACCAGCCATGAAAAATAATGGTGAGGGTGAGTGGAGACCCCCCGGGTGGATGGGGAGAGAGACAGTTTTTGGCTGGGGTGTAATGTTGTGGGGAGCCCAGGGAGGGGCTACACAGCAGGGTTAAAAGACAGTGGACAACTTTGACTGGGCAGTGGAAGCTGGGACCGACTGAGGAGTCGGGTCGCTGGAGGACAGTTGATGTTTTGGACTCCGAGCGGATCGGTAGTCTAAGGAGAAGGAGCGGAGTTAGATATAGATCTCCGTCCTGTGTTGTTCTCCGAGTTTGAATGCAGGCCTAAAACCCAGTGGGGGTTGGATAGCTAATGGAGGCCTGAACCCAGAGTGGGTTGTATAGTGAGTGGAGGCCTGAATCCAAAGTGGGTTGGATAGCTAGCGGAGACTAGACCCAGTGTGTGGGTTGTGATGTGTGAGGTCCAGCTGTGGATAGTAGCTGGATATCTGGTTTATGAATGGGAGATTCAAAAGGCCTTGAGAAGACAGTGATGTGTACGGGTTAAGTTGTGAGGAGGATATTTATATTCTATGGATTATATTGTTTCTGGATATAGAATTGTGTTCCGTTTGTCCGTGTTATTTCTGCAATAAAGGATTATGTGCGCCAACTCAATCTTGTTTAATGACTGGTGAATGTGCACTGCGGGGGTGAGTTATATTGTAAGACAGTTAGATAGCTCAATTGACACACCAGGAGCATCGTTACCTAGACAACGACCATATCACGCACTTATCATCAAGAACTTCGTGATAGACAGGTAGAGTGACACGTAGGCGGACAGAATAGAGCTTAGATGGGCGGACAGAATAGAGATTAGATGGGCGGACAGAATAGAGCTTAGATGAGAGGACAGGTAGAGTGACACGTAGGCGGACAGAATAGAGCTTAGATGGGCGGACAGAATAGAGCTTAGATGGGCGGACAGAATAGAGCTTAGATGGGCGGACAGAACAGAAAGACATATGTAACTTTTAAGTCACCAGGATGTCCTCAAATGCCCCTCTTTTCATTACATGACCAAAGAATACTGTTTCTTATTGTTGCGTACAATGTTCTATGTAATAGAGTTTTTTCCAGGCAATAGTCGTTGTTTACTCTGGCAGTCCAAGATTTTCACAACATTTTTCTCAGAAACTGCATCTCCGCTGTAGTCGAACTCTTCCTAATTAGTTTGTTCACGCTCCATGATTTACTGCCATACGACTGAACAGGTTCTATATGTAAACAATGTTCTATGTAATAGAGTTTTTTCCAGGCAATAGTCGTTGTTTACTCTGGCAGTCCAAGATTTTCACAACATTTGTCTCAGAAACTGCATCTCCGCTGTAGTCGAACTCTTCCTAATTAGTTTGTTCACGCTCCATGATTTACTGCCATACGACTGAACAGGTTCTATATGTAAACATGTAAACACTCTCTTTCTAACACTCCATGAAAGTGAGTATTTACATGTTTTACTTTCGATCCCGTTATATGCAACTGTGGCTTGGTCTGTTCTGCTCTCTTAATCTCTGCCACACATCTTTAATCTGATGTTATGATTTACTCCAAATATTTGAATTTATTGACTACGTTTGGAATTGTTCGCTTTTCTTCTTTTGTCCCACTGCTTTTGCCGTGAAGCGACGAAGAGGGGTGGCGGGTGAAAATTTCTGTGTTTCGCTTGTCTTGTTGCTTGTACTAACATCATAGTTAATTTTTTCAATGTGTCTATTTCTCCATCTAGCCAACTCTTCCTGGGTCATCCTCTCACCTTGTACCCCGATGTTCTCATGTAGAACGCTCTAGCCGCTGATTGATCTTGTTCCATTCTAACTAAATGTCAGAAACATTTAATTCTTTGGTGTTCTACAAAGTCAGTAACAGGTGATGTTCCTACACTTGTTCTTAGTTTCCCATCCGTCTCTCTACATGTTCTTGTTTTCCCAGCTGGCTTTCTTATGCATCACATCTCACATGATGCGATTTTACGTCTGGGTGTTTCCAGGACTACCCATGTCTGACATTGGTACCACAGCGCGGGAATTAATACAGATCTATCAACTTCTGTTTGTATGCATGTTGATATTTAGATGTGTTAGGATAGGTGTTATTTGATAGTTGATGTTTTCTATTTTCTGTATTCTCGTGTCTATTTCTCTGTCTAGTCTTCCATCACATGTGAACACACTGCCCAGATATTTGTACTCTTGAAGTTGTTTTAGTGATTCTCCCTTTATATTTACGTTCTTTGACACCAGTGTTCGTTGAATTGTCATAAATTGTTTCAGTGTTCATCTTGATATTAAAAAGCTGACAGCAATTATCAAGGCAATGTATATGGTACTGGAGATCAGCATTGTTCTTGTACAGTAACTGATCGTCTGCTTACAGCAGCTCATTTAAACTCTCTGAGAAGTAAGACCGGCCTACGTGCCCAATTTGTACCCCTTTTAAAATAAGATTCTATTCAATTCAATTCAATTCTCTGGTTGTGGATTTGCTTATTTAGTAATCTTATTATTGTTCGCTTCTTTTACAATATCACAATTTGGAGTTATTTTATTTCTTTGATATACCCACTGTTTCTCTTCTCTGAATGTAAATATAGCCAAAGTATTTCAGTTTCCGCGAGGATATGCTGCTTATGGTCGAGTGTTCTTCAACGGTCTTGTAGAATATTAGCATCTTTTCTTGTGACCATGTTAATCTAGGAATGTTTCTGTGATATTTGAGTTCCACAGACATGATTTTCTTCTCTAATGACTGCTAAAAGTTGGCTATTAAAAACGATAAAACAAAGAAAATTGAAATATTTTGGTCACTTGAAACGTCACGAAAGTTTGGAGAGAACAATAATGTAGGGGTTTATGCCTGGGAAGAGAGGAAGAGGAAGGCCAAAGAGAAGATGGGTGCAGGGTGTGGCGGATAATCTCCAGGTGGGTGTATCGGACGCGGGACATCTTGCTTATGATCGAGCAGTTTTCGGGAAGGTTGTTATGGGAGCGAGGTTCTGCAAAGGACATGCTACTGAATGAATGAATGAATGAATGAATGAATGAATTAATTAATTAATGAATGAAGGAAGGAAGGAATGAATGAATGACTGCTAAATTGTCCATGAATCACATCAGCATAGTCAAATAGAGACTGGAAATCGCAAGCGCGCCAGCTCCAAACTTCCGCTGCTCAGATGTCAGTGTATTGGCTTCTCTCCCTACACACGTTTGCTTGATTTTAACGCTCACTTCTCCTCCTTGACCTGGGGGAATTAATTACAAATACAACGGCTCTGTTGGCGAAGGTGTTTCGACTGCAATTCGTAATCCCGGATACCGCGTTCGACACACAGCTGCGGGAGATTTTGAAGCAGACCGCGTTGCGTTGGTTTCTATACAAAGTTACGAGTGGCGGTCGTTCTGGAAGCAATGGCAAACTACTGAATGTAAACTTGATCAGAAATCACAACCATATCAAAAATGCTGGGGTTGACTGCGACATCCTGTAAGTGATATGGAACTAAGTTTTAACCTAAGAAGTGGAACTGCGTTCGCCTGGTGGCGAGGGATCCTGGTATTAGGGAAAACTGGCTGTCACCGCCTCACTTGCACATTTAGTAAAGGGCTGCAATTCCAGCCCAAGGGAAACCATTGAGTCGAGCAGGACCCGAGTAATCTAGACCCTTCTCGAAAGAGATGGTCCCCAAGTCCATGATTCCGTGGACACTGATGTGGCCCGCCTAATGCGGGGTCCACGAGGAACTCGGACAGAGTTACCGCCCGTGTCGAGTTAGGACACGCGGAGACCGGCAGAGGACAGATGGACTTGAGAGAGGCAACAGGGCCTGCCTTTGAGGGACTCTATAGATATCAATAGATATATAGACATAGGCTAGATAGTTTG
This sequence comes from Cepaea hortensis, assembly GCA_963921405.1. NCBI lineage: Eukaryota > Metazoa > Mollusca > Gastropoda > Stylommatophora > Helicidae > Cepaea > Cepaea hortensis. The sequence continues at coordinate 5,250,754 of OY992882.1, forward strand.
CTAGACTGTTAAATGATACTTATGTGTTTGATGTTTACTATTTGGGAGATGTAATAGAGCGCGGGTCTGTTTACCCACTGCGCCAACGCATACTGTATATGTAAATACAATAAATCTTCGATCTCATAACGAACAGATTTATTGTTGCCTGTATGAACCCAAGTTTAGTTACCTAGATACGAGCAAGACTATGACAGGCTTTTTGGGGGCTAGTTTTCCGGTTTTGGCATAGAATGTTTTCTTAAAAACCTGTTAAATGCCATGTAAAAGTAATTATTTAATCATATCACATTGATTTTTGATAACACATTGATTTGTTTAAATCAAAGAAATTGTTAACGTTACAAGGTTACATAAAACTAGTAGCTATCTAGCGATAAAATAGAAGTAATCTGAGTCCCTCGGCAATGTCTCACCATTGCCTCCACAGCGCCTCTTTATTTTGATTCTGTAAACAATTTTTTTTTGACATGTTACTATTTTGACATTTTTTTTGTTTTTGTGACAGTGACTAATGTTTTCTCGCTCCACGAGCAGATTGTTCCGCAACAAGTGCCGCGTCCAACCGATGAAACCTTTCCAACAATAACGAGAGTGCAAGATAACTTCGAGGAGCTTCAAAATTCAGAGCTAAGTTTCACCTCATACTCATTGTACTTCTAAGCTGTACTTCTCATGTTTCATCAATGTATTATTTTGTATCATATTGATTTCGTTGCATATTCATGAAATTTTCACCAACATAACCTTGCATTTTGATTTACACATTAATAAGTAGGAGAGTTAACCAAATTTTCGACCACACAACATATTTTTTCTAAGGGATTTAACTCTATAAACTTAACAAACAAGTAAAACACAAAATGTCTAGTTTAGATCAATGCATTGAGCAAGGAAGAAAGTTAGGTTATAAAGAAGAGCAACTGTCAGAATGGGCACAGAAAACGCACGCAGAAAACATTGCCCGTGAAGAAAGAGCGATAGAACGAGAGGAAAGGAAACTTCAAATGGAAGCCGAAGAAAAGAAATTACAAATGCAAATGCAAGCAGAAGAAAGGAAACTTCAAATGGAAGCCGAAGAAAAGAAATTACAAATGCAAATGCAAGCAGAAGAAAGGACACTACAAATAGAGGCCGATGAAAAGAAATTACAAATGCAAATACAAGCAGATGAAAAGAAAATACAATTGCAGGCTCAAGAGAAACAGATGGAGCTTGAGGCCGCCGCCAAACAGGCCCAACTAAATGCCGAGACACAGATTAAACTAAAACAGATGGAAATGGAGGCCAACGCAGAAATATCAATAAATAAGTTAAGAAGCAAAGAAGAAGAACAAAAATATAATAAATATAAAGGTCTCGTGAAGGCTTTCTGTTCTGGAGATGCCATCTCCGCTTACTTAGAAAATTTTGAATGTCTCATGTCTCATCATAAAATCAGTAAATCAGATTGGGCATTTATTCTAATGAGGAATTTGGCTCTTGAACCACTGAAAGTAATAGAAACAATACCACAGGAAATGCGAAAAGACTATGAGTACCTAAAACAACGCATTCTCCAACATTTTTCTTTAGACACTGCAGGTTACCAACAACAATTTGCCAAATTATCTCCACAACCAAACCAAACCTTCATAGATTATGTCAGTACAGTCCAAGACATATGCACAAAATGGATTAACTCGACTAAAACCAACAATAGCCATGATAAACTTAAGGAACTAATTATAATAGATAAAATAGTTAGCACCATCCCCACACCTTTTGCCAAGTTCTTAAAACAAATGGATTGTAAGAGCATTCAGGAAATCGAGGCGAAAGGAAATGCATTTTTTACAGCAAATAGGGATATTTTTCAACATAATATAAGTCACAATGATACGGCAGCTGCAGTAGTGAACACCAAATACTCCAAACAATCACAGAGCAGATTTAAACCACGATCCAATGTCGGTAAAGTAGTAAGGTGCCAATATTGCAATTTTCATCACGACAGTTACGGTATGTGTGACAAATCACCCACTTACCCTGAACACCTCAAAAAGATGGTAGAGAAGCAAACAGCTAAACGCATGGCTTACCACAGAGCAATTAAATGTTATTTCTGCAATAGCTGGGGTCACTATAATAAAGATTGTCAAGGCCGAAAGTTATTGAAACAGGCCAATGCGGCATTAGTAGAAACGTCGACTGACGAAGAGCTGGAGTCGCTAAATGAATGTGAAAATCAACACGACAATGAAAGCGAGCTTGGGAATGCTGTACACGTAATCAACACCATAACAGACAGTAAGTGCAACACCTGTACAAAGTTCCAACGTGACACAACACTACATTGTGGTCACATAATCCCAATTGCAAATGAAATAGCTAACGCTGCCTTATCATCTACAAGCAAGCTAGTTTTTTATACAGGGTTTGTTAACAACAAAAAGGGCACGTTAATTCGTGATTCCGGCGCAACTCTCTGTGGAGTGAGGAGAACATTAATAGACGCTAAAGACTACACAGACAAACATGTGACGTGTCGCACATTTTCAGGTACAATAGAGAAATATCCCCTTGCTTTGGTCGAAATTCAAACACCGTTCATATCGGGGCGAGTATTGTGTGCTATCCTTGAAAATCCCGTCGCGGATATTATACTTGGTAATTTACCCAACATACATCCATGCTCTGAAACAGAAATAAAAAGGTGGGAGCAAAAACACGGTATCCACCACAGAAATAGCAACACAAAAGAGAAACACCATTCTTGCTTGTCTCAAACTGCCAAAATACCAAGGGAGACAACCACTGAGGTAATTCAGGAAGAATTTACCGAGGTGTACAATGCAGGGGCGGTCGAATCAAGAAACGATACGACCGAATTAAAACCTCGAATTGAGGATGCGACCAAACTACCAAGTACCGAGCCTGTAAATGTGCAACAAGACACACAACACACAAACGCAATAACACGACAGACAACCCACAAAACCAACACCGACCAACTACAGGAATCATTAGAAATAGTAGCGCCAAACTCAACTAACATCACTTTTGGTAATGAACAGAAAAATTACCCTACACTAGCACCATACTTTAAGTTAGTAGGCCTTAAGCCAAAATTAACAAAGAACGCATCGTGGACATTTAGGCTACAGGATAACATCTTAACTAGATTTTACACAACAAAACAGACCAAGACACAGCAAATAGTGCTACCACAAGCACATCGAAACAAAGTTTTAAAAATAGCCCATGACTCCCCTTTTGGAGGTCATATGACATACGAAATGACCAAGGCTATTATCCTGACCCAGTTTTATTGGCCAAAGTTTGACCAGGATATTAAAACCTTTTGTGCAACTTGTGTTATATGTCAGAAACTGGTCAACAAGGGGAATAACCCTACTGTATTCTCTTTAAATAGAAACTTGCAATTATCCCATGGAAATATGTTGAAACCATATTATGTTAGACAGGACAATGAGACAAATGAACTGACTCAACGAACTGGTGACGGAGACGAAACGACAATTTCTCAACGAAATGACACCTCGACAAACGAAGCATCGTTAACGACACACTCTTCCGACGATGAAAACGACGAAGACAGATGGACATTACCGACAATCTGTGATATCGACAACGACAACAAATGTGACGACAAAAACGACGACGACAATGACATTGAAGACAATGGACAAACAGTGGCATCTGTGATAAATCAGACAGACGTGGACAACATGGAAATCCCTGTACCAATCATGACTGACGACGGAATTAATGACGTAGTTGCTTATATTGATGATATATGCATCCATTCTTCTGATATGACTTCTCACTTACTCACCCTTAAACAAGTCTTCCACCAAATCTCTCTTTTTGGACTTACTATCAAACCTTCCAAGGTTGAAATAGGTTATACACAAATAGACTTCCTTGGTCAAGGAATTTCTGAAGGAAAATTGTTGACTGATGATAAAATTGTTTCTAAGATCCTTAAGCTAGAAGTACCTACCACAAAGAAGCAAGTTAGAAGTTTACTAGGTCTGATTAACTATTATTCGAAATTTATTCCACATTGGGCAGAATTAACCTCAATCTTTTCTGATATGTTAACTAAAAATCATCCATCAAAAATTTGTAAAAGTACCAGCTTAGATGATGCAATGTGTAAATTGAAACATATTTTTTCTAATCCACCAGTCTTACGATTACCCAACATAAATTTACCCTTTATTTTGACCACAGATGCGAGCGCTATCGCAATAGGAGGATGCTTGATGCAGGAAATGGATGGCATAAAACACCCAATTCTCTATGTAAGCCGCAAACTAAAGAAGGCTGAGACTCGGTATGCCACAGTTGAATTAGAGTGTTTAAGCCTAGTGTTTTGTATATTGAGATTATCGAAGTTCCTCTTAGGGAGTCACTTTGTGGTCCTCACTGACAGTTCGCCATTATTAGTCCTTAACCAGGGGTCGCCTAAAAACCATCGGCTACAAAGATGGTGTCTTCTACTTCAAGATTTCGACTTCGAAATCCGCCACATCAGAGGCACCGACAACATTGTGGCTGACCTTTTGTCACGGCAGGTGAATGCGCCAGTAGAATGACTCTGATCACATCGACCATTAGCCATACTATAAACTGTGATACATTTAGTCGGTTGCATATTACAGTGGAACTCTACACCTGCTAGAGTACTCTCATTGATTAGTTGAATTACGACACCCAAGAACATGATACGTTACTTTGAGAACTATACCATCAAGTGCCTAAGCGCTAGAACACTTCCAGCAAGAAACAGTAACTGTGTTTGTGTCAACCAATAAGATCAACCAACGAACTAACTCCGAATTCTGTAAGAACTCGTTATATAGGACATTAAGAACATGCCATACTTGCTGTTACTACGTAACTTTACAAACAGCCGAAACAGAACCCCATCGACTACGACACTCAAGAGACAGCCATACTAGCTTTACCATTCATGGCATAACACGCTAGCGACAGGAGGACGACGCGCACATCATCGTTGGATTTAATTAATTAATTAGTTTAGGATTAAATATGTATTATATTTCCATTACTGTTGTATATAAATTGTATTCACCTGTAATTTGTACATATTCGACATTAATATTACAGGCGGTACCATTCCTAAGCTAAAGAACCGTCCTATACAATTGTCTCTATTTAAATTATAACCCATTTGTGAGTCATCGTACAAGAAGTACGTATTTTCTTAAAGGGCAAATATCGCCTAGCCCATTTTTTCTAATGGCAATAACACTTACCTCAACTTTAATTATATATTTTAACCAAATACTATTTTTAATGAAAAATGAGTGAATGACTGGGTGAATGGATTAAATGAGAGAACGATACACTTGGCGGACAAATTGTACGCAAACCGTATTTATTTTAATTTGTCTGCGTCTTTCATGTAAAGTGTATGACTTGTCTAATTTGTGAATACATGTGTAGTACTTAGTTTAATAGTGAGTTAATATACTTAGCTTAGCAGTTAGGATACATCCAAGCACCACTACTTGGAATGCCTGTTCATGTATTGCACACAGTGCAGTAGTTCATGATTGAGGTTATCCCAACTCGTGACGCTTGGAAATACGCCACACATTCAGCACACACAGTACACAAACCTTAAAACTCAACACTATCAAGTTAAAATACAGTCACTTTATTAGAAACATCAACTTATTAGTCAAAGCACACTAACAAGCCAACAGGGACACTTGTAGTATGAGGGGGATAAAATGACAAGGTAACTACATATTTAGCATTACATAACATACGGGAGTAAAAGTGTATAGAAATACACACACAGATCAAGATTTGAAGGTGTACTTATTTAGCCAAGACTTCGGTCTTGTTAACCCTCTATTATATAGGGGTTATTTGTCTGGGTACCATTTAGGGTACTATGAGAAGGGCAAGTTGTAAATACAACTACTAAAATGCCACGTAACTTCGGTCTGATAAGCATATTTAAGCACACGAGAGACAGGGATCTCTGCACCAAATCAGACAAGTGTTGTATGGTAGAATACATGAGTTTTTAGTGCTAATAGGTAGGTTGCCAGGTTACTATCCACCAAACTACAAACACCAACTGTATGTGATTCGGTGACAGAATTAGAACGGATCTAATTCCCAACAACAAATCATGTCACGGGGGAGGAGGGATCCTGTCACCGCCTCACTTGCACATTTAGTAAAGGGCTGCAATTCCAGCCCAAGGGAAACCATTGAGTCGAGCAGGACCCGAGTAATCTAGACCCTTCTCGAAAGAGATGGTCCCCAAGTCCATGATTCCGTGGACACTGATGTGGCCCGCCTAATGCGGGGTCACGAGGAACTCGGACAGAGTTACCGCCCGTGTCGAGTTAGGACACGCGGAGACCGGCAGAGGACAGATGGACTTGAGAGAGGCAACAGGGCCTGCCTTTGAGGGACTCTATAGATATCAATAGATATATAGACATAGGCTAGATAGTTTGCTAGACTGTTAAATGATACTTATGTGTTTGATGTTTACTATTTGGGAGATGTAATAGAGCGCGGGTCTGTTTACCCACTGCGCCAACGCATACTGTATATGTAAATACAATAAATCTTCGATCTCATAACGAACAGATTTATTGTTGCCTGTATGAACCCAAGTTTAGTTACCTAGATACGAGCAAGACTATGACACTGGCCCACTCGTAACAATCAATGCAGTGATAAATACGCTTGAGTTGAAAGCGAGCCAACGAGAAAAACAATAGAAAGTAATACATCGAAGAAGCTAAGGACTAGTTCAACATAATAAAAACAGATATAACCCAAACTGCATGCCATAATAACAGACTAATATCGCGATGTCCACAAAATGCATCACAACAAATACAACACTCTCCCAAAATAATGAATAATGAAACTTACCTAGTGTGATTATTAATTGGAAATATACTATATTCTCAACTGTCTTACAGTGTCACCGAGATCACAACTATTACCAAAATGAAACAAATCACTAGCTAATCCCAGGTGATATTTCATTAGACACACTCTCAGAAATACACCATCGAACAACCGCGTAAACTAAATGTCTGTTCAGCTAGAGAACGCAAGTCGAGTTTAGGATTGTTAGGTTTCTAGATCTTCCTTGACAGCGTGTTGATACACACATAGCCTAGTTTTCTAGACCGCTTATGTTTGGAGAGCCGAGGTCACTAACTCCAGGCCGATAAAGGTCCTGTTTTAACATGCTGTTATGGACAAACTGGAACTGTTTTGTTTCTTTAAAAAGCGACTCGCTGTAAGTCTTTCGTCTGAGTCCACCTCGCACTTTTAAAATTTGTGGAGCCTCACTCACTCGCTCACTCACTCATTCACTGACGCATTCACTCACTTACTCACTCATCCACTCACTCACTCACATTTCAAGAAAAATGTGGTCAGGTCCCGTTCAGTTGTCGATATATCGGTTAGTTATAAAGCAAATGTTACTGTCATTGGCGTGGCAAATATTAAAGCCACGACCGTAGGAAATGATACAACCGTTTCAGGAAATTGTCCAACGGGTTGTCTTTTGATTGTAGACTGTAGTCGCAGACAGACCATCTAGGAATTTGTCTCAATACAGAAAATATTTCATTCAACAATATGTAGAGAGAAGTTATATGGCTGTTCATCTGAGGAAAGGACGTGCATCCATGAGTATATAACGACCTAAGAGCGTACTAGAGGCTCGGCCAAAGCCACGATTGCTGAATCTATCAGGTAGACAGAAGCATCCATTGTTTCTGGCTCAAGTAAGACAGGCAGACTTGTTTGGCAGGCGACTAGAGAACTGTAGCTAATCAACAAGACTAATGGACTTGGGTCTGATTCGGTAACGTAAGGAAAGTTAGTTAGTTAATTAGTTAGTTTAGTTAGTTAGTTAGTTTAGTTAGTTAGTTAGTTAGTTTAGTTAGTTAGTTAGTTAGTTAGTTAGTTAGTTTAGTTAGTTAGTTAATTAGTTAGTTAGTTAGTTAGTTTAGTTAGTTAGTTAATTAGTTAGTTAGTTAGTTAGTTAGTTAGTTAGTTAGTTAATTAGTTAGTTAGTTAGTTAGTTAGTTAGTTAGTTAGTTAGTTTAGTTAGTTAGTTAATTAGTTAGTTAGTTAGTTAGTTAGTTAGTTAGTTAGTTAAGTTTAGTTTAGTTTAGTTTAGGTTAGGTTAGTTTAGTTTAGTTTAGTTTAGTTTAGTTAGTTAGTTAGTTAGTTAGTTAGTTAGTTAGTTAGTTAGTTGGTTGGTTGGTTGGTTGGATGGTTGGTTGGTTGGTTGGTTGGTTGGTTGGTTGGTTGGTTGGTTGGTTGGCTGGCTGGCAGGCTGGCTGGTTGGTTGGTTGGTTGGTTGGTTAGTTAGTGGACAGATCATCCTCATTGCACATCGAACTATTCAGTCCATAAGTGCTCAAATCCCCTCATCAGCAAATTCTTCCAGCGTGTAGCGGCTCACGACACCAGTTCTGTGTTGATTTATTACTCTTCTTTGGCTTCCTGCGTAGTGTTCTTGTTTGGCCTCACCTCTTTTAACTTACTGTTCTCGCACCCTGACCATGGTTGTAGATTCCCAGTAAAAGATCCATCTCCTACTCGAAAAAAGGTCACAAAGCAATACGACCGGCCGCCGCCATCTTGACCGGAAGCTCAATGTAAGGAAAGAATGGCATTACCGCTCTCCACTCTATTAGTAATATTACCACACTGTAGGTGCTGAGCATACCTCATGTACCAGGTCATTCCCAGGGAGCCGCTGTGGCGTAGTGGCTAGACTCCCGTCTGCCGGTCTAGTGGACATGGGTTCGATCCCCGCGGATTTGACTTTTAAAAATAAACAAGGGTTCCCAGGTGGACCCAGTCTAATATGCGTACTAGGAAATGTCTTGGGAAGTCAAGGTGGCGACTGGTCAAAGACCTTATCCCCAATGTGCCCTGATGCGTGAACATATGTCCTTGAGTGACTGACTGACTGACTGACTGACTGGCTGGCTGGCTGACTGCCTGACAGACTGACTGACTGACGTATCTAATTACTTACTTACTTACTTACTTACTTACTAATTACTTACTTACTTACTTACCTAATTACTTATTTACTTACTTACTTTACTTTACCTGTTTACTTACATACTTACTTTACTTACTTACTCACTTATTTACTTACTTACTTACTTTCTTGTTGTTGTGTTCTTTCTCCATCAAGAATGATGACGACCATTCATTTCATCCAGTGAGGTTGAAAGTATGGAGCCGTAAGTACTAAGATGGCTGATAAGGCCTATTGTGGCTCGAAATGTTCTTTGACAATGTGGGCAAAGAATACTTGACGTTCCAGGAGGAGGATCTCCTGCAGTGGTTTTTCTGTCCAGCCATTTCTTCACAGCTCTTGCAGTCCTGGTTGCTTCACAAGTGGCTGCAACCTTGTGTAATGATGCACGCTACGAATTTCGGTCTTTGGCAGCAGTCTCCCAGGTTCATGATGAATTAGAATGACTTGCGCGATGAACTGGATTAAAGTTATTAATTGTTGCGCAATTCGTCGACCTCACTCTCTTGCCTGAGCCCATCTGCGCCCAGTGGCAAGACAAGTCAAGACGACTGGAGACGAATACAGGTGCAGTGGATGACCAGGGCACTCTACCTGCCTTGCCGTGCTCATTATGTTCCATAAAGCGTTGCAGGTAAACGCCGTCTTGCCCATTGAATCAACGATGATTTCTTCTGCGCAGTCTGCCGAAACCTGTCTTCCCATGCTGGGTAGGCATACCCTAATTCACCGATTGGTTTGACACCAAATCGGTTACCCTAGCCTGGTTTAGCCAGCCTGTCACAGCTGTTGTCCGAGGGGTGGCCGCTGTCGCATGCTGACAGCTACTAGGAGCCACAGGCGTGAGCTGGATGTCAAGCTTGGACCAGTGGGGGATGGGTCCCTAAAAGAGCGTGACAGTCATCCTTACCAAAGATACTACCAATGACTGACACCCCGTACCCCCCCCCCCCCCCCCAACTTATTTACTTACTTAATTACTCACTTACTTATATAATTACTCACTTACTTATTTACTTGTTTTACTTACTTACTTACTTACTTACTTACTTACTTACTTACTTACTTACTTACTTACTTACTTACTTACTTACTTACTTGCCTACTGACTGACTGACTTCGTTACTGAGTGACTGACTGACTGACTCACTCACTCACTGACTAACTGGCTGAATTATTTTACTGACTGACTGACTAACTGACTGACAGACTGACTTAATTACGCCATGTCATGTTGGTATGTTCATGAAGTCATTACAGCCAGCCCGGATCTTGCCAACTGTATGCGCGATGTTCACGTCTGCTGTACGTCACGTGTGTGTTCCGAGGCTGATACAGCCTAGAGCGGTAATCAACAAACATGATAGGGTCTGCCCCTTTATAAACTGTTACGCCATTTAGAAGTTATCTAAGTATGTTTTTAATACATATATTATCAATTTTATATTCCGTATAGTGGTTACTTCAATTCAGTCACAATTTTGTGGGCATGTTATGAGAAGAAATGATTTGGAGAACTTGGTGACAACTGGCAAGATCGAAGGGAACAGACCAAGGGGAAGACCGAGAAGTAAATATCTGGATGGCATGGCCACGTGGCATGGCCGAGACAGAAACACGGAGCTGATCCACGACTCTGGTGATCGAGTGAGATGGCAGAACATGACCACCCACGCTTACCGGCATGGCACATGATGGATGGATGGTTACTTCCGTCTAGGAATGTGACTCATTTGCAGATGATGTCCTTACGTGCAGGCAGATGGAGACACCGGGTGCAAATAGCGCAAGGAGTTACAAGAGACGGCAAACAAAAGTGATCGACTGGTGTGCAGAGATGGGTGGTGTCCTTGAGCCAAATGGGCGTCTGTCTTGTGGTGCTCTCTGGGCTGTGGGATGGTTGAGGCTGTCGGGACTCTGAGGGAGGGACAGACGGACACATAATCACACTGCTACTGGTAATATAAGTGTTGGGACTCTGCGATGGTTGTTGAAGATGAGAACGCAGCACTATGGGGATGTCCACCGTGCTTTGATGCCGGTTCGTGACTCAATTCAACTCAACTTATTTACTGCGCAAAACTTGCTGAATAGTTCTAGATTTTCGTCCATGACTCCAGGTCTATCTTTCCCTATGATTTCTTCCTAGCGAGTGTTATCTATTGGATCCCGTCTTGGCATTTAGGTTACCTATCAAAGTTTTCATGATTCCAATTTTTTTTTTATTGCCTACAGTAGTTTTAAGTTTAAATTTTTTGGACATGTTATGAGAAGAAATGGACTGGAGAACTTGGTGACAGCTGGCAAGATCGAGGGGAACAGACCAAGAGGAAGACCGAGAGGAAAATACCTGGATGGCTTGGCCACATGGCATGGACGAGACAGGAACACTGAGCCGATCCACGACTCTGGTGATCGAGTGAAATGGCGAATCATGACCGCCCACGCTTTCCGGCATGGCACATGATTGATTGATTGATTGATTGAGTTTTAAGTTACATGCAATAATCGTTAACTGTTCCATCCACACCATTTGTTGGTGCGCAACACTGGAACGCATTCATGTTCACAGTCTTTTTCTTTGGTTCTAAGTGCTGCTATTATGATTCAAGAACTCATTGCTCATCGTGTTGTTAATGCTTTCTCTGACTCTTTAGATAGCATGTCCACCCCTTCATTGTGAGGTTCATTGTCCTCTGAGAACATCACTGTTTCACCTGTGTTAGAAACTTTTTGTCTGTTTCCCTCCAGCCTGTTTCGCATAATCTCAAAATGTTAATCTCGTGGTATGTAATGTTTTTGTCTACCACATGTGATGTCTTTCCCGATTGATACATAGTTCCAGCATTCCGATTGCCAGCTTTGAAGATGTTCCTTGCTTAAAGGAGGTAAGTCGGCGCGACCTCGGCATCAGCGCAACATAAGTTTCAGAACGAGAGCTTTTATCCAGTCCGCCGTGTTGTCCTCCCACCGATAAGATAACCCTATGTTTGATATAACCTATCACTTGTCAAGATTAAACCATTGGTGGCGGGTCTTGGTTTGTTTGTTATCATCTTCCACTTGTCAAGATTAATCCATCGGTGGCTGGCCCCTCGTTCGATCTTGTCTATGCATTGATATGATAGTTCTACCACGTGACCCTCAATTGTGTGTCACACATCTGACACACTTTATTAACATATTTCAGCGTAGGCTGTGTTCTCTGAACACTTGACACCCACGTGCGTACAGCGTAGCGACAGCTTGGAAATTGCTCTCAGGGAGTGTGTTTGGGTTTCGCGTAGAGATATTTGCAAACATAGCGGTCCAGCATCTGGAGATACTAATAAGAACACTTTTATTTTTGTAGATGAAATGATGAATTTTACAGGAAGTCAGCGTGATCACATGGACATCAGCGCTGTTTCTAAAACATCCGGTGTGCTGATGCCGAGGTTCAATCCTTACACCTGTCAGCTGGATTAAAATGTTGACTTGGGGACGTAAATTAAAGCACCTCAAAAGTCGGAATGAATTCGCCTGATGGCGAGGGACACAGGTAATAGGGAAAGCTAATCCTCACGTAAACATCAGTCCCCAGTAGTGGCAACTACTAGAAGTAGTACTACTTGTGTGGACTAGGGTTGAGGTCAAAGCGAGCGTACACCCCCAAGAGAAAGCCTGATTGATGAAAACTGCGTCACCAGGTTCCAGGTCAACTGCCCGTCTTATTCTTCTTATGTCTGATATGGAGTAAGTTCCAGGTCAACTGTCTGTCTTCTTCTTACTGTGACTGGAGCAGGTTCTAGGTCAATTTCCTGCCTTCTTCTTCCTATGTCTGGTCTGGAGTAGGTTCCAGGTCAACTGTCTGTCTTGTTCTTACTGTGACTGGAGCAGGTTCTAGGTCAATTTCCTGCCTTCTTCTTCCTATGTCTGGTCTGTAGTAGGTTCCAGGTCAACTGTCTGTCTTGTTCTTCCTTTGTCTGGTCTGGAGTAAGTTCCAAGTCAACTGTCTGTCTTCTTCTTACTGTGACTGGAGCAGGTTCTAGGTCAATTTCCTGCCTTCTTCTTCCTATGTCTGGTCTGGAGTAGGTTCCAGGTCAACTGTCTGTCTTCTTCTTCCTATGTCTGGTCTGGAGCAGGCATCGGCTATGATAACTCTCCGATCATCCCTGGTGTCTGAAGTTCATGAACTCGGGAGTCTCCGTGGCGAAGTAGTCAGGTCGTTTGACTCGGGCTTCGAAAGTTGTGGGTTCGATTCCGGGCCGCGTCTTTCGGTTCACGAGTAAAATTTTTCGGAGACTCATGTGAGTCGTCTCTAGAGCTACGGAGTTCGTGCTTTTTGAGACGCTTTCTGCGCTGCGAAAAGAGACCAAGCCATATGGGATAAAACCCGGTGCAATGAAATCGACCCTGTCGACTTTTAAGCGACTTTTTTTAGTTCATGAACCTGGCATTGCTTATATAAATATTATTATTTGCTGCCCAGCTTTTTTAGTGTTACAGACACAGACGCCATGAATAAAATATTATTTGATTTCTCGTCTGGCATATCTCGCGACGTCTCGCCAGGTACATACTGCAGAGGCATATATTCTGTTGGATGTATTATGTTTAATATATCCACGGAAGTCTAACACTTAGCAGGAAGTCATTCTGTTTGCATATCCACGGCTGGAATTAACTAATATTTAATTCTTCGATATATTTGAGCAATCTATTATTGTTCGCAGAATAAAGTATGCGAAATGCAGATTGCTATTGACTGTGTGGTTGAAAAAATCTGAAATATATAAACTCAACATTGTGGCTCGCGGATGCGTGGATAAACCAAGTGCTTAAACTAGCTAATCACATCACAAGAGTTTAAACCGCGTGTGGGTTCTACAATGTTGTATCCGGTTGTGGAAATTTAAGACCGTGTAATTATGTCAGGCAACAGGGCAAGCTCTGTGGTGGAGATATCGGGAGAGAGATATCCGTACTAATTTACATACATTTACACGCATACCACACAGGACATCATCTCCGGTATGGTTGCTCTCCTGTTGGAGGATTTAATTGACAGGGAGGATTGGTGATATCGTTATAGATATACACTATATTGCTAATAAATAAACACACATGTATTGATTGGCGCTTATAGAAGAAAGAAGAAGGAAGTAGAGACTAGAGGACACACTAAACAACATGAACATTGAAAGCTATTGTTACCGACCGGGATTCGAACCTGTCACCTCCAAATGACGACTGGTGCCTGGCTGCAGGAACAAACTGTGTAATATTATATTGTTAACGATGGCTGTGCCAAACCTGGGAAACCAAGATATTACAGATAACATCAGTATCTCAATTTGCCACGTTTGTGTGTGTGTGTGTGTGTGTGTGTATATATATATATATATATATATATATATATATATATATAAATTAGTAAGGATACACAAGGGGTTTCAAATAAAATTCTTTAAAATGCGATAGAAATTACAATAGCCATGCCATTGTCTTGTAATCTGACAACACTGTTGTTAAGCATGTCAAGAATGTTCCGCGCGTGACATCACAGTGTAGACTAACACTGTGACGTCGTAAGGACAGTTTAAAGATGACCGCCCCACTGTTTACACGCACCAAAGAGTAGCAGCGTTATTTATCTCGTTTTTTTTTTTTAGTTAATCAGTGATTTCTCAACCTTTTTTTTGGCCCGTGCCCCCCCCCCCCCTTCACCATATTTTCAGAACGTCATCCCCCCCCCTCCCCCCCCCCCCCCGTTTCGTTTTTTCTCTATAAAATCCCCCACTCTTACACAGTATACGTAATAATGGAAGCTAAATTTAATAGCACATACTAAAACAAATCTAGACGTCTACATAAAACGTGATTTGCGGGTCTACTTACGTTATAAAATGAATTTGAGAAGGGTGAGACGCACAGAACCGTAAAGTATGAAGGGGAAAACAATATCAAGTAATCGGTT
This sequence comes from Cepaea hortensis, assembly GCA_963921405.1. Taxonomy (NCBI): domain Eukaryota; kingdom Metazoa; phylum Mollusca; class Gastropoda; order Stylommatophora; family Helicidae; genus Cepaea; species Cepaea hortensis. Next base: position 5,265,801 of record OY992882.1, read on the forward strand.
CTTGTATTAACGCGATCTTGAAATAATCTTAATTCCCCTCCCCCTCCGCCCGGAAACCTTAAAATTTAACCGGGGGGGGGGGGAATTCCCCACCGGTTGAGAACCACTGGGTTAGACCTATTGAAATTCGTCGGCTAATGAAGATCAAGTAGTGTGATGCATGCCTATCAGTCCAGAAAGTATATGAGTGGAGTATGCATAAAATTTGGTGGAACTGCGGTAAAGCTGTGAAAGTTTAAACAATATAAAATGACACAAAGTAGTGCAGCTTTACATAACAGAGTTACGACACATACTGAACGTTGCGGTGGTTAGCCTTCATCAGCAAACAAAGACATTCACAAACACAACATATAGTCAAGGAGATCTCCTGTGACTACATTAGAAGGTGATGCCAGGACGAGAGGAACAAATGCATGGAAAAATTGAAGCAATAAGAATTGACAAAATGTTAATTGAAAAGAATGTTAGTCGAAGAAAATGTTTAATAGAAAAACTTTATAGAGAAAAAAATTGCATGCTCACCTCACGTACGGACCTGTAAATGAATGCGGAAATCTCGATGAGTGGAGTAGGAAGTTTGAAAACGGTGTGAGTTCTGTGATAGACTGTTCACGGCCGAATCAGGCACATCGAATAGTGACCCAGAGTCGATATTTCTACAGAAATCCAAGCAATTTATAGGCACTGGAGGAATTGCGTTGAGCGCAGTTGTGAATACATCGAAAAAATATATTTGTTCTTTACTTTTTCAGAATATATTCACACCAACAAAAATGTTTTTAAATCTCCATGATTTATTTCTTACTTACTACACTTAGCCAGAGATCAGCAGCAACGAAAGAAGCCGGGGTTTCCACACCCACAGTATATCCATCATCCGAGCTGTCGCTCCTACACGCTTGTCCATTCTTGATCTCTTACTTACTACTTTGAGTGTTAGATGAACAACAGCGAGAGAAGTTGGGGTTGACACACTCACATTATACCCATCATCATATCTCCAGTGCTTCCACTGTTTCCCTCTTTACTTCCCTCCCCATCTTCAAGTACCACTTCTATGCATTTACATGGAATCTTCACTGGGCCGTTACCATCCCCTAATCCCTAACACACCACAACCTCTCACGGCAATCTGTATAAGATTATTAACTGACAAGACTCGTGTTGGTATCGCATCCTGGGATTCTGAGATAAGTAGTACATTTTTAATGTTCTTTTAATTGTTCTCATTTATGATTTTCATCTTTCCATTCTTCTCATTCTGTTTATTATGCCTTAATGTGGTAACTGTAGTATCTTCTCCGTGATTATATGTTGAGTGTTGTGTATTTGTTTGCTGATGAAGGCTAGTCGCCGCAATGTCCTATGTTTTCCGTTACTGTGCCTTGTAAAGCTGCATTACGTCTTATTTTATACTGCTTACATGTCCACAGCTTTACCCCAGTTTCATTAATTGTATTCATACACACTAAAGGTAAACGGCATACGCCAGGATCAGTCGCCGTTGTCGTTGAGTGACTCGCGGTCGATTCATCGACATTTTCAGCAGACAGGACAAGAGACAGGCGACTTGACAAGCAGTTCAACCACACATGTCGTGCTCAACAGGCGACTCGACAAACACACCTGTCGTTCTCAACACGCCTGTCTCTGACGAGACCATAACACCGTCACAGCTGTAGCCAGCATCAATATTCGTATAAACCATCATTAATCACAGCGACAACACGAACACAAGTTCATCTAGCCGACCAGTGTTGCTGGCCGTTGAGAACAGCGACAACACAAACACAAGTTCATCTAGCCGACCAGTGTTGCTAGCCGTTGAGAACCCAAAGGACAGCCTGGTCTGTTATCTGTTGATGTATCATCCTTGAAGATAAATTTGTCAAGAGATCACAACAGCAAAGAATGCTGGTGTTGGCTGCGACGTCTTGTAAATGATATGCAACTAACATCCTCCTTGTAATCTGAACAAGTCTATAGGTGCTCATATTCTCTCTCTCTCTCTCTCTCTCTCTCTCTCTCTCTCTCTCTCTCTCTCTCTCTCTCTCTCTCTCTCTCTCTCCCCTTCCCCCTCAATCCAAGAGCTTGCATCAGCGTCCGCTAATTCTGTGTTGGTTGACGAGACCCCTCGTTCTCCCGATGTGCCTCTCATGTTTGGCCGTGCCAGTTCTTACTCCAGATTCTCTCATTCTCGAAAACGATGTGGATTCGCTGGTGTAGAAGTCATCCGCTCTTGGCATCTCTCTAAAGGCATTAACATCATTGGCATGATCCATGGGCTCGCCATCTGCAGGGAATGCAGAACCAGTAAGTTGATCACCTCGTTGGAGAGCCTAGAAAAAAGTGTAAAACCAAATGAATGTCTAGAGGTAACAACATCAGTAATAGATGAGAGTCCAGCTACAAACCAACATCGTTCCATTGTCAGCGGCATATCGAAAAGTTAGAGGCAAGTTTAAAGGTACTTCTAGACTCCGCCTCTGACAACACAGAAAAGATCACTCGGATCATTAGTGACTACATCAACCTCGAGTAAGAGATCACTCTTTTGAGAGAAGAAAATGTAGTACTGAAACATACCATTGAAACTATAACTATATAAAATGGCACAAAGTAATGCAGCTGTACAAAACATGATTAAGGAAAACATACGACAGTGCTGCGACTTGCATTCGTCAGCAAACAAATACATAAAACACAACAACACAGAGTGTTCATATGCTTTAAGGCTATAAATCTGGCTCATTGGATGATGGTCTCCTGATGGTCTCCATTTCCTTACTATCATCACTATGTAAACCATTAGACAAGCTATTAATACAGGAAAAATACAATATTTAGTTCGCCAGAAGCTTAATGTTGACAGTCAATCAGAATTTCTACCAAAATACGCTTGTTATACGGCCCTAACAACAATTATAGAAAATTGGCACCATGTCAGGATCTTATAATTGGCTCGTTAGCTAACACGTGTGAGACAGTACAAGTATAACGTGATTCGACGTAAGACACAGCAACACAAGTTCTATGGATTTATTGCCACATTAAATACAGAACGATAATTACAACAATCTACAATATATAACTCACGACGCTCACAACCACAATACAGCTCATAGGTCTGACGCTCAAGATATCAGTCGTTCGGCTTTCAATCACGGAGATTCACACAAACGCCTTGCTCTCATCGCACATGTCCTTCCAGTCTCCGGTCCCAGCTTGGTCTCAGGTTAGCACGCCAACTGCCCACTGCCTCTAGTGGTGTCACGTGTCCTGCGTGCGTCTGTCGTCAGCCTGACCGCTGGTCGCGTGTCAGGTAACAATCTTGTCAGCCGACAATTCTTGTCCGCCGGGTGTCGCAACGATGTTGCTGCACAGCTATACCATGTTAGGCTCTGACATTCTCCCCGGGTACCTCAATGAAAGATGTCATCTTTCATTCATGACGTATGTATATACTGGGGTAGTGTTAACTTCATGTCAGAGACTACTCTTTCCAAGTGTTATGCATGAAAATACATATATGGCATGGAAATATATACAAAAAATGTAAGTTGCATTGAAATGACAAATGAAGTACAACTTTTAACACAACTCAGGTTTCATCCCCCTGATGGCTGGTTACCTCCATTACAATAATACCCAGTCAGATCAGTAGTACCAGCTTCACGCATCTACCTCGCAGCAATTTGAAAAAAACGTAATAATATGGTTGTTTTGCAACAGCCATCTAGCCAGACTGAAATACGGCTTTATATGAGTCGTATTAAACACTCAAACTCTGACCTCATTTGGCCAGGAGCTCTTATGTTGGTTTGCAATGTTGGCAGCTCTCTGCCATGCTTGGTGGACGCCTACCCGGTGTGTTAACCATTTGAGCAACAAAATGTCTATTTATACAATACACATTAATGAATATGTTTCAAATTATGGCCCTTGGTGTAATTCGTAAATGCAAGGGAAGTAATTTTGACAATCAAGAAATTCAATAAATTAAAATAATTATTTAATTTCTTAGCGTCATTACTTGACGATTCTTCATATTAACGAGAAAAAGTCGGTAATATGAATACATTAATCAAGGTATGATTCTAAGATTACACTAATCAAAATAAATAAGTACCCAATTGGTGTATTATATTTTATAGATTCAAAAGGGTTTTACAATCGTCATAAGTTTTTGAATATTTGTATATCGTCTGCTAATTTTGCTATACTTTTTAAATTACACAGGAAGTACACACGAAACGCAAAATTTAGTTGCTGTTACACGGTTTGAACACAAATGCTCCCGTTTTCTTTTGTAACGGATAGTTAAATGTTCTCAAAGTTCGTGTTTGATGTTCTAGTATCACAACTATCGGATTATGATGGAATGTTCTTATTTCCGATGTGTTCACAACTTCTGGATAAAGATTGAATGTTCTTATTTCCGATGTTCAACTGTCGAACATTTTGGATTAAATTCGATGCAGAGGTGGTGTAGAAGTCACTGTTCAGTCCACATTTGCACACGTCGTTAAAATATCACGGTGAAGAAAGTCACTCACAGCTGTCACTGTTAAATGGTAAAGTTCGCTTCTGGTAAGTGGTTAAGCGTCTGTGACACTGTTCTTGGTGTATATTTACAATTAATAATGTTCTCTTTCTAACACACACTACACAATTATACTACACTCATTACATGGCTTGATTAAAATAAGTATATTATACATGTCGGTTTTTTAACCGTATCACAATTACAATTATAGACCTTACACAGTAGGTGAATAGAAACAACATTCACTCATTGGTGGCTGTGTTGTTCTGAGTGTATTAGTACACTCTGCACTCAGACATTGCTTACTGGGTCGGTTGGACAACGGGACAAAAGATCGGGAATTGTATTGATTCTGCCTGAAATATGACGAACCTCGAAACTGTAATTTTGAAGCTTCAAGGACCAACGAGCAATCATATTGTTGGATGGTACTCCGGCATTTATATACCGTAATGGACTGTTGTCAGTTTCGATGATAAAGTGACATCCTAGAAGGTATCTGGATAGTTTCGTCACACTTTCTACTAAGGCAAGTGCCTCTAATTGCGGAATGGACCATGTCCGCTCTCGAGGCCTTAGTTTTCTTGATATAAAATAAACAGGATGCAGGATGTTGTTGTATTCCTGCAACAGGACTGCCCCAATAGCAACGGAGCTAGCATCTGTTCTCAATCTGAAAGGTAAACGAATGTTGGGCAATTTAAGGATGAGATTATTCGAATTCTTATCAGAAAAGTATGTCAAAACTTTATGAAATGCATTTCGTAGGCATTCATCGTGTACAACTTTTTCAGGCTTATCCTTGGTTAGTAAGTTAGAAAAAACCTCGGTCAGTTCTGAAAAATCAGGAATGAATTGCCTGTAATAATTGATCAGTCCCAACAAACTCCGGACTTGTTTCTTATTAGTCGGGAGTGACAGTTTTAGAATTTTGGAGACAATTTTGTTGTCTGTCATGACAAAGCCATTGGATATTCTGTAACCCAAAAATGATATCTCTTGGTAAGCCATGCTCACCTTTGAAGGCTTCACTGTCAGTCCGTGCTGTCTGATACGTTCTAGTGTCTGTTCTAGTGTCTTTATATGTTCCGTCATTGTCTCTGTATGGACACAGATGTCGTCAATATAGCAAATGATATTAGGAATGTCAGATAGGAGGAGTCGTGTCATGCGTACGAATGTGGCTGGGGCATTGACTAGCCCAAATGGAAGTTTGCACCATTCGTACAGTCCCCAAGGCGTGGCGAAAGCTGTTAGATGTCTGCTGTCTTCATGTACAGCTATCTGCCAGTAACCTTTAGACATGTCAAGCGTAGTAAAGAACTTAGCGTCAGTCAGTTCTGTCAGAAGATCGTCAGTGTTTGCCATTGGTTCAAGATCTAAAACAGTTATTTTGTTTAGTTTTCGGTAGTCGATGCAAAGTCGTATTGTCTTGTCCTTTTTGCGTACAATGACCATAGGTGAAGAGAAGTCTGATAAGGATCGTCTGATGATGTTGTTTTTTTCTAAGTTGATAATTTCTTGATGTAATTGTTCTTTGTAATGTAATGGTATCGTGTATGGTCTGCATCTTATGGGTGTGTTTGATGTGAGTGTGATGTGATGCTGTACTAATTCTGTTTGTCCTGGGTTGTCGGAAAAGATGGTGTTGTACTGTTGTATCAACTGTTTGCAACTGTTTGTCTCTGCTTGACTTAAGTTTGGATTCATTTTGATCTCCTTCAAGCAGTTTGTCGTGTCTAATGTAGGTGTTGGAATCTCGTCGCTAGAATCGTCATCTTCGTGATCTATTATCACGGTGCAAGCTGTCGTATCGTCTTGTTCGTTGTCTCTGTTGTGGTATGGTCTTAGCATATTTATGTGAAATATTTTGTGTTTGTCTTTTATTAGGATTTCATAGTCTACAGGTGAGATTTGTCTTGTCACTTTAAAAGGTCCCTGCCAAGAATCAGTCAGTAGCTGTCTGTCACTAGGTAGTAGTAGTAGAACGTCCTGTCCAGGTGTCAATGTTATAGTCCTGTTACCTTTGTCTGCGTACTGTCTGTAAGTAGCACCAGATAGTTTAAGTGCATTTTTAGCAATTTCACATGATTTAATAATCCTTTCACGCAATGATGTTACATACACAAATGATGATATGGGTTTCAGTATTGGAGTAGAATCAGTTAACATTTGGTGATAAATCGTTAATGGGCCTCGTGGTTTGGCACCATAGATTAGTTCAAAAGGAGAGAAACCGGTACTAGAATGTGGTACCTCGCGATAAGCAAAAAGGACAGCTGGTAAGTATACATCCCAGTTGTTGGGGTGATCTTGAGTTACTTTGGCAAGCATGTTACTTTTGGCAAGTTACTCCCGGACGAGCCCCCACGTCCACACATGTCAGGATCTTATAATTGGCTCGTTAGCTAACACGTGTGAGACAGTACAAGTATAACGTGATTCGACGTAAGACACAGCAACACAAGTTCTATGGATTTATTGCCACATTAAATACAGAACGATAATTACAACAATCTACAATATATAACTCACGACGCTCACAACCACAATACAGCTCATAGGTCTGACGCTCAAGATATCAGTCGTTCGGCTTTCAATCACGGAGATTCACACAAACGCCTTGCTCTCATCGCACATGTCCTTCCAGTCTCCGGTCCCAGCTTGGTCTCAGGTTAGCACGCCAACTGCCCACTGCCTCTAGTGGTGTCACGTGTCCTGCGTGCGTCTGTCGTCAGCCTGACCGCTGGTCGCGTGTCAGGTAACAATCTTGTCAGCCGACAATTCTTGTCCGCCGGGTGTCGCAACGATGTTGCTGCACAGCTATACCATGTTAGGCTCTGACACACCATAATATAAACAACAGTCTATATGGGGCGGTTTTATCAATTTCAGAAAAGCATTCGATATGATAGACCATATTATTTTAATTACAACACTAGAAACAACGAAAGTTGGCTCTAATTTAGTTACTCTAATACAATCTTGTTTGACAATCAGAAAGCCAGTAATATCACACAATAAATCTTAAATTTTAACTCTTCCTCACCTCGATTTACAAATATAAATTGCAAAAATATATTCATCATCTTGTGAAGTTCTGTCTTTGGCTGGGCTGTTCTATATATAACTTATTTAATATAGCTTCTATCTGCGTTATTCATCTCATCTCATCTCATCATGTTCCTCTTGTACCTTGAAGTGTCGAGGTGAAGTATAAACAGCGGGCGAGTGCCCGCTTATGGGTTTCATGTATCAATATTCCCATGGACTCTGTTATTCACTGCGTCCATCATTTACGTGGTCGGCCTTTTCCTCTGTTTCCATCTGGTCTGCACATCATTACTTGTTGTGGTATACTGTTAGTTGGTAACCTACTTCCATGGCTAAACCATTCGACTTGCTGCTTTCTAATAAAATCTAATGCAGCTATAACCCCCACTTTAGTCCTGATTTCTTCATTTCTGATCTTATCTCTTCTTGATACATTGAGTATTCTTCTCAGGATCTCATTTCTGTTGTTGTGATTTTTCTTTTCTCTTTTTCTGTCATTGTCCAGGTTTGGCATTGGTAGCATAGAGTTGGCAGGAAGATTGTGTTGTAAAGTGCTTTCTTAGTAGTTATTGATACATGTTTGTTCTTTAGTATTTGTGCCATTTGTCCAATGAGTTGGTTTACCTTATTGCATCTATTTTCGATCTCGTCTTCGGATCTGCCATTTGATGATTTTATACTTCCTAGGTACTTGAAACTCTTTACTTGTTTCAAGGGATGTTCGTTTAGGTGAATTGTTGTTGTTTTGTCTTCTTTGGTTATAGTCATTACCTCTGTTTTGCTTGTACTAATTTTCATGTTATGTTCCCTAAACATTTCGTTTAGACTATTCATGTGGTCTTGTAATTCAGCTTCTGATTTTGCTACTATCTGCGTTATTAAAGAACCTAAATAATTAAATACATTGACTTGTTTCATTTGGTTCCTTTCACTTAGATGCTGCACTTGGGTATACAATTTGTCTTTGTAATGACAACTACCACTGTTTTTCTGTTATTCGGACTGTCCTGTGTTTGGACTTTCCGTTGCAATTATATCTATTATTTCCGATAACTGCGTGTCTTTTCAACGACTAAACCATGTCTTCAGCCTAACACTTGTCGTTTACATCATGCCCACCAAGTGAATTCTTCAAGACATCATGACTTTTCATTCACATCTACTCAGGACCCCGAGAATAGGCCAGACGGACACATACGCAGAATGCTACTGGTACGATTTGTTGCAGGTGATGACGGAGCACGTATGGGAATGTCGTGAGTGCTGTGAGGTCGGTCCTTGACTCAACTCAACTATTAACAGGTTTTCTTAATGTGTGCCCGGCGCCTTTACCTCATCTCACCACAACACAAAAAGATGTTAGATCCCATAGATTATTTTCACGAGACAGCAACAGAGATATGGCATCTGGCTTATTATCAGGACATTTGATTTATGGTAAGGTCATCTGGCGTATGGTAATGAGATCTGGCGTATGGTAAGCACATTTGGTTTATTCTAAGGACATTTGGCTTATGGTTAGAACATCTGTCGTATGAGAAATTTTGTAAGACGCTTGAGTTGAATTAAGTTGTGTTGAGTCAAGAACTGACATCACAGCACTCGGCTCATTCCCTAACTGCTCCGTCCTCATCTGCAACAGCCAGCGAAGAGTCCCAAAACTAATGGTACTAGTAGTAGTCTGATTATGTGTCCGTCTGCCCTTTCCTCGGAGATTTGAGTGTTCGACCAGATCCTCTGGTCACTCCCTGCAACACCATTCTCTCCAGTCCGTGATGATCTATCTGTTCTTCCGCACTATACACACGATCCCACAGGGTCCACAGCCACATCTGCCTTATCATGCACCAATACCCAACTAAGTGGTGCAGACCCAGCCAATTTGTCCGCCTGCTCTTTTCCCGCCACACCAGCAAGTCCTGGGGAAACTCCAACAGTCAAAAGATCCTTCTTTATGAGACGTTTTGCATTTAACAGACGTGTGGTTGAACATAAGAAATCAATGGGGAGAACCGTTGGGGTCACTAAGACAATTAGTGTAAATAAACACACGTAGTATTATTTGGTGCTCACAAAAGTGAGAAGAAGGGAGGCAATAGAGACTAGAAGACGCACTAGACAATATAAAATTTGAAAGCTATAGTTACCGACCGGGATCGAACCTGTCGCCTCCAAATGACGACAGCGCCTCGCTGCAGGAACAAGTGTACTTCGACGCACGACCAACTAGACACTCCAAAAAAAGTGTCTTCATTGGTCATGTCTATCATACACATGAACCTACAACTATGGAAAACGGACAGAATTCGTATCAAACCATTGAGGTAGCACCATAGGTCTCATAATTTATATGTATGAGCCATGTATACCTGGCGGACGTGTTGAACCCGCTCCCGCTGAAACTGTCGCTGGTGACTGTTGTAGAGGGTTCGCTCCATATACCGATCAGTTGGATTTAAACGGTCACTTCTCATCCTTGACTTGGGGACGTTAATTACAAGTACCCCAGAAGTCGGAGTGGGTACACGTGATGGCGAAGGACACGGGTAATAGAGAAAGCTAGCACACACGCAAACATCAGTCCTAGTAACAGGAGCACGTATTGACTACACGCAAGATCAAAGCGAGCGAGCGAGAAATAAATAGGTTATCGTAGCTTCAGTGCAACTGTAATAATTCATACTTACCGCAGAGGGTAACAGAGCGCAACAGGATGTATGTCATTCAGTGTCTAGAACAAAACGACGCACAATGCGTGCCCTATATAGTTTTGTTATGCTGTGCCCAGGTGACACTGTTTTCTTGTATCTGTCTTGTTCTTCTAGATGTGTATATGTCATTGCGTAATGTGTCACGTGTTTGGCGTCGTTGTTGTTTGCAAACCCGCTCGGCATTCCAGATATTAACAGATAAGACATGTCTAGACCTCCGCAACATATACCAGTATGTCATGAAACAAAAACTTATTTTAAATCATAAGGACGGACAATAAAAGCGCACACACACACACTTATATACCTGACTAGGGTCACAGTACACGGACACAAATTACAGGTGGAAATCGGCGAAAATAATGTGATAATATAAACACTAAGACAAATATACAAATAATAAGTTGGAATATAACACAACGCATCTACATATATTCTTCTTCTTCTTCAGCTTTCCGGGCCATTGAGGTTCTTTGCTGCAAATACAATCCGTCTCCATTCGTCTCTCTGGTTGACCTTCTCTTGCCAGTCATTGATTCCAAGTGCTTGTAGGTCTGTATATATATTATCTCTCCACCGTCTTCTTGGTCTACCTCGGGGTCCACGGTCATTTATTTCCTGAGTGTAAGCGAGTTTTGTTTCCCTATTATCTTCCATTCTTTCTATTTATATCCATCCATCCATCATGTGCCATGCCGGTAAGCGTGGGCGGTCATGTTCTGCCATCTCACTCGATCAACAGAGTCGTGGATCAGTTCCGTGTTTCTGTCTCGACCATGCCACAAGGCCAAGCCATCCAGATACTTGTTTCTAGGTCTTCCCCTTGGTCTGTTCCCCTCGATCTTACCAGTTGTCACCAAGTTCTCCAAATCATTTCTTCTCATAACATGCCCAAAAAATTGTGACTGTCTACGTCTAATGTCTCTGATCAGTTTACGATCTTCATTTGTTTCTTGAAGGACTTGTTCGTTGGTCTTTCTGGCTGTCCATGGTATTCTTTGCATTTTCCTCAGAAACCACATTTCTACAGCCATCAGATGTTTTTCAGCCTGGCTGCTCATTGTCCAAGCTTCACATCCATATAAAAGTACAGGTTCTATGTAGCATCTCAACACTCTTTTTCTCGTTTCAATTGACATCTTTTTATTGGTCAGTATGTTTTTCATCTTGCTAAAGGCTACTTTTGCCATGGCGATTCTTGTTCTAATCTCTTCAAGGCATCTCCCATCAGATGTTATTACTGTTCCGAGGTAATTGTACCTATTCACTTGTTGAAGAATATTCCCATTTACTTGTATATTACACTGTGGTATTTCGTTCTTCTTAGTGACGACCATAATCTGTGTCTTTTTACAATTTAATTCTAACCCTTGTTGTTCACTGTGTGTAACAACCGCATCTACTAAATTTTGCAGGTCCTGTTCATTGTCTGCAATCAAGACTGTATCATCTGCATATCTAATGTTATTGATGCATCGTCCCCCAATCTATTTATATGCCCCAGCCATTGTAGTCTATTAGCCTTCATGATACCAGTGATTAGCGGGGACTTAAACAGATCATAAATGTCTTTGTTAGTTCTTCTTTTCCACTCTCCACTTTGTGTATCCCTAATGGGTCCAAAGATGCGTCTTAAAATTTTGTTCTCAAAGGTTTGTAACTTCGTTTCCTTTCGTTGTACTCCAGGTTTCAGAGCCATACAGCACAACTGGTCTGATCAGTGTTTTGTATATTGTGATTTTGGTGTTACAAGATAGCGCCTTTGATTTTAGTAGATGTTGTAGTGCATAGTATATCTTATTTCCAGAGTTGATTTTAGTTTGTATTTCGTCCCTTATGATGTTGGAGCAGTTGAAGATTGTACCCAGGTATGTGTATTATATATCTACATATATGCCAGGCAAGAAATCATGCATTAATTTGTGAATGCGTGTTAGACGCTTCGGTAGTCACTGCCTTTCTCGATCTAAATAAAATATAGTCAAAAGAAAATTAGAAAATGACGAGATACAGCGAAATATGCCAGGCAATAAATCATACAATCTATTGCTTGTATCTTCGTTATCCAAATTCACGACGGGAAAGTATTGCTTTGAATAAAAAGAAAATTATTATGAAATTGAAACACAATACATGCTATAGGAATATTTACATCATATAGCATGTGAATTAAATATTGTTATATGCATTGAGTGTCCTCAGAATTTAAAATGCATTGTTGTTTCATTGTTCCAGAAACAAGATTTCTGTGACAGGAGTCAAGGACTCTGAAACTCTCTCCTTCTTCTGTTTTCATAACAACGAGAATTCCCCCCCCCCCCACTTTATTATTCCATACAAAGCAATGTATATTTACAAGGTGTAATGCGTGTTTCTTTTGTTTGTGTATATTACAGAGCGTTGCAGTTTGTTAGAGTTAAATGTCACATGCGTTACTAAAATAAATACATACATATACAGTTATGATAATATGACATTTATGGCACAGAGCATGTAAACACACATTCCTCGCTTCATTCCCATCTCCACAAGCGGAAAGCATGTTAAACCTGTCCATCTCTCTCTCTCTCTCTCTCTCTCTCTCTCTCTCTCTCTCTCTCTCTCTCTCTCTCTCTCTCTCTCTCTCTCTCTCTCACACACACACACACACACACATTCCGTCTTGATCTATCTCGCGCTTTCTGGAGATAGCAGTACATTGAATGCCGTGAGCTTGGGCAATAACTTTACATTATCATTCCAATAAGAATGTGGGTTCCCTATAATTACTAGGTCACATAGTTTTAGAGGTGAAGGATCACATGTTTGATGTTGCTTGCCTGATATCAAATTACATGGTGACGCTCTAGTGCAGGGGTGGCCTACACGAGGCCCGCGGGACGCATGCGGCCCGCCAGTAGTCATGTTGCGGCCCGTAGAGTGGGAAAGGACGATGTTGTCGAAGCTGTAGCACGCTTGCTTGTTTACTTTAATTTAACAAAAAAAATTAGGTGCGTGGCCCGGCAGGAAATATTATTTCTGAAATTTGGCCCGCCTGCTGAAAAAGTTGGCCACCCCTGCTCTAGTGCCTTGTAAATGTCCATGACACTTCTTGTTTGGGGACAAGAAGCGGAGATTTATAACTAGCAATTAGAGTCCATGACCTGTCCAGAGGGAGATAGTTGGGCCAAAGTTGTGATAGTGTCTGAGCATCAAATACAATGGGAAGGACTTAAACCTGACCACAACTTTACCCCCCACAATATATTCCATTTTGCACATTCAAATATAAAAATGAGAAAAGTAATACAATGGTAGTAGTAATAATAATGGCATTTTTTCCCCCTAATTGCAAGAGAAAACAAAATTAAGGAGAGTTTACACATTTCAGTCAGGAAAAATAGTAGATAGTTTATATTTGAACATTACTAAAAATAAGTTGCTGTTGTATGTAAGGGAGTTGAACCTTGCCTTGATTCTGCAAGTCCTAACTAATTGTCTGTATTCTGCTAGTGTTTGAAGTAGTTTTGTGTGTGTGTGTCTTTGGATGTTTTAGGAAGAGTGTTCAGAAAGATTGACTTGTAAATTTCTGTTTGTTTGCCTCTGTGTGTTTCTATCGAGAAGAGAGTAGTAGATCGCAGTGTGTGGATGTGACCTCACAGAAGACAGGACTGGACAACAGACACAGACATCACGTGACACACTAGACAACAGGAAAACATAACCCAATGGAACACCTTCATTGACATCATTTAAGAGTGCACGTCCTTTGCAAGGCGTGGCACTTATCCCCAGCTTCTATTGACTGTGATTTACTAAGTCATTTTATGTTCAGTAGGTTGCCAGTGCGTCTTCAGCGAGAAGTCAACGTTTATGTCTAACTGACCGGTGTGTGGAAGGAACCCACTTCCCCGTCATCAGAAGAGAAATAAATACTCATATATATATATATATATATATATATATATATATATATATATATATATATATATATATACGTCTGTGTGTGTTTGTGTGTGTGTGTGTATGCGTGTGAGTGTGTTTTTGTGTGTTTGTGTGGGAGAGAGAGAGGAGGGAGGGGCCGGGGAGGGGGAGGGAGGTAATTATTAGTAAAAACTAGTAACAATAGTTCCGAAAATGAGACTGATATTCAAGACATCCTTTGTTCTTTTCTTCGATTCTACAAACCAGACTCCATGAAAATCATTTTCTCTCCTTCCGCGTTCGTTCGAAAACGAGACTGAAGTTTCAGCCATATTAGACGAAGATCATGTTTATATGTTGTGGTTAACATAACGGAGCTGTTGTACCTAGGTGGCTAGCGCACTCATTCGTACATCCCGGGGTCATAAATTCAAACCCATCTCTACGTGGGGTTGTTCTGGGACATTTCGTTCAGCTTTTGAACTTCTCCTATAAGATGGCTACCTAAAAGTGTCCCACTGGGTATTACCTCCTAGGGACAACAATCCCTTTCAAATTACTTTCCGAAATTAGGCTGATTTCGTCACTGGATTATTAATCTGTGGCTGGGGTTGGCCATAATTGTAACTTCTCTTATGAGGTTGGACGGGATAGGGGTAATGGACAAATGACTGAATGACTGACTGACTGATTGACTGACTGACTGACTGACTGACTGTCGCACTGGGTAATGTGGCCAGCTTGGTATTGACCACATCAATCAAAGAGAGTCGTTCGGTCAGGGAAACAAGGACCTGGCAGCATACACCACCATGTGAATAAATGAAGATAAGCATAGTATGTGTGAAGATAATGAAGACAAACATAGTTTGTGGGAAGATAATGAAGACACAACGAGAGTGGTGTGGCAGGGCCTGATCAGAGCATCTGGCCAACACTCAATACTCCGAGGAAAGACTGCAACTGGTACCATTAGCATTGGGACTCTTCGCTGGCTGTTGAATATCAGAAGGAGCGTATATGATAATGTCCTATCCATGGACAGATAGAAAAACCAATGACCAAGTACTACAGGAGACAAATGAAAATCGTAGATTGATTAGAGAAATTAGACGTAGACAGTCAAAATTGTTTGGACATGTTATAAGAAGAAATGGACTGGAGAACTTAGTGACAACTGGCAAGATTGAAGGGAACAGACCAAGAGGAAGACCGAGAGGAAAATATCTGGATGGATTGGCCACATGGCATGGACGAGACAGGAACACTGAGCTGATCCACGACTCTGGTGATCGAGTGATATGGCGAGTCATGACCGACCACGCTTTCCGGCATGGTACATGATTGATTGAATAGATTCTGCAATCTATTGTTTGTGTCTTCATTATTCAAATCCACCATCGGAAGACGTTGTGTTGAATATGACACTGTCTCTGTCACGGTGTTTTCTACTTTCAGTCACTTCTTCTTCTTCTTCTTCTTCTTCTTCTTCTTCTTCTTCTTCTTCTTCTTCTTCTTCTTCTTCTTCTTCTTCTTCTTCTTCTTCTTCTCTAAGTTCGTTCTTGTTACCATCACTCCATTTTTTACTTGGTGTTCCCCACACCCTGTATCCATCATATCTCCTTACTGTGACTCATTTTGGTAGTTGATACCAATGCATTCTTGTGAGGTGGCCAAACCATTTCATGTGTTGATCTTTAATAAATTGTATAATCGGTTTCATAGTGTCAAAGACTGGCAAATATAGGAAAGAGGTCTACCGCCAGATAGAAGACCACCGGGAAGAGTGGTCAACCTCAAGTAGATTAGAGGTAACATAGTGCCCCGATAATAGGGCAGGGTAGATGATAGAAAGGGGGACTAGTAACTAGTTCTCTCATGAGACACGGAGGCATTGACCAGAGAGTTAGTACTCTGGTCACGACAGAATCACGCCTACGTGATAGCCACGGAGAAGAGTGCCACTCAATAGGAGAACGGCTGCTACCAGCGTGCTGAGTGTGAACGCACGCAAAAAGCCGAAGGACGCAACAAGGTCCTTCCGCGTGCTGTGTAGCGACGCGTGAAGGAAAGTCAGACTGGGGACTGACTTTGTAGAGAGCAGATCGTCTAGTGTCGATAGGAGTGTTTTATAGCCAATTAGATAGAGATTAGCAATAGGGTTTAGGAAACTAGAGATAGGCAATTCTGTGGCTTTGTGTGTGATTTGATAGCGACTGGTTTTTGTAATGTAAAGAGCCAATGTCAATAAAATGTACCATTCATTTTCTCTCACACGACTTGCAAGTTTCTTGTGTGGTGTGGGAGAAGTAATCCTATGACGCCTGACACATTGGTTGTTGACACATACCTAGACTTCTGTTAATTTCCCTGTTCCTAATTCTATCCCTCACAGTTAATTCCGCAGCTTTTCTAAGCTTTACGTTCTGTCTAACAAAATAGGATATTTTATAGATCAACCTCAGGTAGATACGCTTTTCAAAACATCCGTAACAAGCTAAGGCTCATGTGTTAATGGGCCAGGAAAGAAGCATAGCATTGTATCACTGTGACCTGTCTAGCGTGACTTAAGAGGCAATTAAGTAGGGTTGGCAGGTTGTTGGTTCCCCCATCGCTGAGAAAATTAACCCAACCAGCCATGCGGGCATTTTAAACAATAATTAATGAGCCAACAATGGTGAACAGAAAACTTCCTGGGACAGTGGTTTTCTGTAATTATATTTCTTAACCTACTCTTTAGTTCCATTTACCTCAGGAACCCTTTTAGGCCACATTTACCCCAGTATACTCCTTCTGAACCTCATTTATATCTGTGTGCCCATCCTAAGCCTCATTTACCTCAATCTGCCCTTCCTGGTCCTAATTGCTTGCTTGCTTGTGTTCGTTAGCTTGAGCTTCAACGCGAAGTCCTGTATGTCGGATGAAGACATCCTGTTGTCCAACATCAGAATGATGTCATACCGGACTGAGGTTTGCGTGAGTATCCGTTGTCCCATGTCTGACTTATTGGTGTGCAGACTGGTGGTTCCTCGCCGTGCAGGCAGATACTCTCTGACTTCGGAGGTAAACTGGTCCTAATTTATATCGATGTGCCCCTTCTAAGCCTCATTTACCTCAGTGGTGTTTGTCCATCAAGAATGATGATGGCCATTCATTTCATCCAGTGGGGTTGAAAGTATGGTGCCGTGAGATCTTTTTGACAAAAAATTTAGTTGCATGTCCTTCACAGGAAGTAGCAGTCAACCCCTTGGCTGTTCGTGATTCCTGGGCAAGCTTTACGTTCAGTAGTTTGCCATTGCATTCTGAACGACCGGCACCTATACCATTTTTCGAGGAAAAAAAAACAGCACCGCTGTGTTTCTAACCCGGGTATACGGGATTATGAATCGCGTCCGTAACCCCTTTAGATGGCTGGTAATGCCTAATTTGGCTCGAAATGTGATGCCTCTCTAAACACCATGTATTCCAGCGTTACTCTCAGCCTTGTTGTCTCTTGATCATCGTTTGCTCAAAGGCTCCTCTAAACCTTTAATTATATCAGGGTGGAACCTCATACCCTCATTTACCAGTGTTCGTCATTTACCTCAGTATCCATATTCACATTCTCGTGTACACCAGGACCCCCTTTCTGGCCTACATTTACATTAGGACCCCCCCCCCCCCTATGGGGGGGGGTGGAGACAATGTCTACGGTCATCGAACAGTATGGTCACTGCTAAAAAGGAAAGCAATGGCAAACTACCGTCTTTACAGATGCCACGAATATAATGTATTGCAATCACATAGAACATCAGAGAAAAGGGGTAAATGGGTGCTCCATAGGAGCAGCAACGCCCGGTTGGGGTAGTCATGTGCACCAGGTGACTCCAGGCCGTCAGCAGGCGAGTGGGTGCAAAAGAATATCAACATTCAAAGTGGGAACTTAGAATGTAAGAACTATGAGTGGGGATGAGAAATTTGATAACATTAAGAATGAAATGAGAAGACTAAATATTAATATGAAAGGAATCATAATTGGAGGTAGAAACATTAATAACATTAGATATGCAACATTTAGCAGATGCGGTTGTTACACACGGTGAACAACTTGAGTTAGAATTAAATTGCAAAAAGACACAGATTATGATCGTCACTAGGAAGAAGAAAATACCACAATGTAATTAATATACGAGTAAATGGGCATATTCTTGAACAAGTGAATCGGTACAATTATCTCGGAACGGTATAACATCTGATGGGAAATATCTTGAAGAGATTATAACAAGAATCGTCATGGCGTAGGTAGCCCTTTGCAAGATGGAAAACATACTGACCAATAAAAAGATGTGATTTACAACGAGAAAAAAAAAGTGTTGAGGTGCTACATAGAACCTGTGCTTTTGTATGGATGTGAAGCGTGGACAATGAGCAAACAGGCTGAAAAAATATCTGATGGCTGTGGAAATGTGGTTTCTGAGGAAAATGCAAAGAATACCATGGACAGACAGAAAAACCGATGACCAAATCCCATAAGAAACAAATGAATATCGTAAACTGATTAGAGAAACTAGACGTAGACAGTCAAAATTGTTTGATAAGCTATGAGAAGAAATATATTGGAGTACTTGGTGACAACTGGCAAGATCGAGGGGATGAGAATAAGGGGAAGGCAGAAAAGGGCTGAAGGGCTTGACCACGTGGCATGGTAGAGACAAGAACATTGAGCTGATCCACGACTCCTATGATCGAGTGAGATGACGAAACATGACAGCTCACGCTTATCGGCATTGCACATGATGATGATGAGAACCGTCTTGTTACGCTTGTTACTGGGTCCTTACGTGGGTGCTTATCATCTTGTAGCTGGTCTTTTGCTGAACGTCGCAGTCATGACGGATCTCCTGCCCAAGCTGCCTGCAATGTCGTGTGTCCTTCTTCGTGCTGCTAGACCCCAGCCTCTTCTCCCAGTAACCATACCTTCCATCGCTGTTCTCTCCCAGCCACTGTGCCATTTAATATGGTCACATTTATTTCAGTTACCGAGCCAAGATACAGTTTATGGACCATGTTTCTTTCATGTTCACATCTGGTAGAATTTCTGTATTTCTTCTCTGGTCTACGATGTTCTCAGAATTTGCCTCTTGCACTTGCTTAGGCGCTCCAGTTTTCTTCTTTCGTGATCGCGGAATTGTCCAGGACCGACTCCTGATGGAGTTCTGAATTTGGTTTTCTAATGCTTCAGTATGGAATCTTAGATATTTACCATCATCATTGACGGGGATAGTCTGGCCGAGTGTTTAGAACGTCGTGCTCCCATTCTGGAGACTCAGGGTCGCATCCTCGGTAAGATGATTGACACAAAGTGAATGTTGACTAAGTGACAGATAGAGTGGCTATGGTTGTGTCTAGGGTATGTCCTTGTAACAATGTGATGTTGAACAACAGATTAACCAAGATGCATCACACCCAAACACCAGTCAGTGAACAAGCGTTAATTTGCGCACATAATATTCCTTTAATTATGAATTAACACAGACACATGTAGCATATAAATCCAGGAACAATAATTCTCTAAGAATATATCTCCATCCCCAATGGAACACTTCGAATAACACTGCCTCTTACGGCTACTAAAATCTCGTCCCACACGACAGGTATACTAGCCTCTCTCTAGGCCCGACTCAAAGTAACCCACTCTGGGTCTCGAATTCCACTCACTATCCCTGGAACCCACAGTGCGGAGTTATCTTCCGAACTCCGTCACAATTCTTCACTTTCTCAGACCACGACCTTCTCCTGGTCCGGTCTAGACTCAACTCCTCTCAGCTCGGAGTCTACACATCAACTGCCCCTCGTCAATCTTTGTCCCTGTCTTTAAACCATTCTATGCGCCCTCACAATGATCCATACAAACACCACCTCACTGCTCCAACTGTCTGCCCCTTCTTGCAGCCCCTCTACCTTACACCCAACCCCGTTTATCTCCTTATATTTTCTTTCCGGTGAATGCCCTTTCACCTCGTGAACTGTTTATATTGTACGGCCACTCACCTTAATGCCACTGAACACAGGCATGTGACACTACCCCACCCTCAAAAGAAAACACCGTTTTCAAATGTTGGGAGACTAATACTTATCAAATATGTGACCCAGACACATTGCCTGGGTAGCCCTAAGTATGGCTGCACCTTACTCTAGCTACCACACTACATAATACATCAAATACTCATAGTACACTCCCATATTCCCCACACATAAATACAAAACAACTTTCTATCTTGTGTACCAATGCATGAACTAATACATCACATAATAATAATAATACGTCATAGGAAAGCATTATACTTATGTACCCACAGGTCTCTTACTACTTCACGACCACACAATACTATTTGTGTACCGACCCTATATCAGGTGGTTCTGTTCTTGCATTAACCCACCTCTGATTCCTGTCGATGCTGTGTCTACCTTTCATGTACCCATGACTCATGGTACCTCTACAATTACAACATCTGTTTGCTATCCCTAGCCCTGGGTCAGTAATGTCGCGAACACTCTTTAGACCTAACTCAACTTTTCTATCTGCATATTGCACCGTTACACTTGAGTCTCTGTTTAGTCTGAACTCTTTATTCAATCTTGGCCCATTTATCTCGCACCTTGCTTTCTGCTGCATATGCCTTATGCCTATGTGCCCTGCACATGCACTATCCTGAGCTGTTCTAGTATATCGGTCTCTATGTGCTAAAGGTACTGCTCCTTGCCCACGTGCAGTTCTGCTATCTGAAAACCTGCGAGTGAGAACATTGTTCTTCCTCTCGAAACACCATCTACCCTTCCCTGACTGACTATGTTCTACTCTACTACACCCTTGGGAACATTTGTTCAGAGTAGTATCTTGTCTCTGGGAGCCACTAGCACTATATTTGGGATCCATTCTCATCTGCTCAGCTGTACTATCCTTGTCCTGAGTTCCTGTGTCTACTTCAAGTGCATCTTCTACCTCAGCTATACTCTCTAATTTAGGTTTTCTTTTGGTAACTACCTCGTTACTATTTCCACTATGTTTTTGGTCCCAATAAACTACTGCCTCTTCTGTACACTCTTTAACTCCTATAACATTTCCTATGATTAGATCTGCCACTGGTGAGTCTAAAACACATGCTGTCACTCTTCCTGTTATGTATGGTGTTTTTACTGTTATCACGGCTATTGGGTAGAATTCTACTGTCCCATTAAATGTTATGGATCTAATCTTTTTCCCTGTATAATCCGAGGTATGCACTAAACTCTTTCTCACCCCGATGGACGTACATCCGGAATCCCTAATTGTTAACGCTGGCCTATCATTAACAAATCCATGGTGCATCTTCAGACTACCTCCTTCATGGACTGCTGATCCTGCTTTCACTGTATGACCACACACTAAGACTGGTTGCCCGTCTTTTTCAAAAAGAGGTTTGCACCCACTACAATCTTCATTGTTGATAGTCTCAATCACTTGTGCTGCATTAGAATGCTCCGTTTCCCTCATCCTACAATGATGACTGACATGCCCCTTCCTTCCACATTTGAAACAAGTGATCTCCCTTTTACTGTTGTTCGTTGGTCCATCTGATGGTTGTGCATCACACTCTGCCATTTTGTGTCTCCAGCTCCCACAATTCCAACATCCGGCATAACTATTTGGACGTCTCTGGAAATTCCCTCTTTTGTATGGGTACCGTCCTGCTCTGCCAAAATAGTTGCCACGGGAACCATTGTCCTTAGGTTCTTGTTCCTCATATCTTTGTGTTAAATCTACACTTTTTGATCTTGGTCTAATAACTGAATTCTGGTCCTGTTTAGTGTACGCTGCACAGACTATTTCCTCACTCATTAGTTTCCCAATAGAACTGTTAGGATGTGCAGTCATGTAGTTTTGCCCTAACTGAGACATTGTGTCTATGTCCTTTGGCTTCCGTTCCTCAAAGAACGCCACTAAATTAGAATTGCATGCAGATACTACCTTGTCTCTTAACATTAGATCTACTAATGTATTAAAATCTTTCCCTACTTCTGCAAGCTCCATCCATTTGTTAAATGTGTTCTTTACTGTGTTAACAAAGTCTGTGAAATCTTGATTTGTCTCTGGCACTAACTGTCTAAACTTTGTCCTATATCCATGCTCAGTGAGTTGGAACTTTGTCAGCAAACGTTGACGTAAGATAGTGTAGTTGTTTCTTTCTTCTACAGGTAAATTGAACATGGTGTCTAGTGCCTTGCCCGTAAGAAATTCGCCAAGTCGCATCCCATACTCTTTCTCTGGAATACCTAACGCTTTGGCTGATGCCTCGAACCTGGCCAAATAATTTTCAAGTTGGTCCCGGTCTGTAAAATATGGCAGTTTTAATCTCTGTGACGACTGCGACGGTCTTCTGCTTTCCTCACTTTGACCTTTCGAAGATAGTTCTAGTTTTCTTAACTCGATTTCAGTTTGCATCTGGCACTTGATCTTCTCTTTCTCAATTTCCATTCTCATGTGTGTCTCTCTCTCTCAGCTAACTTTTCTTCCTGTAGACGCTTATTTTCCATTTCAGCTAGTTTTACTTGCGTCTCTTTCTCTTCCTGTAGACGCTTTGCCTCGCGTTCATTATGCCTCTCCTCTCTTTCCGTCTGCTTTTGTTCTTTCGCTTCTGCATACTCCTGTAACTCTTTACCTTTCAGGCCTATTCTTTCACCTGCTTCAATATAATCCATTAAAGTAGGCATCTTGTACTTGTGGACACGTTGCTGTGAATCAGCCAACTATAAATGTACAGACTCTGCTGTTAGTCTTTGTGTCACTTCCCTAAGTACACCCGCACTCCCTGTGTACGTAAATCCGTAGTGCTACAATATCACTCTGTACTCACCCAGTCACTCTATAAGCACTAGGTAGATGAGGGGGAATATTAACTATACTCCCTCGTATATATATATATATATATCAAATAACTGTAGAGCAATTCCTGGAAATAGTTGTAAACATACATATACATACACAATGGATGATACACACTAAATGCCAACTATTAAACGCTAGACGCATAGGCCGGTGACACGCAGACGGGTGATTACATAGAAATAAAAACCACTGACATAAACATGCCCATGAAAGACCATACCGTGCGCATAATATAAACTGACATATACCATCTAGATAGAAGCTATATTAACATAAGAATTACACCAATACCATATATCCAAAGAACTCAAATATTATATGTAACAGTAAAGAGAAAACAGTAAAAAAAAAAACAAATATAAAATGAATAATGTACATAGATCTGACGTAGACACTTGGACACCGTGTATAATGTCGAGACGACCCAATGCCACAGCACAAAACAAACTGACTCGTCAGCTGTCTCTCAACAACATACAATATGTACCTAGGCAATTTCACCTTTGCGCCGTCTCCCGCATTTCGAGAAACAATGCAAAAATATCCTACTTATAACGAACACTGGACCAAATACAAATATTTACGTAACGCACAACAACCACAATACTTAGGACGATGAGAACAACAGAAGCAAACAAGGGTTGCCGCCACCAATGTGATGGTAGAATCTTACAAAAGTCCTTAGTTTGTTTTTAATAGTGTCCGAAAATCGCCTGGAAATGTCTGTCCGTTACTGTTTTGAAAAAATTACGACGTTATATTCCCACAATGAATTAATGTTCTGATGCGTTGTCACTTTTTGTTGACGTGGTGACACGATTTTCGACTGTCGTAAAAGTTTAAGATGATGATAATTATCCCAACGCTTTGTCTCTACACAGTCCGTAACGCTTTTTGTAATCCTCCCTGTAGAGTTGGCCTGTGATTGTATAATGTATGTGAACGCTCTTGTTTTGCCAGAAATATTGGGTTTTCGTTGCGTTTTGGGGAGCCGAAAATACCTTTAAAATCAATGAATGTTTATCTGCGTAGTCACTGTCGCTTTGAAGTGATGGTATGGTTTCACTGTTGCTGACCCGGTTAAACCAACGAATGGCAGAAAATGATCACGCGCTTTAAATCCGTTTTGCAAGTCTTTTTTGGTAGAGAAATGCGCTCATATTTGCGAAGACGGCACCTGAATGACTGTTGTGGTTTGTTTGCCGATGATGACACACACACACAAAGACGTTAAACGTAAATCCTAGTTTCAGTAGAAACACAACGTGTTATTCTCAGTGGAAATTTTTCCGTCAAATTCCCTGGTTCTCGGCCTTGACTCACAAGGTCATCTCTGTTTCTCTTTATCACAATAATCCGTGTAGAAACTTTTACTTTTCTGTGGAGCAACGATTGTCACCTTTGTGTGTTCCCCACACTTTCCTCCTATAACTCCCCTCCTCCTGGCTAGTTTTTAACCATGAATTACCCTCGTAACTCCCCTGGCGCCCCTTTCCGTCTTATTATCTGCGCCGAACTCTGAAGACGCCGTACACACACACACTCGCTGTCCTCGTAAACAGCACTGACCCTCTTGTCAACCCAATTTGTCCGTGGCGACTCACAATTTCCACCGTCCTCACCCGTCGTTTTACCTGTGGTGAATTCTTAACCTATCGCCCTGCAACCACACTGTGCTTTGTCCTCAACACACACACAAGATGTCTCACCACGCCCAGGACTTCCCAACGAAATTGCTCACTGTCTTAAATCCTGTCTTCGTCACACCCACACGCACCTGTCAGTATATCATCTTGCCAGTATCATGGCGCCGACTTTTTGTACTGTTCACTTGACCTATAAACACACGCGCCTGTTTGCGTTAATTTTCTGACGTCCCTGATAGCTGAAGAAATACTGCCTGGTATCCAATTTACCTGTCCTGACCTTCTCGTGACCTCTGTGCTACCCAGTTCCCGCACGGAAAAAACCCAGTGTTTATCCCGTGGACACGCTCCGCTGTCCACCCTCTCTCTCTCTCTGAGTGAGAAGTGTTATTTTTATCTGGTTTCTCGTGGACTCTGTATTAATTCTCCGACACTTTTGAAATGCGCTGTCTACTGAAAATGGTGTTTATTCTTGACCGGAGAGCCCTCAGAAATCTACTCTGACACAAAGTGAATGTTGACTAAGTGACAGATAGAGTGGCTATGGTTGTGTCTAGGGTATGTCCTTGTAACAATGTGATGTTGAACAACAGATTAACCAAGATGCATCACACCCAAACACCAGTCAGTGAACAAGCGTTAATTTGCGCACATAATATTCCTTTAATTATGAATTAACACAGACACATGTAGCATATAAATCCAGGAACAATAATTCTCTAAGAATATATCTCCATCCCCAATGGAACACTTCGAATAACACTGCCTCTTACGGCTACTAAAATCTCGTCCCACACGACAGGTATACTAGCCTCTCTCTAGGCCCGACTCAAAGTAACCCACTCTGGGTCTCGAATTCCACTCACTATCCCTGGAACCCACAGTGCGGAGTTATCTTCCGAACTCCGTCACAATTCTTCACTTTCTCAGACCACGACCTTCTCCTGGTCCGGTCTAGACTCAACTCCTCTCAGCTCGGAGTCTACACATCAACTGCCCCTCGTCAATCTTTGTCCCTGTCTTTAAACCATTCTATGCGCCCTCACAATGATCCATACAAACACCACCTCACTGCTCCAACTGTCTGCCCCTTCTTGCAGCCCCTCTACCTTACACCCAACCCCGTTTATCTCCTTATATTTTCTTTCCGGTGAATGCCCTTTCACCTCGTGAACTGTTTATATTGTACGGCCACTCACCTTAATGCCACTGAACACAGGCATGTGACAATGATGGATTACTTTTTTTTTCTGTCGGGGGCTAAAAGAAAACCCTAACTTGCAACTCTAACGCGGCGACTGCACTAGCCAGGCGGTCGTAATTCCTGTGGCTCAAGGCACAATAGTCTCCACACCCTCATCCCTGCCTCACATAGCAAGGTACGATAGGCAGCAATGATAGCTATCAGCATCATCGTGTACCATGCCGACACACACGGGAGGTGTGGGTTCACGACCTCACGCGACTACCAGTCGGGAATCAGGTATTCTTGTCCCAAACAGTTCCCGCCATCTGATTCTTCTACACCAAAATCCTTTCCTTAACCGTCAGGTATATTTGGACCGACCTGGTGTCTGAATTAATCCGAAGTCCTGGTCTCGAACCGGATTTAAAAAACATCAATGTAAACATGCTAGCTAATGATCTATCCCACCTGTAATACTCAGCATGCCCTGTGTAAACAGTAGCCATTTTGGCGACATTCTTGCATGGACTCGACGAGTCTATGACTAAGTTGAGACAGTAGTGACGTGATTCCTGTTTCAGTCTCTGGTGTGTACCAATGTTTGTCGAGGCAAGTCATTATTTGTTCAGTTATGTAAGCAAATGCTCGTGCATATTGTGTGGGTGTTTTTCTGTCTATTTCTAGTTTACGTACATTAAACATGGTCCCAAAGTAGACAGTCGCTATGATTCTGTGATGTGAGTGGGTCATCACATTGTGAGAGAGAAAAGGGGAGAGAAAGTGGGAGGGTAGAGAGAGTGAGAGAGAGAAGAAAAGGAGAGAGTGAGAGAGAGAAGAAAAGGAGAGAGTGAGAGAGAGAAGAAAAGGAGAGAAGAAAAGGAGAGAGGGAGAGAGAAAAGGGGAGAGAGAGGGAGGGAGAGACAGGGAGAAAGAAAATGAGAATGAAAGAGAGAAAAAGGAGAGAGTAAAAGAGAGAGACCAGGAGAGAGAGAGGGAAAGAGGGAGAATAAAAGGAGAGAGGGGAGAGAACATGAGAGAGAGAACAAGAGAGGGTGAGCGAGAACGAGAGAGAAGCTGTTTCACGGTGTTGAACGTTGAGGTGCCAATTCCTGTTCTCTATCTTATTTCCACATAGACCTGCTTTCAGCAGCCATTCATTAATTGGGGTCTGAACAGTCACATTCGCTACCGTAATGGGTTGTAGTTTGTTTTTGTTTGTTTTTTGCCTTTTTGAAGCACAATATAATAAACTATCGTCTGTCAATACATCAAGGTGCCAATGTTAGTTAGTTAGCTAGTCGTCCCCATTATGCTCCATTCCCGTGCCAGCGAATATCACACAAAATGCTCCCCATTGTCCGATGTGAAAAGTGGAATAGACAGGAGTCTCGGCAATCCAACAGCCGAAAGGGCAAAACAGTCAATTCAGCAATCACCGATAGCCATTGTTCCGAACATGTAGTTCACTGTACAGGACAGATGTAAAAGCATTCCGTGCGAATTTCACTGCTCACGGTGTCGCCCACGTACTCACTCAGTAGCAGAACGACGGAACCATGTACTACCAGTCCAACGTGAGGAAAATGCGATTGCAAACCGTAGCCACAAGCATAAACACAATACAGGCGTTAACGGCTCAACGAATAACCGCCATGCTGACGACCGGAAGTGAAGTCAAGGTGCCAATGATGTCATCATTATTGTCATCGTCATTATCATTATCATCATCACCCCTACCGTCATCACCATCACCATTGGCGTCATCACCATTGTCGTCATCATTGTCGTCATCATCACCACCACCATCATCATCAGCATCGTAGCTAGCAGCAGCTGCAGAAAGTGACATCAATTTAGCCAGTTATGTTGAGAAGCATACCCCACTCTCAAATCTCCCCATAAATAACACAATAAACAGCTGAGAAACATATTCACGTACGCGTGACATGAGCTGATCATACACGAATCTGCTTCCTTCTTCTTCTTCTTCTTCTTCTTCTTCTTCTTCTTCTTCTTCTTCTTCTTCTTCTTCTTCTTCTTCTTCTTCTTCTTCTTCTTCTTCTTCTTCTTCTTCTTCTTCTTCTTCTTCTTCTTCTCCTCCTCCTCCTCATTCTTCTCCTCCTCCTCCTCATTCTTCTTCTTCTTCTTCTTCTTCTTCTTCTTCTTCTTCTTCTTCTTCTTCGTTCCTTCCTTTGTATGGATCTAATGTCCGCTAATCTGCACCACTAGTTAATGTGACATAATACTTCTGATTCTGTGGCGAAGAGTTAGTGACGAGGTGACATCTAGATCGCTATGAGCACGTCGCGAATACTACGTTAACTGATTCTTAGAGTAAACTCTCAATTTAGTATAGCGTCAATATGACAAATAAATACGTCAGACTATGACATGCCACGCGCTGCGGTAAAATACCTAGCGCAACCAGGGACAGCATTTATTTCCAGGTCATCTATTCAAATCACGTCGCATTCTGTTTTTCCCAGGCCTCGACCCTTATCTTCAATATCCGGTCTAATTGACATGGGGTATAGTCTACAGCAGTGGTTCCCAAGCTTTTCAAGCAGAGGGCCATATCTACTATTTTCGATAGTTAAGCGGGCAACAACGTTATAAAATTATAAACGTCGTGCAATATCATTCTTACCTTTCTTAACTTTCGTCAACAAAATTCTAAAACTGTAAAGGCAGTCAGCGTCAGTACTACACTGCGGTCATGTTTTTAAATTTAAAATCAAAAGTTCATTTAACAATAAATTTTTAATCAGTTTCGAAAATCGATATTACTGTAATTAATTTACAATTGTAACTGTTCTTCGCAATCAGTTACTTAAGTTAAAATGCCAGTTTATCAATATTTGGGCACAAATCTGACGGGACCCAAAGTCATAAGCGCAACTATGTTATTGTCAGTGAGTCTGGAACGTAGCTTGTTTTTTTTTTTTTTTTATAACAGCCATTGCGGAAAATAACTGCTCGCATCTGTAAGTCGAACCAAAACGACAAATGTATCTCTGAGCGAATGAACACAAGTGTTTAAATTGTTCGACAGACAATAGTCGCCAGAATGAAATCGTATGATCAGCTGAAGGTTGCGAACTGAACAGGCGCATTCGATAATATCTGAATATAACAACCACGAGCAGAGTAAATTATCGCACTCGGAAGAACCGAGTGCATTTTTTGATATTATTAAAATATATTATTTTAAATAACGAGGCTTCGCGTGCCACTTACTAACAGCTGGCGGGCCACAAGTGGCCCGCGGGCCGTGGTTTGGGAACCTCTGGTCTATAGTGTCAGTCACTCCCTAGAGCGACAGGAATAATGCGATACGCTATTTATCTTCTGATATTGGGAAAACAAAATATCCCGAGCATGTATATTTATGACACGTGGGATGTGAAATGGGAGACATTGAGGGGAAACATGTTGTATCTAGATATATTATGTGTGGCATAACGCTAACCACCATTATTCATTTACCAAAACATGCCGCAAGAAGAGGAAACAACATTAAAAGAAATTGACTTCACAACCGCAAACGGAGACTAGGACTTAAAACTTAACATCGAAACTGGAACTGCATAAGTGACAGATGGCGTGGATTCTTAGAAAGATTTCATCAGACAAAGCTCGGAAACCTATTGGATAGGAGGAGACATGTGACCCGCTTTCGCGCCAACGCCGGATTTGCATATGTTAATATTTCATCAGAATCTGGTAAGCCCGCACTTTTTCCTGCAACCAGCCTGATGAATAGATGTGAGAAGCTGGTGTGACCAAATTTTCAAACATGGAATTGCGGGGTGTCTAGATCTGAGGTAAGCTTGTGATTCCCGAGATTAGACTAAGAACCCGATGTATCAAGTATCAAGTAATGGTAACCCGTGTTTGTGATGTCAATTGAAATGTATTATTATTAATTAAAACCTCTGAAATGTAAAAATGCTCGACTGTAGATTCTAACGACGCAGAGCCGTTCCCGGGCAAAATGACACTCCAATACTCTCTTCGATGAAACTGCAATCTCTGATATTCTTAGAGATAATTATTAACTTTAAGAAGTGCATTATACTACTCCATTCTATTCTGAACAACTGTACGAAGTGATGATTCTAAAGCAATCTTGTGCATTTCACCAGAAACACTGATAAAAGATGCTATCACTACCTACAGCTGAAATGACAGTTCGTGTACTAGAACAAGTGCTTTGTTCTAAAACAGACTTATCTATGCCTATTTACAATCTAGAAAGCTGAAAGAGAAATCAATCTTTCCTTTCTCCTTCATCTATTGAATCAATAGGGTTTGACGGAATAAATATTTATATTTATGTCAAATTTTAATTAGATAAGAGCACTTATGAACTGCATTACATGAGAAAGTTGTGCTTCGCGGAACACCATCACGCGCAGTGAACTTAACTCATTACTCAACATAACTTAAAACACAACACCACTCAACACCACTCATCACCACACAACCCAACACTCAACATCACAACAACAACAGATAATGGGAGAGAGTTATTAGACACAGAAGAAGAAGTTGGTTAATTGGGAAAACACAGAGAATTATTTATACACATTATAAACACCATTGAGTGGAAGAAATGTTATAAATGTATGTCATTTATTTACATGCATCTTGACACATTCTCACTCTTGTCACCGTCTTACTGTACACGTTCACTGACCCCAGGTCAAATGAGAACTTACATACAGCAGGAACAAGTTGATACAAGGCGTACACAGTATGATAAACTCTGACCACCCCAAATTAACCCAACACTAGCTTAGAGGAAAAAAGGAGGGGAGGGGAACTAGTTCCTACTTCAGGAATTTAGATTTCTTCCGACCTACTTCTAGAATATTGTATTGGTAGGAATGTATATATTTATGTGAATATTCATCAGTGATCTTGGTGGCTACATACCAACAACCACCCAACACATCAGCAAACTAACCACCTAAATCAGACCTGAGAGAGGGAAGCCGAGAGAAAGAGATGAACCACAAGTGAGATGGAAGATGACTTGGCCATGAGCAGAGTATGGGGAGGCCTTCAGTGGAGCTATACGGGCAGACCTGAAGTGGATCCATCAGTCAATGGACCCTGGCTTACCTAATCTTCCTGTCACCAGGTTACATTTTCCTTGGTACACACCACACCCAATTGCAGGAAACTGATAGTTAATTGTTGAATTACCATCACACTTAACATGTGCAACATCAAAATGTTTAATATGTTTTCACACTTGTTGACCTCTCGTGTATTGATGCTTGTTTATTGATGGTCTGTGTAACTGGTCCAATATGCAACTTTTCTAATGTATCTTGTGTAAATCACAATAGAGATGTATGTATTGGCCAGAAGGCTCAGGCCCAGTCAATAAATGATTAACATGAATTGACCTTCTGTTAATTTATCAGTTCAAACCTATCTGTGAGTCAACAACTTCTTTGTACATCATGTTGTCAGAATCTAATGTGATTGATTATGTGTTTGATTGTTTAAGAATAAAGCCACTCATAATGACTTACTAAAATGGGGGAGAGAAGACTCTAGATCTATCAACTGCTCAATATCCATGTTTCTTCATCTAAATCAGGCTGAGAAAATTCTCCAGACTTTCCTCAGATTTGATAACCAATAAAAGGGGGCTCCAGAGCTACAGAATCCTTGGAGAAGGGGCAGATTCCCAGTTAGTAATTACCATTCTCACCAGGGCCATAATCTATATCTCCTAGACATACTTAATAGAACGAGGCCTGCAGATAACTCAAGGTTCATATTCTGGGGTTATTGAAGATAGAAGAGGATGGGGCTCTACTTCTTTTGTTAGAGATGGGGCATGCACTACAGTGATCTCCCACTCCCTTCAAAAATATATGACATTATGTATAAACCTTAATGATTATTTTCATATGCATTTTGTGAATGTATTTATGTATTTACTTTGAAAATGTGAACATATGTAATGATTTCGCCCATGTGGGAAGCAAGAAAACCCAGAAACCGGTGATTGTCTGGAGTCGTGGGAAAGATATGGAACAAATTCATCCATGCCGGCCATATTACCAGGATGTATAATAAAATATTAATTTACTTACCCGCATCCAGCACCATGCCAAACCGCATGATATTGAAGGTCAGAAGCAACTCATAAACCATGTGTTGGGGAATCTGAATTTAGGGAGTAAAGAACTCACAAGGGAAGTCTAAAGACCTCCTAAAGCAAGACACCTGGAATATTTCAGCCACCTTGCCTGATTGTCGTATTCTTATCTACTAGCTTGTATATACTTTGGGGTACACTTCATAACTGCTGGATTACTGCTGGCCTTGTTATTTTTTAACTATCTAGGGAACTATCCTGACTGTCCGGACTTCCCCATAATGTTGCTATTAAGAAAATAGGTGCAGGTAATTAACACCCGAGTCACACCAATCTTACACACATATACAATTTGTAATGTTGTTTGCACGCAAACCATGTATATTTGTTTGAATCCCATAGACAATTTTGTCTTCAGATATGTCCACTTCTGGACCTTTCCCACCTTGTATCACCATGTCATACAATGTATAGCCAAGGTATAAAGAGCAATTGACTTTTTGTTTTTGATGCAGAATGGCAGAGAGATACTAATACTATGTTTGTTCTTATTCTGCTTCTGACACACACAACAGACACACAACACCAGCACTCAGACACTTTACCATTGCCAAGACACTGAGGAGTATGCACTATTTTATTTAAAGAAGCCTCATTGCTGATACTGCTGAAACCTGAACTGGTGAACGGTTAGCGAAACGCAGAGCCATTAACTAGTGGAGACGGAACCTTGAATCCAGAGGAGCCTCGAATACCTGTTAGGGTCGACTCCAAGACACCATCAGGACTAAAGCCAGCGCTAGCCGTAAACGGGATCAGATCGTCCCAGGTGACTCCGTGTCTTCCTGTTGTCTGAGAATGTCAATGTCTCTACGGTGTGGGAGTGATGAGAAACAACAGAACTAAGCATCAGACAATCATTTTTTGTACCAAAACATGTAACATAATTTTTACTGTACTAGTTCACTAGTTGAACTACGATTTTTATCGAACTAACTCTTTTACTATTAAAGAGTGTGATTGTTTGTAATTGCAACCATTTCCTCCACTCTTGATCCTTTGCGAGCAAGGAGTGCGAGTGAGTGAGTGAAAGTATAGCACAAACAGGGGGTTCCGCCAAGCGACAATGGACCACGGCCAGTTAATATAAGCACCCGTGTTAGGTCTTCCTACATATACGAATGTTCTTCACCTTCTGCCTGTGTCTCTCAAGTGAATCCCAGTCTCTTCTATCGGGACCATCCCTTTAGACATCATTCTTAAACGAGCCACAATTTAAAGAAATAATGGGGCTGGTTATCAACCAAGATAAGACAGAATGTATGGTAATTTCAAGAGACGGAATGGCTAAAAACTCTGGCCACATACAAATAGATAATATGACCATTAAAAGAACGGAAACATACAAATACCTGGGTACAATCTTCAACTGCTCCAACCTCATAAGGGAAGAAATACAAATTAGAATCAACTCTGGAAATAAGATATACTATGCACTACAACATCTACTAAAATCAAATGCGCTATCTCGTAACACCAAAATCACAATATACAAAACACTGATCAGACCAGTTGTGCTGTATGGCTCTGAAACCTGGAGTACAACGAAAGGAGACGAAGCCTTGTTACAAACCTTTGAGAACAAAATTTTAAGACGCATCTTTGGACCCATTAGGGATACACATAGTGGAGAGTGGAAAAGAAGAAGTAACAAAGACATTTATGATCTGTTTAAGTCCCCGCTAATCACTGGTATCATGAAGGCTAATAGACTGCAATGGCTGGGGCATATAGAAAGAATGGAAAATAATAGGGAAACAAAACTCGCTTACACTCAGGAAATAAATGACCGTAGACCCCGAGGTAGACCAAGAAGACGGTGGAGAGATAATACATGTACAGACCTACAAGCACTTGGAATCAACGACTGGCAAGAGAAGGTCCACCAGAGAGACGAATGGAGACGGATTGTATTTGCAGCAAAGAACCTCAATGGCTCGGAAAGCTGAAGAAGAATAAGAAATGGGGAGAACCGTTGAGGCCACTAAGACGATTACATAAATAGACACACATTGTATTATTTGGCGCTCACAGAAGAAGAAGAAGGAAATAGAGATTAGAAGACGCACTAGACAACATACAATTTGAAAGCTATAATAATTACCGACTACCGAATTTGTGCAGTAGACCGTGTCGCGTTGTATTATAACGTGCTGGTAAGGGAGCCGGTCGTTCAGAAAGCAATGGCAAACTACTGAACGTAACACTTGCCTAGAAAATCAACAGCAGCTGAAAAAATGCTGATGTTGACTGCAACGTCTCGTAAGAGATACGCAACAAACATTCAAAAATGTGTGTGCAAGCATTTGTGCGTTCGCGATTGTGTCTGTGGTGCATGCGTGGGTGTATATATATATATATATATATATATATATATATGTGTGTGTGTGTGTGTGTGTGTGTGTGTGTGTGTGTGCGCGCGCGCGTAAGTGAGTGTGTGTACACACATTCGCATTTTAGCGTTGCTAATGTGACGGAGATTTACTTACACAGACTTCCAGTAATTCAGTAACATTAGATGCCTTAAGCAAAGGCCTATAACCGATTTTAAGTTGTTTTAGTTGTGTGTTCATAGATTATTACCCAACAGCTAATAATGCAAGTAACAAGATAGCTAACAATACCAGTAACCAGATAGCTAACAATACCAGTAACCAGACAGCTAACAATACCAGTAACCAGACAGCTAACAATACCAGTAACCAGATAGCTAACAATACCAGTAACCAGATAGCTAACAATACCAGTAACCAGATAGCTAACAATACGAGTAACCAGATAGCTAACAATACAAAAATAAGGCCCTTTGCACACCTTGAGGCATATATGGCATATGACGAACACCCCATATTTGTAGATACCAACCAGCAATGGATGAGTGATGTGGTAAATATCACTCAAGCTGCCTTTATCTCCCACAACATTTTGTAGTACTTGTTATAGACCTGGTCACCCGGGGGACTAGGTCAGTTGTTTCAACATCTCTTCGCTGTGGATTTGGACTCATGGCCACCAGGCCTTATTGTTTGATGTTGACCAATAACCAATCAACAAGCAATAAACCAATCAACAACCAGGCAACAACCAATCAAGAACCAGCAAACAACCAATCAACAACCAGACAACAACCAATCAACAAGCAACAAACCAATCAACAACCAGCCAATAACTAATCAACAACCAGCCAACAATCAATCAACAACCAGCCAATAACAAATCAACAACCAGCCAACAACCAATCAAGAACCAGCAAACAACCAATCAAGAACCAGCAAACAACCAATCAACAACCAGCTAATAACCAATCAACAAGCAAGAAACCAATCAACAACCAGCCAATAACTAATCAACAACTAGCCAACAACCAATCAACAAGCAACAAACCAATCAACAACCAGCCAACAACCAATCAACAACCAATCAACAACTAGCCAACAACCAACCAGCCAACAACCAATCAACAACCAGCCAACAACCAATCAACAACCAGCCAATAACCAATCAAAAAGCAAGAAACCAATCAACAACCAGCCAATAACAATCAACAAGCAACAAACCAATCAACAACCAGCCAATAACTAATCAACAACCAGCCAATAACCAATCAACAACCAGCCAATAACCAATCAACAACTAGACAACAACCAATCAATAAGCAACAAACCAATCAAGAACCAGCCAACAACCAATCAACAACCAGCCAACAACCAATCAACAACCAGTCAATAACCAATCAAAAAGCAAGAAATCAATCAACAACCAGCCAATAACAATCAACAAGCAACAAGCCAATCAACAACCAGCCAATAAATCAACAACCAGCCAATAACTAATCAACAACTAGCCAACAACCAATCAACAAGCAACAAACCAATCAACAACCAGCCAACAACCAATCAACAACCAGCCAACAACCAATCAACATCCAGCCAACAACCAATCAACAACCAGCCAATAACTAATCAACAACCAATCAACAACCAGCCAACAACCAATCAACAACCAGCCAATAACCAATTAACAAGCAAGAAACCAATCAACAACCAGCCAACTCTTTCAGTCTCAGGGGTGAAGCAGTAAACTCTGGCATGTTTTGGCTGCTTGTGATTTCTTGGTGAGTTTACATTCAGTAGTTTTCCATTGCTTTCTGAATGACCGGCAATCATACCATTGTATGAAAACCGATGTAAGACGCTCTGTGGACAAATCACACGCAGCAGTTTTTCGAACGCAGTATGTGGGATAACTGTAACAGTAAAGGGAGTAGCTTAGGAGTAAAGAGTTAAGGAATGCTGCGCATTCCTTGACTAGTGGGAAAACCATAGCTAGTGAACGTGTGTGCACGAATGAAGAAGTGTATCTAGGCTGGCACACACGTCACTTGGGGGCCATCTAGCAGGGAAGTAGGAAAACATGTAAACATCCGAATTTGAGCATAACATCATTATGCTGTAGTTGAACGATTCGACAAATAAAGAATGTTCTAAACAACGGAGACTTGTGTGCTGTACGATCATCACGTGCCTTCTAACCTGTGTGTAACATCTCTACACTATAATACAGGTTGATTTGGTGCCTTTGACCTCAAGAAATATGGGATGTCGTGGAGAGAGTTACCGCCATGAAAGATTCTTGTGTCTGGGCGTCTGGAGAAGGAAGTTTTTAAGTAAATAATAATAAGAAACGCAACAGCTGAAAGCCCGCCAAGGGGTAGTTGTTGTGGGTTCTCAGTGTATTTCTGTTTAAAAAGGAGATCGATTTCTCAGGCCAGCTCAGAAGGTTTGACTGATTAACTTATTTTTTTGAAAGAATGATGTTTTATCTAATTAATAGTATGAAATAACTTGAGCACTGACCAACGCTAATTGTATAATGAGATCAAGTAATGCCGTTTTGCATCAAAAATTAGTACACAAGGTTATAAGAATGAACTCGCTGATTACATGTTACAACAACTTATGAAGTCTCGAGGTACCAGAAATGATTTCAACAGAACAATAACCTGCTCCAAATAAAACTCCAAGTAAAACAAAGAATGCTGAAAATTATGAGTTTTAGCTCATTGGACTGTTGAAGGTGAAGTCAAGGTTATATTGCAAATTCCATAATTGTTAAATCGAGATCCTCAATACTCTCTACAGTCACTTCACTTAAGTGAAGGCATTGATGAAAATAGTCAACTTGTCTCAAGTCAAAAGTTGTTACAAGAAATTTAACTGACCGTTGTTGGAATGCCACCTAACATACAACGGAGTGGATAGAGTCAGGTTTGAATCCAATTGTTGTTGACTGGATCATTTTTACGCTGAAACATATGAAAATGCCAGATTTTTGCTGAAACCGGGAGCAGTTGTCGGTTGAAAAATCGTGAAGGTGACCTTGCTTGACGGAAATTAAAGTCTAACGCTTACAGTCGATCGAGCAAGTAATCAAGCAGTTTGGTATCGAGCGTTATATCGAGCACAATCAACGACAGGAAAATAATTGGAAAGAACTGACTTCGACTTCGATTGAATTAGGAAATCCAGAGGTTTTTTTTTTGTGTTCTGATCCTTTCAACGGTGTCGATTAGAGTCCTTTTTTTTTTTGTTGGTATCAGGATCAATTAGAAATTTCTTCATCAGGATTTCATTTAAGTTCTTTTATCAGGATTCGTGATTGGAACAGAAAATTTTCTTCGTCAGGATCTTCGATTGGAGTTTTTTTGTTAGTATAGTTAGATAATAGATAATATTAGAGTAATTAATTGAACAGATTATGTATTGCTGCTGAATTTGAAATTAATATTGTTTGAAATATTTGTATATTGCTTAATAATTGCCATTATAGATTCTAGAATGGAACCCCAAGATTTTTCACAGGTACTGACTGGAGTTGGTGGGGCAATATCAAGGTTGGATGCAGTGTTAAGACAACAAAATGTAAGCAGTGATGTTGAGAGATTTAATGGACAAGCAAACCAGTTTAAGAAATGGGTCATTTCTATTGAGAAACATGCTTATTTAGTAAACGCTACAGATGAGGAGAAAAAGAATTTGGCATACAGAACAAGTACAAGTCCAGTTTCTGACCATATAAGAAGAAAACTAGAAGCAGGAAGAGGTGAAACCTGGGAAGAATTTAAAGATGATCTCGCAAGAAAATACGCTGAAATTACTGATCCACAACACGCATTCTCAGTATTGCGACAGACTAGACAAAATACTACAGAAAGTGTACAGCTATATAGTGACAGGTTAATCAATTTAGCGGAAGAGTCATTTTTAGGACAGAATGTACGTGCTGAAGAAGTGGAACGGATGTTAGTAGGGATTTTTGTTGATGGGATTAGGTCAGATGGATTGAAATTTAAATTACTAAGAGAGAATCCGGCAAGATTGTCACAAGCGGTAGATATCGCTATACAAGAGGAAAGCTTGAGGAGAAGGTTTAGATTAAGGGTAGGACGAGAGTTAGGTAGTAGTTCGGAAGATAGAATTGAAGAACCTATGGAAATAGGACAGTATAGACATGGATGGAGAGGAAGACGAGGAGAAATACAGATGGTACAAAGAAACGATAACGTATATAATCAAGGTAGAGGAGGACAAGTGAGAAATACTGTAAGAAACATGGAAGGTAACACAAATAACTCGAATGTGGTTTGTTGGGGATGTCACCAACGTGGGCATTTTTTTCGCTTCTGTGGTAACAGACGTGTCCCATCGAATACACAAAATAATAGAGGTGTTCAGACGAGTACACAGAATAGAACTGCAAATGGCAGACCAGCAAATAGGAATTATGGAGAAATGCAGAGAAATTTTAGAAGGTCAGGAAATCAGGGAAATTGGCATCCCGCTTACTGAACAGGATCGGCAGTAGGAGGGAAGATAGTAAGGTCCAAAAGGGGCATCAATGTATTAAAAACCCAAAGGATGAGTATAGTAGGACATTTAGAAATAAAAAACAAGCCGAGATAAAACAATTGTCATTAAATATGGTAGATCCTAGTTCATGTATAGTACAAATAGGAAAATATAAAGTTAGAACATTAGTTGATTCGGGAGCACAAGTTAGCGTGATTAAAGAAGCATTTTTATATCGAATGTTAAAAAATTGTAAAATATTTAGAATTCAGGAGAATCTTCATTCGGTAACGGGACAAAAATTAGAAGTGCTAGGACAAACGAGGATAAACTTGAAATTAGGAGGGATAAATGTCAGGCATATGTTCCATGTGGTCAAAAATTTAAATAGAAATATGATATTGGGTAGAGTTTTTTATTGAAAAATGGGGTGAGACTTTTATTTGATTTGCATAAATTAAAATTCCAAGATGTTTACGTAGATTTAGAAGAAGATATGCATGTGTCGACACTAGTTAGAGTCAAAACGACCATGAATTTAAAACCACAGTCAGTTAATTTGATACAAGCAAAGCTGAAGAGAAACCCGTATTATGTAGCAGGAAACATAGTCAGAATCACGGAATTGCAAAAAGAAATAAATGATGAGCCAGGTTTAGAAGTTCCGGATGGAATAATAGAATTGGATAAAAGTTTAACATTTCCAGTGATGGTTATTAATAACACAGGTAGAGAAATTAAATTATACAGAGGATGTGTAATAGCCAAGCTAGAACATAATGTTAGTGACATATTGGCAACAGATAGAGTAAATATGGCAGGCATAAGTTATTCAGAAACCTCTAGTGAAAGAATTAATAACAGGCGCGGATGCGGACGAAAAGGGAACGTAAGAATGGATGAATTGATCCATCCATCCAGAAGAAATACAGCCCAAATACATTCACTAGACAAAGTGACAAGGGAACAAGAATTGTTGGCACAGTTAAAAACTCCGCCAGAAAATAAGGAAGTATTAGAACAACTTATAAAACAAAATCAGGATGTGTTTGCAATTAATGATTTAGAATTGGGAAAGACAAAAACAGTTACAATGGAAATAGATACGGGAGACCATCCACCAATTAGTTTAAAACCATATAGAACTCCATTAAGAAATAGAGAAGTCGTAGAAAAGGCAATAGAAGATATGTTGAAAGCAGGCATAATAACAAGATCAAAATCAGAATGGTCATCTCCGGTAGTCATAGTAGCCAAATCTGATGGTTCGAACAGGTTCTGTTGTGACTACAGGGCGTTGAACAAAATTACTAAGAATGTAGCGTACCCATTGCCGGTGATTGATGATATTTTGGGGTTACTTAATGGCTCTACATATTTCACAACGCTGGATGCAAGGGCAGGATTTTGGTGTATTCCGATGTCGGAGGACGCGCAAAAGAAAAGTGCCTTTTGTACTCATATGGGTTCTTACGAATTCTTACGTATGCCATTCGGTCTCAAAAATGCACCGTCTCACTA
Organism: Cepaea hortensis; assembly: GCA_963921405.1. Lineage (NCBI taxonomy): Eukaryota > Metazoa > Mollusca > Gastropoda > Stylommatophora > Helicidae > Cepaea > Cepaea hortensis. Next base: position 5,306,305 of record OY992882.1, read on the forward strand.
TATGTTCTTAATAAATGAAGTACTAGACGGTATGCAAAATTTTGCCCTGGCCTATATAGATGACATATTGATATTTACGAAAGGGAATGTGGAGAATCATTTGAAACATATTAGACTAGTATTTGACAGATTAAGAAGGCATGACGTTAAATTAAAGCTTAGTAAGTGCCAGTTTTTAAAGACAGAAACAAAATATTTAGGCTATATAATAAATAGGGAAGGTATTAAACCAGACCAGGACAAGATAAAGGTTATTAAAGAGTTACCTCCTCCAACTAATGTTAAGGAAGTGCGTGCATTTATAGGTACGTGTGCATATTATAGGAGGTTTGTACCAGCGTTTTCAAGGATAGCAATACCTATTACGAATTTAACGGGAAAATACGCTAGATTTAAGTGGGATGATGAGTGTCAAAAAGCGTTCGAACTTTTAAAAGATAGCTTAACAGTGGTACCATTATTGACACATCCAGACTTGAATAAACAGCTAATACTATACACAGATGCTTCAGACAACGCAATAGGAGCATGTTTGGTTCAACCATATGAAGGAGAAGAATCTGGAATACCAGGGGTTAAAAATGAAAGACCAATCTATTTCTTGTCTCATAAACTCAGCAAGACTCAAAAGAAATGGCCGATTATTGAGAAAGAAGCATATGCTATACACTACGCTCTTCAAAAATTAAATTACTATTTACATAACGCCAATTTCATTATTAGAACTGACCACATGCCATTAAAGTCGATATTAGAAGCACCAATACAAAATAGGAAAATACAAACGTGGGCATTGAATTTACAGGGATACAATGCTAAGGTTGAATATGTTTCAGGGAAACATAATACATGCGCCGACCTTTTGTCTAGGATCCCATATACACAGTCGTCAGGAAACACGGAAGATGAAGCTGAACCAGAGATAGACGATCGAAACTGGCAAGTAAATATATTAGATTCTGCCATAATAAATAGGGAAGAATTTGAGAGTTTACCATCGGATCAAGAGTCTGAACCTAGAACAGAAGACCCACATTTAGAACAGTTTGATATGAAAACAGAACAAGAATTAGATCCAAAAATAGTACAGATAAAAAGAAAACTGAAAGAAACAGGGGAAAATAGTTTTAAAAGAAAGTTTGTAGAGTTACAAGAAGACAATCAATTATATTATATCAGTGAAAAAGGTGAAGGAGTAAGAAAATATATTCCGAAACATTTAGAACAAGAAGTCTTAAAGGCATATCACGATAATAATGGTCATTTTGGACGAGATAAGTTAGTGAAGGCTATTAGCAGTAAATATTACTGGCCGAATTTATTCAAAAGCGTATATGAATATGTTGAAGCGTGTGAAAAGTGTAGGTTAAGAAACATGAAGATAATCAAATGTCCTTTACAAGATACCGATATTCCTCAATTTCCAATGCAGAAAGTAAGTTTGGATATTTCAGGTCCTCATCCAAAAACATTATCGGGAAATGTATACCTACTACATATAGTTGATTCATATAGTCTCTGGCCAGAAGTTTATCCAATTCCAGACAAGAGTGCTGATTCAGTTATAAATATGCTTTTACAAGAATTTATACCAAGGTTTGGGTGTCCACAAATAATACTTACAGACAATGGGAAAGAATTTGTAAATAGAAAGTTTGAAAAATTGGTAAAAGATTTGAATATAAAACACATTAGGACTTCATATTACAGACCAACTTCTAATGCTAAAAATGAGAGACAACATAGAACACTATACAATATTCTAGCGAAAAATGTAGAAGAACACGATATGGATTGGGATCTTTATTTGGGGATAGCATTAGCGGCGATACGTACACACGAAAATGAAGGAACAGGTTTCTCACCATTTTACTTAGTACATGGGAGAGAACCAATATTGCCAATTGATAATTTATTAAAGCCTAGGAGAAAATATCTGGGGGAAGATTTTCAGGAAACAAGGTTGCAAGAGATGCACAAAGCACATGTTCGTTTAAGAAATAATATAATTAAGGCTAGAGAAAGACAGAAGAAATACGCAAATAAAAATGCACACTTACAAGAGTTCAACATAGGTGATAGGGTGTATTACAAAAAACATAGAAAAAACTCTAAGTTTGATGCTCATTGGGTCCCGGGATACTATATTTTAGAAAAAAAGGGTCCAGTGTCATATACTATTAAGAATCAAATTTCAGGGCATGTTGCACGTTCACATGTAGAGCACTTAAGGCGGGATAATGAGGAAAGGGATGCAGAGAATAGTAATAATAATTATTGTTCCGAAGAAATATTGTCAGGTGGACAGATTGTCAGACAATCGGTATATCCAATACCTATAGAGAATGGGAAACAAGTGACAACAGCATCTACTACAGCTGAACAAGAAGAAACAGTACCAAAAACAGTCATGACGGAGGAAAATAACATGTATGACGATTATATTAGCGAAGAATCAGTCAAAGAAAAAATAGAACCTCCATTTATGAATACAAGACAGGCTGTAAAAAGAAAGTTAGATAGTCAGAAAGAAAAAGAAATTAAGAGGCAAAGGAAACTTAGAGTGAGTTCTTCAAGTGGTGAAGATATGCCATTATTTGAAAATTTGTTGAGACGGCAAGACAGGAAAATTAGATTGGATTTAGAAAGGAAGAAATTAGCGGTTGCTAGTAATGGATATACAGATGGGGAACAAGAAATGGATGAAAAGTCAGAAACTGATGAAGAAGCTGATATGAAAGAAGATAGCTCTCCTCGGGGGGATAGCGACATTGATGTAGATATTGCAATTATAGAAAAAAATTTGAAGTTATTAAGAAAATGGAGAAGAGATAGATAAATAGCCTGGTAGAATAAATGAATATTCTGCAGATGGCAGATAGAAGAAGAAGTTAGACACGATATTTTTGTGTTTACAAAGAAGATGGTTGGTAAATAACTTAAGCAAGAGTTGTTGGGAGGAATATACATAATATGGTAATAACTTGAGACTTATTGGTATATGTTTTGTGATCATGTTGGTTTTTAAATGAAGTGTGGAGTTTTTCTTAAACGGAAAACAATTATTGAGTAGTCATAAAATGGTCTTGCATTTCCTTATATATGTTTAATTTGATTAATGTGTGGGGATAAATATGATGTCAAAGAATGAGGGGGTTGATATGGTTTAGTCAATTGTTTGGACTTCAATGGTGTTTTATGAAATGTGAAGAATAAGTTAACTTAGCTGGTTATTTTTACAATGTTTTGGTTTTATTGAGTTACCCTGAGTGTGTTTAAAATGATTATTGGTTTAACGTTCAGTTAGAAGAAACAGATGACTTAAAGTAGTTGAGTCGTTTAACGTATATAACGTTTATAAATAGAAGTTGAGGGTGAAACATGATGGAGTTAAGGGGGAAGAAGTAGTGGTTAGTGAAGTGACTCAATATGTTGTAATGGAGGAGTATGTTGATATTATTGGGGGAGTGAATTTGGGACTACATTAGCTGGTTCGCAATGTAAATGTTTGGGTTAAAAATAGGAGCTGGGTTGAACAGCGTTTAATGGGAAAATAAGGGGGGAATGCCAGCTTGAGTTTTGGCATTTAAATAAGTAGACATTGGAAGAAGAAGACTGTACGTAACAGTATACTAATAATTTGGAGTTTTTTTTTTTTTTTTGAACTTGACGAGGTGAATGATACAAAAGCTGGTAGTTTTGGATTAACATATTTTTTTGATAATAACGATTATTATTGACGGAAACTGAAGATAAATTTTGAAACTTTATTTTTATAAAGTTTTGAGAATGTATGGGAAGAGAAAGGTGATTACTTCTTACTTTTTCCTTACTTTTTCTTATTTATTTTAGGTGCGCACCTACCAAATCTAACCTTCCCAATCTAACTATTTTTTTCTGTCTATCCTAGAATAGTGAGAGTGTGAGAATGTGAATAAGGGAGAAATAAAAGATAAGGGGAATATCTTCAGTTTTGTCAATCATAATTTAGATGGACACTTTAAATTTAAAAGCGGTTCGCTTATGGAGAGTTTTGTAGCGAGTTTTCTAGAGAATTTTATGGAGAGTTTTTTGTAGCGAGTTTTCTAGAGAACTTTTATAACGAGTTTTGTAGAGAGTTTTGGTATTATTGTCTCTGGTTAGCAATTGGCTATGATGAGATAGGAGAATGAGAATTGAGTTAGGAATTATATGGAATTGTTGTTAATTGTGGTATAGAGATGTAGAGTTAAGTGCTTAAGAGTTGGGGTTGAGATTTTTTCAGGGAAAAATTCTCTTTGAAGAAGGGGAGGTATATGTAACAGTAAAGGGAGTAGCTTAGGAGTAAAGAGTTAAGGAATGCTGCGCATTCCTTGACTAGTGGGAAAACCATAGCTAGTGAACGTGTGTGCACGAATGAAGAAGTGTATCTAGGCTGGCACACACGTCACTTGGGGGCCATCTAGCAGGGAAGTAGGAAAACATGTAAACATCCGAATTTGAGCATAACATCATTATGCTGTAGTTGAACGATTCGACAAATAAAGAATGTTCTAAACAACGGAGACTTGTGTGCTGTACGATCATCACGTGCCTTCTAACCTGTGTGTAACATCTCTACACTATAATATAACGAACTGCATCCATAATCCCTTCGCCACAGAGATAATATAGAGGTCTTGTATAAAATACACACTGGCAAATCTGCTGAAGAAGCCAGATTTCTTCATATGCTCTAACCAAATATACAAGGTAAGACAACGTACATGTGATGGTCTGGATGTACAGAGCTGCGGAAGATCAAGAGATAGGGAACAGAAGAAGAGTGACCCAAACCTGCTGGCTTGTAGGTAGACAGTCAAAGGTTAGGAAAAGTAAACCTGAAAATATGTTTTTGGAAGTCGGATGTGCTGAGCCACAGGCTTAAGGAAACTGTGCAAGGTAATTCTCATTTTGTTGCGACATTGATGGATCTCATGGGCAGCGACCAGAACCAATACCCAATATTATACGGGAAATTATAACACTGACGGACAATGGCATATCTGATTACACGGAGTTCAATCAACCAATCAACCAGAATGAGTAGCAATATTTTTTTTTTGGTACATTATATTAAAGTTTATTGTTCAAATATATTCTTCCCATTCTTCAAATTATTCGCGAGCATTTGGCACCTTCTTGCGTCCAAATCCAGCAATAACATTGACCAAACGTCTGTTGTACCACATGTGTCACTTGGCACGGCCCGTTCTCCTCTTCTTCTTTTCTTGCGTATTCACCTTTGTGTCTGTCCACGGGCCAAGCAAGTCTACCACATCGGCCTTCCTCCCTTTCTGCATGTGATGTCTGATGGGATAGGAGACATGTCCTTGACACAGTCTAATCTTCATTCCGGAACACACAAGAGCTCTTAAAGCTGACTGGGTGACTGGACAAGGGGTCTTTATCCTGTTGCCATCAGTTGCCCAAAGCTTGATGCATAAAGCAGTGATTCCCAAGGATTTGCAGTGTTCAGTCACATCTTGTGTGGCCAACATAGCAGCATACAGGCAAGCTTCATCATGGTCAGCTTTCACCTTCATACCCCTGGTGATTCTACAAATTGTTGCTTTTCCTGACAAGTCAGTGATGTGGACACAAGAATCGTTGAAGCTGGTAAAATTGTGGGCCACACCAAACACATTCTCTCCCTCTTTAACTTGTGGGCCACACCAAACACATTCTCTCCCTCTTTAGCTTGTGGGCCACACCAAACACATTCTCTCCCTCTTTAACTTGTGGGCCACACCAAACACATTCTCTCCCTCTTTAGCTTGTGGGCCACACCAAACACATTCTCTCCCTCTTTAGCTTGTGGGCCACACCAAACACATTCTCTCCCTCTTTAGCTTGTGGGCCCAACACCACTTGTTCTTGTTGCTGAGACTCTTCACTCTTTGAATCCATTCTGACCGACCACGAAGCAGCTACACTTTTCTGGTGAATCTATATGCTTTATAGTCAAAACTAACACTTGCTATAGACATAATATTTATTTTCAGAAAATCAAATGTAGTCCCATTGCAAGTACCGCTAACAGGACACAAAATAATACATTATGTTAAAACATAATAAGACAAAGTGACAGTTCCCTTCCTCACGACTGCCCTCATCCACCTAATAAGAGGACATAAACCCATCTCCACAGCTACCAGAGTGATTCCTCTTTAATTTTAGATCCAGCTATTTCTCTGTTATTATTAGATCCAGTTAGTTCCCTTTTAATATCAGCCTCTATTATTAAATCCTGTTGTTTCCCCTCTATTATTAGATCAGGTTATTTCCCAATGTTATTATATCCCTCAAACGGTCTCTCTGGCCGAGGGGTTACAACACTTTCTCCGTAATCCCGTTTATCACGCAGAGTCTCGTAGCAGGGCGAGAGCTGGGAGCGGTTCGACACCCGCTCGTGACTTGCGGGATACTGAGCCGGTCGCTCAGAAAGCAATGGCAAACTACTGAGCGTAATCTTGCCAAGAAATCAACATACAGCTGAAAGATGCTGATGTTGACAGCGATGTCCTGTAAAGGATATGCAAAAAAAACATTATATCCCTCACAACTGAAACTAATTCTCCCCCCCCCCCCCCCTCAACTCTTTTTAAAAACTATATCCTCTTTACCATTTGTTATGTCTCCTCTACTGATGTTACCTCTATCATCTTATTTCTCCCAATTATCATTATGTCACTAATCTCAGTCACTTCCTCTTATTCTCCAAATGAAACATCAATGTATCCTCATTTTCCATATCTTTTATTTACATCACTTCTTTTCTCCTTTATATATCTGGAAATAGAACGGAAAATTCTTAACAAAGTGGATAGTTTTAAATACCTAGGGGCATTTGACATCAGATGGAAGATGCACAACAGAGACTAAGAGCAGAATAGGGCAAGCAAAAGCTGTATTTCAGAAAATGAAGAGTATCTTACACAATAAGTCGCTGTCATTGAATGTAAGAGAGTGTTGAAGTGCTATATAACCAGTTTTGCTGTAAGGCAGTGAATCTTGGAATGTAAATGAACAAATTAGGAAGAACTTGGAAGCAACAGAGATGTGGTTCCTGAGACGAATGTTGCGAATTCCTTGGGCTGCCAAAGTAACTAACAATGATTGTCTAAAGAGGCTAATTAAACTAGAACATTATATACAACAATAAGAAAGAGACAAACAGCTTTCTTTGGTCATGTGATGAGAAGAGAGGCATTGGAGAACATCATGACAACTGGAAAGATCAATGGGAAGAGAGGCAGAAGCAGACCAAGAGAAATGATGCTGGATGGATTGAGACGGTGGCTGGGAGAAATAGCAACATCAGAGTTGACCCAGAAAACTAAGGACCGAGATCTGTGGAGGGTCACGAACGCCTACGTCAGCTGGCAGGGCACTTGATGATGATGATATTTCTGTGCACAAATATAATTCTTTCACGGAACTCACAGCTGCCTACACAGTTACATGTGTAAGTCAACAAGACATGTCTAAGTCAACAGACATGTCAAGTCAACAAGACACACTAATCCTCTCTCCCAAACTGTAATGTTTCATCCTCTGAATCAATGCCAAAACAGAACAAATCAGAAGACCTTTCACATATCCATACATGCCTTCTTATAGCATGTCTGAAATCTTCCAACCCTATTGGTTGATTTGTGATGAGTGGGAGTGGCACAACTGGCGAATTACTGATCACTTGTCTGTACTGAGACATTTCATTGGTAATGTTTGAAAGAGCATTATTTTGTTCACGATGTATGAGCTGAAACTCTCGTCTTGTATCAACACAACGTGATTTGCTGATTGGTGAAGTTTTTGAATGCTGTTTTTGTGAGACACTGGTTTTCTTATTATTAAGAGATTTCTTTGGCAACAAATTCCTTGTTCTCCTTATTTCTGGCTTTGATCTGTTGCTAATGTTCACACTCGTTCTGCACTTTTCGCTCACATTGATGGACATCTGTGATTGGCTGGTCAAAGAAGTCAAATAAGAGTGTGACCTTTGACTTCCGGCCTTTCTAGCTGACATAATGAACTTTTTACTTCTTTTCACAAGAAAACGACTGGAATTTTGCGAGTGAAATTTCCTTGTTTTGGGCGAAAGTTTATTTAGATGTTGATGATGATGTCGAACCAAGCTGTGGTGGTGCAGTTGGCTGTCTTCCATTCTCCACTGCAGTTGTAGATTCCTAACCTCATTCATGAAGACCTGTGTTGGCAATAAAAAAAAAAAAAAGACAACAGAGGTTATGAAAAATAGTTTACATTTTGAATTTAAATATCTCAATGCTTGATCTACCTTAAAGTCTGTTTCTCTACTTCAGGATACCAACTCAGGCTACTTTTTTTTTGTATCTTCTTCTCCATCCCTGTCTTGTAATTTCAGAGAAGATACACCTGGCAAGATCCATCCTGTGTGCTTCACTCAAGGTGGTGTTCCCATTGCATCAATGCATTTCTTGTCACATCAACTTCTGTTCTGTTTCTCAAAGTCCCAAAGCTGCAATGCCCTGGCTGCCAGATCCTGACACTGATTTCTTACAAGTAATGCAAAAGGTCGTTTCTCAGCGTTGAAGCATTCTGGGTATACGGTGCTTGCCCTATATTATTATAGACCTCACAATGGCATGGGCATAGTCGCACAAGCGTGTTTATTTTGTTGGCGCTCACTTGCTTTGAACTCAAGCGTAGTCCATACACACTACTTATAGCAGCACTGGACTGAATTTTGTAGATTGGCTTTCCCTATTACCAGTGTCCACACCATCAGACACCCACTCTGACTTCAGAGGTACTTGTAATTTACGTCACCAAATCAAGGACGGGAAGTCAAAATTTTAGTCCAACTGTCCAGTGCAGGGGTTGAACCCCCATACCTCGGCATCAGCACACCGGATGTTTAAGAACACACGTTCTTATCCATTCGGGCATGCTGACCTCTGGACAAGTGTGTCACTTCAGTTCTCATTGTTTGCCACAGGAGGAAAAGAGTAACCACTTGTACCTCCGGGCACTCAGGTTATACAAAATAGACACACCCACTGCAAGTTCCTGCTATGAGACAAAATAACGACAAAACTGGCAATTGATGGAATATGTGGTCAAACTCCCACTGCAGCCTTGATTTCCCTGAACTTGATGGGAGATGTGGTCAAACTCCCGCTGCAGCCTTGATTTCTCTGAACTTGATGGGAGATGTGGTCAAACTCCCGCTGCAGCCTTGATTTCTCTGAACTTGATGGGAGATGTGGTCAAACTCCTGCTGCAGCCTTGATATCCCTGAACATATCCGTGTACCTATGTTAGACCGGGTTGAAATGGCAATCCATGTTTTTTTATTCTTACTTTGATGGGGATTTGAACACATGAAGATGGGACTGCCAGGAAAGTGTGTGACTGACTGTGCTGCCACGGCTTCCTGATTCTTGGTGGTAAACTTGATGCAAGAAGAACACGGGGAAGGCGAAGAGATAAATATCCAGATGGCTTGGTCATGTGACATATTCAGGACAAGAACACAGACCTGACCAAGGAGTCTGGTGATCGTGTCTGAAGGCAAACCATGACCGCCTGTCTGTCAGAATGACACATGATGATCATCATCTTTAGATTATATATTCATATGTAATGCCTTTTTATCTGGTTTGTTTAGGCATCCTCAAAGGTGCAATAAATATAATAATCTACACACAACATGGCCACTGATGGGGCGAGTACTCTCTAACCCACAGCATGATGACTGATGGGGCAAGTACTCTCTAACCCACAGCATGGCCACTGATGAGGCAAGTACTCTCTAACCCAGAACATGGCGACTGATGGGGCAAGTACTCTCTAACCCACAACATGATGACTGATGGGGCAAGTACTCTCTAACCCACAGCATGGCGACTGATGGGGCAAGTACTCTCTAACCCACAGCATGGCCACTGATGAGGCAAGTACTCTCTAACCCAGAACATGGCGACTGATGGGGCAAGTACTCTCTAACCCACAGCATGGCCACTGATGGGTCAAGTACTCTCTAACCCACAGCATGGCCACTGATGGGTCAAGTACTCTCTAACCCACAACATGGCCACTGATGGGGCAAGTACTCTCTAACCCACAACATGGCGACTAATGGGATGAGTACTCTCTAACCGACAGCCTGGACAGTTGGACAGTCTGATGATCTTCTTCACATGAAACTGACTACAGGCTCCAACACAACTATATCACCCCCTCCTTTATGCCTGCATGTTCAGTCTCCAGACTAATCAAAATAAACCAGAGGATCTCCACACAACACCAACCATGGAGCATCTCAATCAGCTGTCACCCACAGCACAGTGAGGCTACAATTGATTCCTGAGCACTATATGCTTGTAGGGCAAGAGACAGCTAACAGACTGGCAAAAGCAGGCAAACAAGAAGGAATAATTTTGTCACAGAGTCTCACTGGAAGAACCAAAGACATTAACCAAGAGAAAGTAGAACAAACATGGAGCCAGAGAACAGACAGCAATTGCTGACAGGTTCCCATCCTAACACTAGACAGAGAATATGAAACCACCATTATTAGACTCCCGCAGCTCATCTCTGCAGTATAAAAGCAGCCTGATCTGAACAACGCACTTGCCACAATGGCTCCCAGACTCTAGAACTCATACTGCAAATGTGTCTTCTCTTTGATCTCTTGAGACTTTAAAACCTGGCCACAGGAAAGCACAGTGATGGAGAAACTGTTGGTACTTGAGATAACCTGCAAGTCACTGCAGGGTTCATGGCAGCAACTCTGTTCTTTGTTTAGACTACTGAGTGTAGGAAAGTTATAGGAGGAGGAGGAGGATGAAGAACAGGAAGAGGAGGAGAGTGATGAGTAGGAGGAATAACAAAAAGCAGAAGGTGAAGAAGAGAATGTAGAAATTCTGTTGGTAGACATCAGTAGTGGTAAAATTTATTGTAATGATATTTGAATAACGAAGACACAAACAATAGATTGCACGATTTATTGCCTGGCATATTTCGCTGCATCTCGTCAGGTACATACTGCAGAAATCACACAACTTACGTGAAATTAACTAGATAAATCCTTCAAGTTGAAATATACACAATTTCGCACAGTAATGTCACTTATCTACCACGGTAATTTTAAGCTGACTAACATGTCTTTCTGTTTACACAATTCTGGCTTGCGTTGATAGATCATAATTGCTTCTGCAAATTTTAACAAGCGAGTATTTTGTGTTCTAAACAACACGCGAAATGCAGTGTCTCTGGACACAACGTGACCACTGGCGACAATGTGTCTGCCGATTGAAGACGCCGGGAGCTTCCGGTGTGTCGGCTCCTCGCGGCTAGCCACTCCTGTGTGTTGTATCTTGTTGACCCATTGAGGTATGTGTTCTGACACCCGTTTGTTAAGCTGTCTCTCCGTTCGACCAATGTAAACGGCCTGGCATCTACATGTGAATTGGTAAATACAATTGTTTGTGGCGTACAGAGGAACAGGCTCTTTGACTGTTGGTGTAGGAATGGGTACGGTTTTACATCTAATGACTGGAGTTGCCGCACAGAATGTTCGACCTACTGCTGTAGTAAGCCGGTCTTGTAGACGTTGCATTACGTCATCCCCTCGAAAGGTTAGCTGGATGAATACCTTGAGTTTAGGGACTGTAGTTACATCTGCTTTGGGTTTGGGCTGTTGGCAATGGCGCTTTATAAATCCTGTGGAGTACCCATTCAGGTTTAAGACATTCTTCAGAGTTTCAAATTCCTCTGTCAGTGTGTCCTGGGTGCATATCTTTCTAGCACGGTCAAACAAGGTCCGTACTAAGCCCCGTTTGTACTGGACAGGTGTGAAGCTCTGAAAATTTAGATATTGGCCAGTCCATGTTTCTTTGCGATACACCGATCTTTGAATTGTGCCGTCTGCTCTACGTCTCATTAGAATATCTAGGAACGGTAACGCTTCGTTGTGTTCGTGTTCCATAGATAGAGAGATGTTTTTATGCGTCTTGTTCATTGTGGCCTGAAACGATGTTGCTTGTAGCTCGTCTGTGGTGATAATTAGTATATCGTCCACATAACGCCGGTAAAAGGCCAAGTTGTTGATGTCTGAGGATCTCTTTTCTTCTAAGTGTGCCATGAAGATGTCCGCTAGAATAGGACCAAGAGGACTCCCCATGGCCACTCCGTCAATTTGGCGGTATGACTTAGTTAGAAAATTGAATTGGATGTTGGCGGTACATAGTAGTAGTAGCCTCTCCAGAATAGGTGTTGGTATGCCTAATTTTAGTTGTTTGTCTTCAATGCGTTCCCTTATTATTTTCACTGTCTCCTCTAATGGAACGTTAGTGAATAGGGAGGCTATATCCATGGATGCCATGTGTTTGTTATTTATGTCCATAGTATCCAATAATTCCACCAGTTGGAATGTATCTCTGAGTATTTTTGGATCGAAGGACTGTCGTACTGGCTTTAACATTTCGGCTAACCATCTCGCCATTCGGTGTTGTGCAGAGTTAACCATGGACAGGATAGGTCTTAGCGGGATGCCGGGCTTGTGAAGTTTGGGTAGACCGTACATCTGAGGAGTGTGCGAGCCACGTGGTGTGAGCGTTTTTGCAGTGGCCTCACTGATGAGTCCCGCATTCACAAGTGACTGGATCTCTTTCCTCATTATAGCATCCAGGTCCTCCGACTTGTTTACTTTTTTATCTATCCTGAATTTGGATTCATCTGACAATATGACATCCATTTTTCTCTGGTAATCTGACATGTCCATCAGTACTGTACCGCTCCCTTTGTCAGGTTTCAGTATGACGAGGGTTTTGTTAGCCTTTAACGCTTTTAAGGCAGTAAGGTGTTCGTTGGTCAGCGGACACGTCTGTTTAGAGGGTGTTGTGCGATGATAATGATATTTACTGATGATCTTGCTTTCTATGGTAGTTACTGATGATCTTGCTTTCTATGGTAGTTACTGACGATCTTGCTGCAGTAATACCATTGCTGATGTTGTTACAATGGTAGATACTGATGATGTTGCTGCAGTGATAGTTATTGCTGATGTTGTTACAATGGTAGATACTGATGATGTTGCTGCAGTGATAGTTATTGCTGATGTTGTTACAATGGTAGATACTGATGATGATGTTACAATGGTAGATACTGCTGATGTTACTGCAGTGCAAGGTTTGAACACAAGACACTCACCAGCTTTTCCTCAAATGTGTCCTCCAGCAGTGACCTCAGCGTGTCTATGATGCCTCGAGACTTCTGGATGTGCATGGCCATGTGGCGCAGGTGGGCAGAGTCACTGCCTAGAGCTTGCAGGTAGACATACTTTCTACAGCACCATTCATGCTCGCACTCTGTGGAATGGGTTTGGATGTGAGGTTAGAACCAACAGCACTCAATGGCTGGGGGTTTGTTAAACTTATGTTAGTTGTTTGTAGGATGTGGGGTGCATTAGTGGCAGAATGAACTCAGTGTGTGCATACTATCACTGAATATTTGTGTTCAAGTCCATGTGATAAACCATGTTGCCTTAATTTGGCAAGTCATGGAAGTGAGGGAGTCACTCAGTCAGTCAGTGAATCCATGTGTGCATGCATGGTTGGGTGGGTGAGTTGATGGGTGAGTGAGTGAATGGGTTATTGAGTGAGTGAGTAGGTGGGTGGGTGGATGAGTTATTGATTGAACTTTATTTTCAAAGGGTCATAAATTGGGCATGCAGTCCTGTCTTACATTCGGCCCTTCCAATCACTCATCTTTCGTTCATCAATAGTGCATGATACATTCACATGAGTGAGTGATTGAGTTGGTGGGTGAGTTGGTGAGTAGGTGGGTGAGCAAGCAAGTGAGCGATTCAGTCAGTCTGTCAGTCAGTGAGGCGGAGTCAGTCAGTCAGTTAGTCAACAACAAGAGCACAAACAACAGTAACATCATCATCAACAACACAAATGCTAACAACAACAACAACTACACCGTGTGGGCATCACCTCCATACCAGGAGATGACAAGATGATCCATTCTCTGTGGATTTAAACCCGGTGACTTTGCTGGCGATCCAGAACACCACACTATGCTCTACAATTGCTCCTACTACTATCACTACTTACATTCTGTGTACTAAATGCATCAGACATTCTCACTGTCTCGTCACTTAGAGTTACCCAGCCTATCTTACATTATGTGTACTAAAGGCATCAGACATTCCCACTGTCTCGTCACTTAGAATTACCCAGCCTATCTTACATTATGTGTACTAAAGGCATCAGACATTCCCACTGTCTCGTCACTTAGACTTACCCAGCCTGTCCAGCTCCTCGTCCAAAACGCTCTCCATCACGGCCAGGGTGTGCAAATGCTCCGCGTTTTCTAGCATCTGGCTTTGTCTGGTTTCTGGCCTGTTAATTAATTAACATTATTGATTGCGTTAAGCGAACATGAGTTAATCTCATCAAATCTGACACAGATTGAAATGTAGTCAATCAACGATTGTGGCACACCGAAACTCTGTGATGTGTCAAATGTTACACAGATGAAGGACCTTGCTAAGCTTCAGAATTTATGTACATAAAAATGTCAAGTATTGCACAGATAGAGATGTATTCCAGAGCCGATTATTATAGGTAGGTAGGTAGGTAGGTAGGTAGGAAAGTAGGTAGATAGTAGGCCATTAGATTGGTAGGTAGGAAGGGAGGCAGGTAGGCAGCAGGAAGGCAAGTAGGTAGGTAGGTAGGTAGGCAGATATGTAAGTGGGTGGGTAGGTGGGTAGGTAGGTTGCTAGGCGGGTGGGTGGGCAAGTAGGTAATTGAGTAGGTAGGTAGGTGTGTAGGTGTGTGGGTGAGTAGGCAGGCAGGCAGAGATGTGGTATGTGGTTTAACCACAGCATGTCCAACTAGAACAATGGTTCTCAACCGGTGGGGAATTCCCCCCCCCCTCCCCCAGGGGGGAATTTTGGGGTTTCCAGGGGGGAATGAAGATTATTTCAAGATCGCGTTAATACAAGAACCGATTACTTGATCTTGTGTTTCCCTTCATACTTTACGGTTCTATATGTCTCACCCTTCTAAAATTCATTTTATAAAGTAAGTAGACCCACAAATCACGTTTTATGTGGACGTCTAGACTTGTTTTAGTATGTGCTTCCATTATTACGTATACTTGTGTAGGGGCGGGAGGGGGAATTTTAGGTAGGAAATATGAAAGGGGGGATGACGTTCTGAAAATATGGTGAAGGGGCACGGGTCAAAAAGGTTGAGAACCACTGAACTAGAAGGATGGTACAGCGTCTTTACCTGGGGAAAACCCCCCAAGCTGCTTCCGTGTGTTTGTGTGTGTGTGTGCCCGCGCTCGTTTATGTGTGTCATCACACGAACACTCTAAAAACTGAAGAATAATTCCTACCCACAGCCTTAATACACCTTCCTGTTTTAGATGTCAATGATTCTAATCACAGCCCGAATTTCCAAGTCTCGAAATTTCTTCCTGGTTTCTTTGTTAACACGTCGTTGTAACAAGGCTTCAGATATCGCCTGCTTTAGCCCGTATTATTAGTGTAGGAAGCACTAATTCTGGTCCCTAAATACTTCTTCTATCTTGCGTGTCCCCTAATTACTACATCTCTTGTTTCTACTATCGGGGATAATTAATAACTATGAACGTGTTCCTCAGTTTATGTCTCGTACAGCTTAAACAAGTTTATGCCAACCAAGTACATAATGATAAACACTCGGTGGGTGGGTCGGTCGGTGGGTTGGACTTTGCGATCAAACTATGGTTGAATTATTAGACAATTTACGTTCAGTAGTTTGCCATTACTTTCCGAACGAGAAGGCAACGTGTATGATCAATCGACCGATGTAGAAGGATGAGCCCCTACACCGCCATCAACGCACCGAAAGTTTAAAAGCTAGAGTGACCTTACCCTTTCGGCCACGCCGACAATCATATTATTACAGGATGAGATATTTTACCACATAATTTCTCTCAACTGTAGACATGTACGTCTGTGGGATATTCTGCCACACAACTTTTCTCAACTGTAGAAATGCTATCTCTGTTATTGTTGGTTCTCAGTACTACAAATGAAACAGTGACCCTTGACCTTTGCTTGACGATTATGCATTATAAGTGTGTGAGTACCCCTCTTGAATATGACACACATCGACCTGAGTGACTCGGTCGCAAGGGCGCTGAGCTAGCGGTCGCGTGTTTCCAGGGATAGGTTGTATTTTTTTTTTTGTTATTTTTAGTAAACTATAAATTTATCACCATAACACGCCATCTTTAACTTTAAGCAGATTTCAGTGTTTGTTTAGACATGCCCAAGACTATTGTAACTCTTGAATTATTAAGTGCATGCAGTTCATGATTGGTGGAAAGAAAGACTGAGAGCAGAGAGTAAATTCTCAACAGTCTTGTGTGTCTTGCACGAAGGAAGTCAACACACGAATTGATCAAGGCTGTTGGAGATTGCAATTTGTGGAGAAGCGGTATAGCCTACGCCAGTCGGCAAGGCACTTGATGATGATGAGAATATCCTTGAATGTCTAATTTGCTAAAACACACGTCCACAACTGGACTGAACTCGGTTCTTCTCCGGTATAAGGCAACGCTGTACCCCAAAGCCTACCCGATCTAATTGTGTCTCCTTTGTGATGTCCCCCTATTCACCGTGTGCCATTTCCGCGATCACGCTGTCCTAATTATGAAGTTTTAGCAGTTGCCATCCATATTGCAACTGCCCCTTAAATCTGACCATATTCGTTGACAAGCATTGTCTTGGCAGTCAACACCCAAATTACAATGACAAACACCCGGACCAAATATGACCCTCTTCATTGACAAGTACTGTTGATATAGTTACTCCGCTGATTATACAAACAGGACATAACTGGTAGGCCCCGGGTAACGAGCGATGGATCAACGATGTAACTAGGTGAAAAATTGGTCAAGCGAGACGGTCCCATTTTAGACTGCATTAGTTAAGTATTGGAGAGTCTGCCCCCGTTGCCTTGCCAGGACGCCGAGTTCCCATTCATGAGACGCGGGTTCAAATCCACGGTAAGATGATGGATTTTTTAAATATGGGGCAGGGGGGCGCCTTAATCTGCACAGTTCGTGGCAACTGATCCACACACACACACACACACACACACACACACACACACACACACACACACACACACACACACACACACACACACACACACACACACACACACACACACACACACACACACACACACACACACACACACACACACACACACACACACACACACACACACACACACACACACACACACACACACACACACACACACACACACACACACACACACACACACACACACACACACACACACACACACACACACACACACACACACACACACACACACACACACACACACACACACACACACACACACACACACACACACACACACACACACACACACACACACACACACACACACACACACACACACACACACACACACACACACACACACACACACACACACACACACACACACACACACACACACACACACACACACACACACACACACACACACACACACACACACACACACACACACACACACACACACACACACACACACACACACACACACACACACACACACACACACACACACACACACACACACACTCTCGGCGGTAGCGTTGTGATAGAGACTCGCCTGTCGGTACCGTCGCCATGAGTTCCGTCCGTATCAGGGCGGGTACGAATTTCTAAAACTGACACGAGCTCCCAGACCGACTCGGCCAAACCCGAGTACTAGGAAATGTCTCGGACAGTAAATGCGGCCGGCGTGGAACTGATAATATCACCCACCGTGTGCGCATTGGACTATAATATATGGGTCTCTCACCGTATGTTCAATGCGCCCTAAGGATTGTAAAAGTGTCCCGTATTGACTTTCTGGCATATGGCGACACTTGGTTTAGGAGAATGGGTACCAATGGTTTTGTGCTAAGATACAGATTCTTTAGTAACTGTTAACTCCTGCGCGTGCTCAAATACCATCTTTTACCAGCTGTTATTTGGGAATAAGTTTCTGGTCAAGCATGGCTCTGGTCACTAGGAAGCTCGCTGCTCTAGATATACATATAAATGGACATTGCGCCACATGCCAGCATACAGATTACCAGGCAGTGTAGAAATACTGGAATTTAATACCAGCCAAATATTTTACTAGTCGAGACTCTTAAAGTCCAAACTACCCAAACCAAGACGAGTTTGGTAAATTTTGAGTGGTTTTCAAGCCACTTCTATTGATTCATAATACACTTCCTCTTCTTCTTCTTCTTCTTCTTCGCCGATCCTCTTGCGAGGAAATTCGCCGTACTTAATTATGCAGGTCGTGATAAACTAAGAGTGAATCAGGGAGAGTGTGTGTGTGTGGGGGGGGGGGGGGTGGAGTAGGTGAGAGTGGGTGGGTAACAGGGAGTTGGGCGTACTGTGACTAGAGAAACCGGAGAGGAAGTGATAACATTATACGATAGAGATACTTGCGTAAGCTTGCGATGTACATGAAAGTAGAGAGTGATTATGTTAAAAGTTGTATGTGATTGTTTAAACATGCCTTGTAAATAAAAGTAAAGAATATTAACACGAGAGAGAGAGAGAGAGAGAGAGAGAGAGAGAGAGAGAGAGAGAGAGAGAGAGAGAGAGAGAGAGAGAGAGAGAGAGAGACCTACAAACAGCCAGACAGACGTGATTGTGAAAGAATGCACTGGAAACCAAAATAATTAATGATAACATTTTAAAATAGACAGATGTGATTGTAATGTTAACACTATGAAAGAGGGAGAGAGTGAGAGTGAGTGAGAGAGAGATTTGATTGTGTAAGATTGCACTGGAAACTAACATAAAGAATGTTAACAATATAAGATAAACAGACATTGTGTTATCATGCACTGTAAATGAAAGGAAAAGAATCACTAAAATGTTACCATTATAAGATAGATAGATGTGACTGTATAAGCATGAATTATAAGATTAGATGTAATTATCTAAGCATATACGGGACACGAAACTAAACAATGTTAACATTATACGATAGACAGATGCGATTGTAAAAAGATCACTGTGTGTAAATGATAAGGGAAGGGATTAACGACTTTCTCCGTAATCCCGTATATCCACGTGAGGAATACGGCTGCGCGAGATTCGGCAGCGGATGGCGTCGCGTTGGTTACTTACGGGGTATGTGGGCCGGTCGCTCAGAAAGCAATGGCAAACTACTGAGCGTAATCTTCCCAAGAACAGCAACGTCCTGTAAGGGATATGCAACTTTTAAAAAAATGATATGAAAGAGTATTGACATGATAAGACATACAGATGTGATTGTAAAAGTATCACTGTAAATGATATAAATTTCACCGTAAATGCAAGAAAGTAAATATTAACATAGTACGATGTATATATGTGATTGTGTGAGCATGCACTGGAAACAAAAGTAAAGCATGTTAACATTATAAGACAAGAGGGTGTGATTGTTTAAGCGTGCACTGGAAATGAAAGTAAAGAATGTTAACATTATAAGATAAGATATGATTGTGTAAGCCTGGTAAGCTGTAAGTAAGCACGCAGTGGAAACGAAAGTAAAGAAACAAATCCTATTCATTTTAACTGTGATGATATTAAATTAAGCACAATCGACTCGCAATATATAAATAAACATGTAAACAGGACATGAAAGCACAATATGGCTAGAGCAGAAACTTGATCGTTAGAATGCAATCGACAAAATCAATGTAGAAATTGCGCAGCAAATTAGCACAGTAACTTACCGGCTCATGGTGGCTCCTTAACACTGTGAAACAACACAGAGCAACGCCCCCTTTTCTCAACGCGACACGCCGGTAATAACACTAAAAGCTGACACACATCAGCTCAACACT
Organism: Cepaea hortensis; assembly: GCA_963921405.1. Taxonomy (NCBI): domain Eukaryota; kingdom Metazoa; phylum Mollusca; class Gastropoda; order Stylommatophora; family Helicidae; genus Cepaea; species Cepaea hortensis. Next base: position 5,326,258 of record OY992882.1, read on the forward strand.
GCTTGATAAACTAGGACACAAACGAGGACCTGGGACGCTGCGGTAATAGACTGCTGGCTATGCATTAAAATTCAGCGTGCGCTTAAGGTAGCTCTTCAAATACTTAGTCCCAATTGACCTGTTGCCTGCGACCATCAGCTGTTTTATACGCAACGGGAGCGTCCTTGGTGATTGTGACCAGCTTGTGTTGTCGGCGTATTCATTGTCACATGGGTGGCGTTTCTAGGTCACGCTCACTCAATCGCACTGATTTACATCGCGTCAACAGTTCACATATGACTGTCGAGGGTGAACGAAGTTTCGGTTTTTAAATTAAAAAGTAACATTGCACAGAAATGATAATACGAGTTAGAATGAGGCATTAGATGTACACGTATATTAACACTGGTCGTCTGAACAACATTAGCATACTGAAAGCAGGGGTTTAGATCAGGATTAGGGCAATGTTGGTTAGTCGAAGTCCAACTGGAGAGTGTTGTATTAACATATCTCCTCCCTCCCTCTCTCCCTCCCTTCCTTCATTCCTTTCTTCTTCTTCTTTTGCTTCTTCTTTTTCTTCTTCTTCTTCTTCTTCTTCTTCTTCTTCTTCTTCTTCTTCTTCTTCTTCTTCTTCTTCTTCTTCACTCCCTCACCCTGCCCTTCTTCTTCTTCTTCTTCTTCTTCTTCTTCTTCTTCTTCTTCTTCTTCTTCTTCTTCTTCTTCTTCTTCTTCTTCTTCTTCTTCTTCTTCTTCTTCTTCTCCTGCATTCCACCACCCTGCCATTTTTCTTCCTCCTCCTCCTTCTCCTCCTCCTCTTCTTCTTCTTTTTCTTCTTCTTCTTCATGCCAGTGTGTCATTCACACAGTCTGTTAGTCAACTGAACCATTATGACCACATAATGTGGCGACTACCAATGTCTGGCAGTTATATGCCAGTTTGTCATTCCCACAGTATGTTAGTCAACTGAAACAATCATGGTCGTCTCCAAGGTTTGCCTGTAGACACAGAAACATTGGCTATTGATTTGTGCAGGTCAAGGCAGAGAGACGCTCCAGGTAGGGTTAAAAGAAATCGCGTGACTCTCATCCACCTCACCGTAACTTTATTGTTGGTATTGTTATGGTCATCAGGCCTCCTTTCCGATGAGTATATAACACACCCCAGCTTAGTCCCCCTGTTCTCTTTGATCATATTGTTCGCCGGAGCGTAGCTTGTATGCTAGAGGCCATTTAGCTTTTATTATATTTGTCTGTGTGTGTGTCTGAGTTAGAATGTTTTTGTGTATCTGAGCGAATGTGTGTTTCTGTGGAGAGAGGTTATGAAGAAAAGGTCACTGCATAGAGCATAATGGTTCTTGTCCTCCCCCTCCCCCAACCCCCCCCCCCTTCCAAAAAAAAAAAAAACCTAGTTCCCACAAAGAGATTTTCAGAACAATCTCATCGCACTAGAAAGGTACCACCTCATCTGTCCGTAACTCAGAAAGCATGCTGAGAAAGGTGAGGACAGGCAAGCTTCGTGCCGAGTGGCTTGCTTCGCTTCGGAGGTCACGGGTGGCAAGCATCGCCTGGATCTTTTCTCCGGGGAATGCCGATGTGCTCGGAAATGAAGAGGCAGACAGATTGGCTGGCTCTACAAAACTTGGTGGAGTATTGATGCATGACAAGGCAGACATGGTTGCGGCCTTGTGGGAGCACGTGTACACCTCGGAGGAGCAAATGGATCACCATGGTCTGGCAAGAATGAGGCAGCGAGTAGTGACAAGGGGATCTGGCCGACGCTCGACGCTCAGAGGAAAGGCGAGACTGGCATACAATCAGATTGCTACTGGTACTATTGGTGTTGGAACTGTTGGCTGCTGAGGATGGGGATGGAGCGCCTATGGGAATGCACTGAATGCTGTGATGTCGGTTCCTAGATCAATCAATCGATCAATCTGTCCGTGAGAACCCCACATGCTGGACTGATGCTCAAGTGGGTAGGTGTCCCTGTCCGTGTTTGATGCAACATATGCTCTCTATGTTTGATTGTTGAATGGAAGAATACCGCTCTGCCAGAAGTATGCCCGCCTTCACCGTTCTCATCAAACTTTCTTATCATACTTTCTCACCATACACTTTGTGAGTCTTGGTGGAATGGAGATCAGGCTGAAAATCAGGCACTGAGATTGATATGTTGACTGGAGTACCCGATAGTCACCTCAAAGGTGGTGTGGTTGCAGCCACTTCTCTATGTTAGATTACAGACCTAGAGGCAACATCCTGCCCCAGCAATCAACCCTTCCCCGACTCTAGATGTGTATCACTCCCAGCAATCGACCCTTCCCCCGACTCTAAATGCGAATCTCTCCCAGCAATCGCCCCTTCCCCCGACTCTAGGTGTGAATCTCTCCCAGCAATCACCTTTCCCCCGACTCTAAATGTGAATCTCTCCCAGCAGTCGACCTTTTCCCCGATTCTAGATGTGAATCTCTCCCAACCAGATTGCCTTTCACGATGCATGGGACAGTCGGTGTGTACTATTAACTCGTCCCCGTGGGAGAGTTGTCTGCCCCTTGCTGCAAACCAGCCGCTTACATGACTCTCCTCCATCTTGTGATGAATGAATCACCGAAAAACGAGAAATAGATTGTGTGCTTTAATTGAGCACGACTACAAGAAACAAAATGGACGTTGCGGCCAAAGCCTTCGTCAGCACAGAACATACAAACAAAAATTGACTAACAAATACACGAAAGAAACTACATGAAAATATTAATTCCACTTAACCGTGTTCTTGCTTGAGCAAGAATCCGTGAGAATCCGTGGATCTATCTTGTGATGAACATGCGTTTGCGTAGGGCTATTCTGGATTTAGCTTCCTTGGTACATATTCCATCTGTTGTTGTTGTTGACAGTTAGTTGGATGCCTTCTTTACCTGACATTGCAGTCAACCCCATCATTTATTGACTCTTTGTGAATTAATACGCAATTTTACGTTTGCTATTTCTTTTTTTCCTTACGTTTGCCCTTAAGCGGGCACTCTCCTGCTGTTTAAACTTCACCTCGACACCGCAAGGTACAAGAGGAACATGATGAGATTAGATTAGATTTCTTTCTGAATGTTAGACGCTCACACTTTTCAAATCAATGCAAAATGATGTAATTTCGAACACTCGATCCGGTATGTCGGGGAGTTGTGAAACATCGTTCACAAACCCCAAAGCCACGGATCCCGGCGATGTTTCATTTGGGAAGACATGTGTACTCTAATATCCGTTTTTCTATTAAACTGACTATGCCCATTTGTTGATTTACTCACAATCGTTTCACATGTCTGATTAGTTATTAATTAGTCATTAGTGAGTAATAAGGAACATCGCCACCACACTATGGACTGGTCCATTGGTGCTCCGTTCTCCTCATGAACACCTCGGCCACACCTCTGCCCCGGTTCAATATATTTCTTAGGTGAGAATGAGTCGGCGTGGCTGAATGGATAACAGCTTTCGTTCTTATACATCCGGTGTGCTGATGCCGAAGTAGCGAATTCAACCCCTGCATCGGTCAGTTGGACTAACATTTTGACTTCTAGTCCATGACATGGGGACGTAAATTACTAGTACCTCTGAAGTCGGAGTGGGTTCGCCTGGTGGCGAGAGACACTAGTAATTGGGAAAGCTAATCCACACGTAAAATTCAGTCCAGTGCACACGAAGTATATGGACTACGTTTGAGTTAAAAGCGAGTCAACAACAAAAACAACAACAAATATGTGAGAATACAGAGTACGTGGGTATCTTTGGATTGCAGAAGGAATGTAGCGTGTCACACAGTGTGGGAATCCCCGAGAAACAGGTCAATTGTGTAGATGTGACACTATCAGCGATTCAAGCAATTTCAGTTGAAAGTTCACGGGTATGCAAATGTAATCTCCGAAGGTCAAGAACAATTGATCCTAGGATTAATGTCAAGCAGGTACTGGTATGGTAACCGCGATAGTGAAGTGGTTAGATGCTACCCTGCAGGCACGGTACGGTGGTAGTGGGTTCAAATCGGCATCGAGGCGGATGTTGAGATGTAACTGGGTTGTAAGGTTGATCGAGCTTACACATTGGAACAAGGTAATGCTTTGGAAGAAAAAGTCGGCCAGTGTGGTTCAGACCACATCACTCACCGTGTGTCGATTGGTGTATACAAAATGTGGGAGGTTGAGTCAAAAACCGACATCACGGCACTCAGGACATTCCCATACCTGCTCCGCCCTCACCTGCCGCAGCCAATGGGTGTGTTTTTAATGACTGTGCAGTGTTTGAAAATGTTGCCGGTCCAAGTTTTGTATTTACCTACTATGTTGCATGAAAATAAAATCCTAACCTGCACAGTTCGCGGCGACTGCACTAGACAGGCGGCCTTAATTCCTCAGGCTCAAAGACCCCTCTGCCATACACCGCAGTAAATGACAGTTGCATGAACTTTACAGAGGGTGAATAAAAAGCTTGGACCGGCAATATTTTCAAACACTGCACAGTCATTAAAAATAAACCCTTTACTTTTAGCAGTCTGATTATATGTCCGTCTAGCCTTTCCTCGGAGTTTTGAGCCTCAGGCGTGTAAAAGTTAACGTTATCGTTTAAGCATTGCTTTGGGCTATAAATGGAGCCTGCCATATTTTTGTTGTTGTTGTTGTTGTTGCTGCTGCTGCTTCTAGTGCTGTTTCAATGCGAATCCTGCTTCACCAGCTACTGACTCTTGCACTGGCTTGCGGAATCGGGAATTGCTTGTGCTTTTGTTGCATCGTGGAAGACTAGCAATGCATGCATTCCTAGTATAGCCGAGAGTTGGGCTTGCCGGGTATGCCGCCATAGGTGATAGATGCCTACCACCATCTAAGATAATATTTATGGCTCTCAATCTCGTACAGTTAAATTAAATGTGTGCAGTGTGATACAGGCTTCATCAGAGCAGAGATCTTGGCGGAGGAGGGGGGGGTGAAATCTTAGTGGAATGGACAAATCTGTAGAGTGGAGATTTTGATGAAATATATGTATCTGTAGAGTTGCTGTCTTGATCGAACGAATATCTTGGTATAGTTAAGTGAAGTGAAGATCTTGGTGTACTTAAAATATTGATGGAACCGAGATCTTCCTGGAGTGGAGATCTTGGTGGAGTGGAGTTCTTAATGGGGTGGAGATATTAGTGGAGCGGAGATCTTGGTGGAGCGGAGATCTTGACGGAGTGGAGATCTTAATGGGACAGAGACCTTGGTTAAGTAGAGATCTTGGTTGAGGGGAGATCTTGGTGTTGTTGAGATCTTGGTGGAGTGGAGATCTTGATGGATTCGAGAAATTGGTGGAGTTGAGATCTTGATGGAGTTGAGATCTTGGTGGAGTTGAGATCACGGTGGAGTGGAGATATTGGTGGAGTGGAGATCTTTGTGGATTTGAGATCTTGGTGGAGTTGAGATCTCTGTGTATTGGAAACCTTGGTACAGATGATATATCTGTGGAGTTGAGTTATTGGTCCACGGAGGTCTTGATCGATTCTCCTTCTGTAAGCCAAACTGTTGTATGCTCCAAGGAGATCTCGATTAGCATGTCACCTGACTCAGAAAAACCAGTAACAAAGTCCTACAAGAAAGAAATGAAAATCTAAACTGATTAGAGAAATTAGACTTAGACAGTCACACTCTTTGGTCACGTTATGAGAAGAAATAAGCTGGAGAATTTGGTGACAACTGTCAAGATCGAAGGAAGAGAACAAGGGGAAGCAAATACCTGGATGGCTTAGCCACTTGGCATGGTCGAGACAAGAACACTGTGCTGATCCACGACTCTGGTGATCGATTGAGATGGCGAAACATGGCCGCCCAAGCTTATCGACATGGCACATGATGATGATGACACCTGTGGATCATCAGCTTCGAATCCAGGTCGGCCATGCATCTCTGTAGTTTGAAGTGTTATCTGACACCTGTAAAATGCATTATTAGTTGTTATTATAGGCTATTACTGGTTACAGAAGCGACGCACTAGCTCTCGCGATACACCCGTGATAATATCTGCGTCTATGGCTGCCAATTCACCAAAATCACATTTTAGTTGCCGATTGCAAATGGCGTCCCACCCCGTGGTGTATCATGACACAGCAGTTATTCATCGATGGCATACACAGTTGAAGATTTCTCTAGTTGAAATATGCCCAATGAAACCACCCTAGATACTAGCCATTGTTCATTGCCACAGACACCCGTGTGTTCAGAGAAACGTATCCACACCAGCCGATGAGTACAGTTTGGTCAAACAACATCCACTTCACACCACTCCCCCATTATGCTACTAAGCCATGAAAACGGTCTCGTTCAACTTGTTGTCCGGTAATATACGGCCTTACCGAAACGTCCACATCAGAACTTATCACAAAAATTGTATTTAAGCGATTTTGTTAAGAGGTTGAATATTGATAAACGGGAATGTTATCTTATAATCTGAAACAATCAAACGCGGTAAATTGTCGGGTATCTCTAATCACTGGCGTGAGTGATATAAGTAATTTGAAAATCAGGTCAGGGTATAATAGAAATAAGACACGGGTATCTATCAGCCATTGTGAGACTGTAGGTACATCTCTGGTTTGAAGTATCTGAATATGAGGTGGGATGGGGTTATGGGTATGTGTTGAATTGAGGAGTGACTGGCCGAGTGGCTAGAGTGCCGGATTCTCCATCGGGAGACCGGGTTCGAACCTTCGGTAAGATGTGGATTGTTTTCTGTCCGGGGCAAAAAGAAAACCCTAACCTGCACAGTTCGCGGCGACTGCAATAGCCAGGCGGCCTGAATCCTCAGGCTCAAGCCCCCCCCCCCCCACCCCCACCCCACCATACACCGGAAGGTACTATATGGCAGTAAATGACAGTTTTTTGACAGTTTAATTGTATGTACGCAGGAGTAATGTCCAACGTGTCAGATCCGTGGTGAAGGCGTTACGGACTCAGTTCGTAATCCATCCATCCATCATGTGCCATGCCGGTAAGCGTGGGCGGTCATGTTCTGCCATCTCACTCGATCAACAGAGTCGTGGATCAGTTCCGTGTTTCTGTCTCGACCATGCCACAAGGCCAAGCCATCCAGATACTTGTTTCTAGGTCTTCCCCTTGGTCTGTTCCCCTCGATCTTACCAGTTGTCACCAAGTTCTCCAAATCATTTCTTCTCATAACATGCCCAAAAAATTGTGACTGTCTACGTCTAATGTCTCTGATCAGTTTACGATCTTCATTTGTTTCTTGAAGGACTTGTTCATTGGTCTTTCTGGCTGTCCATGGTATTCTTTGCATTTTCCTCAGAAACCACATTTCTACAGCCATCAGATGTTTTTCAGCCTGGCTGCTCATTGTCCAAGCTTCACATCCATATAAAAGTACAGGTTCTATGTAGCATCTCAACACTCTTTTTCTCGTTTCAATTGACATCTTTTTATTGGTCAGTATGTTTTTCATCTTGCTAAAGGCTACTTTTGCCATGGCGATTCTTGTTCTAATCTCTTCAAGGCATCTCCCATCAGATGTTATTACTGTTCCGAGATAATTGTACCTGCTCACTTGTTGAAGAATATTCCCATTTACTTGTATATTACATTGTGGTATTTCGTCCTTCCTAGTGACGACCATAATCTGTGTCTTTTTACAATTTAATTCTAACCCTAGTTGTTCACTGTGTGTAACAATCGCATCTACTAAATGTTGCAGGTCCAGTTCATTGTCTGCAATCAAGACTGTATCATCTGCATATCTAATGTTATTGATGCATCGTCCCCCAATGTTGATTCCTTCCATATCTTCAATATTTCTGAAAATACTTTCACTGTACAGGGAAAACAGATCTGGAGACATTACACATCCCTGTCTCACACCCCTTTTAATAGGCTGATATTGGCTTACTTCATTATCAACTCTTATGGCAGCTTGTTGTTTCCAATATATGTTTTTTACAAGTCTAAGATCTTTTCCATCAATTTGTAGATCTTCAAGCATCCTTATCATGTTGACATGTCTCACTTTATCAAAAGCCTTTGTGTAGTCAATAAAGCAAAGGTGTAGATCTTTGTTTACTTCTATAGAACGTTCGATTATGTTTCTCAGTATATACACAGCATTTACTGTACCCTTGCCTTCCACAAACCCACATTGTTCTTCTCCTATTTCAGGTTGTATTTTCCTCCTAACTCTTTGCATGATAATTCTTAGCAAAATCTTCGTGATGTGACTCATTATACTAATTGTTCGATGTTGATCACATTCCAAGGCTCCTGATTTCTTTGGGATTGCAATAAATACAGAATTACATAACTCATGAGGTATATTTCCAGTTCGTAATCGCACATACCGAATTCGAAACACAGCTGTGGGCGATTTGGCAGCAGACCGCCTTGCGTTGTAGTAGATGTATAATGGGGGTTTGGGGCCAAAAAAAATTCATGGTATCACATGGACCCATATGGACCCACATGGACCCCACATAGCAGCCAGATAGGCTCTACATAGCACCAGCCTAGCACCCTTGTAGGTCGGGGCACTACAGGAGCGCCAAAAGAAAGCCCCCGGGGACCAAAAGGGTCGGGGCACTACAGGAGCGCCAAAAGAAAGCCCCCTAGGGACCCAACCCCCGGGGGCCCCACCCCCCAGGGCCCCGGGGCGCGACCGCCCGACCGGGCCGTCCTCTGTATCCCGGAGCGCACGCATGGCGACCGAGCCGCCCGCCACGATATATTACTCAGACATATTTTGGAAAAGCTGTCATATCTCCCAACACAAGCCGGTGTGATATATTTTACGCCTGCAGCCACAAAGCTCAAAAAAACGGCGGGCTATTTTTTTACCACCACACGTTCGTTAACAGAATGTGCTACACACAGCACGCTTATTTCCCCCGCCAACAAGTGACGTGGAAGTTAATCAATGCGCGTTGAGCCAGTGATATACTTTTATAAGCTTTTATTAATTTCTTTGCTTTTTTATAACATACATTGAAAAAAAAAACATTGTATGTACAAAAAAAATTATATACAAATGTATGTACAAAATTATATACAAATGTATACTACATATTTTAATAGTGATATATAACCACAAAATGTTGGTGTTACTTCGGTCGGTGGCGTGGTCAAGTTGGTTAAACCACATCACACTCAGCAGGTCTAGAAATTGAATGGTTTGCATGCTCAAACCCGGGTTTCCATTCAATATTCTAGGCTGCCGTAGTGCGGATGCGGGCACCTTCTAGGTTTCGCTAGTATTTCGTTTCGATTAGCAACCAACAAGGGGGTCGCCTAATCTCTATACATGTGGTTTAACCAACACACCTCACATCTCTCGGAGGATGGCAAGTTGTGTGCATAAAAACCCGGGTTGTTGTCATCCTCTGAGAGGGGTGGGGGAACGAATCACAAAGCCGACTTTTGCATTTTTTTTAATTCTTTTTTTTTTTTTTAAATTCGCGTGATGGTTTAGGCGGCTTTTTCTTCGTTATGGTGTTATATCTGAAAAATATTAGGGCGCGTCGAATTAGAGGCTGACTTATTGGGCACATACAGATGGAGACCTATGGATGTGAGTGGCCGAAGCTCGGCAAAGAACTTCATTGCGGCCGCCCAACCATCGGCCTTTATTGTTCTTGGCATGAGGCAAAGCGGGGCGAGGTGATAGAAGAGTGTATATTCTGTGAGAGGGGTGTTAGGAAACCATATGAGATGTGTGAGCGTTGCACACTAGACGCACTTCATAGGATGGTTTGGAAGTTTGAAAAGACGACTGGAATCAAACTGCTACTCTATAAAGGGGTGAAGTTAGATCCTCAATATAGCCCAGAGGGCCTATAGGTGTGACTTAGCGCAAATTTCGTCGGCCAACCACCATTGCGAGCAACCGTGTCACGCGGGAGAGAAAAAATGTTCATACACACCTTGTTTATCTGAGGAGTATATCCTTCCGCGCATTACTGAAATCCAGAGGCGGATCATTCAGTGGAGTAGGGGGGTGGTTCCAAACTGTCCTGATCGTGTATACAGGTTATTTCGACCCTAAAGCTTTGACGAATTCTGCCCGTGCCGCGTCTCGGCCTTTCAGAATGAGAGATTTTTTTGTCTCTTCGTCCAGATCCGCCGGCGCCTTGCTCCGAATATCTTTTTTCAACTGGTGAAATTTATTTTCTTCAGCTGTAATTATTTTATACTCCACGTCTGAAATTCTCCCATCATCCAAAGCCTTTGAAACAAGGTCGGCTATACTAGAAAGCTTAGCCGTCGCCAGAGTGCAAATTTCATCATGCTTCTTAGCTTTTGATGTTAGTTTGCGGGACGCTAGCTTGCTCCCAGCGGACATGATTCCACAAGCTAGGGCAGCTATCTCGAGCCCGACAACTATAGGGGCAGCGATAACGGTGGTAAGAAGCCCAACACCCCCCACCCCCATACCAAGGCTAGCCGCCAGCATCGCGCTGTCCACAGCGTCTAATGCATTAACGGCACGCCGATATTTTTTATACAGTGCAGCCCGTTTGTCCCTTTCATCTTCCAGAGACTTCCGAAGACGGGTAAGCTCTTGAATACGATAGGCACCGCCGTCACTAGTATCGATTGTAGGATAGAGCGACATTATTCTTTGCGCGTCAAACCTACTTCTTCAACTGAGATATTAAATGTTCAATGCGAACGGTGCTAATCGACCCTGTAGTGAACAAAAGCCGGACAAAAGCAGTAACGGTAGTAAAAATGATTTCATCTACCGCAACCTCACCGAGCTCTACTATAATGTCCGTCTCTGTTGCCCGGGCCGCCCACGTTCCGTCGGCCGCGGAAGTAATGACGAGAGCAACATGCCTGGGGAGTGATGACGCACTCCATTTAATAGAGACCCCAGGAAGGACTGGGGCTAACTCTGTCTGTGCCACAGGCCCAATAACTAACTCGAGATAGATGGTTGACTCCTTAGGAGGCTTACCTAGCATATCAAGGTCAGCTTTACAATCTGTAACAGCCTTCAGACAATATTTAGTCCCCTGGACTTTAGCCTCAGTCACCGATACGGCATAGAAGAGAGCCCTGGCGCACTGCATTTTCAGAAATGACTGGTAGGTCACAACAGGAGACTTGTTGGGGCGTGTGACTGTCCTGCAGGCCTGATAACTCACAAACACCTTGCCCATGTTAGTTAACCTGATAAGTATCCCATTGGGCTCGAGGTGAGTATATCCCGTGCGAAGCTCAAGCTGCAGATCCCAGTCATCGTCGTCGGGATGGTCTATGGCGGCACGAGCATAGACCCCCTGGGGAGTGAGCTGGAGGCCATAGATCTTGTAGTTATGACCCGGCTCCCGCCACCCAATAGTGTCGGCCAAATCAGCAAAGGTTAGGGTAGAGCATGCTCTTGGGCGATGCCTTCCTGGACCTTCTGAATCAGCCATTGTGTTTTCTGATGTGGAGTTCACAACTTAGATATGCCAGCGGTACAGCTTTGCCTTTATCATCACAGACTGAAAGTCTAATATCGTTTAGAGTTCCTGTCTCCAACTTCTTATAACGAGGCACAGAGAAAACCTCGTGTCTCCCTTGATTACATTCCACATTTTGAACGGGCACAACCCTGAGGAGTGTGGAGGGAAGAGAATTATGACGGTTCTCATATGATGATAGACCCTCGAGATGAATGTACAACTCCTTATATAAGAGGAGTCTGGGAAACTCTTTTCCAACAATCTTGGTATCATACAAGTCCCACTCAGATCCCCCAAGAGTGTAGGATAAGCCTACTCCCATTATATCGGCGTCATGTGCACCATTGAAGCTTACAAGACCAGTTGCGGGGTTCAGTGTCAGAGAAAACTTGTGAGGCTCAAAGAATTGCTTGTTGAGGGTACATACGTCGTAGTACCCATCGGGGATAACAATCTTTTTACCCTCCACCCATAACTCATTATTGCCCAGCTTATAGGAAATATTAACCCACGCATGGTAGAACAACAATTCCACGATAGCTACCTCTAGGTCACCATCGCGGTTGTCTAGGACCGGGTTGAGGGGGATGGGTTCCCCACGCTGGATGTTGGTTAATGTGATGTACATATTAGCATGTGTAATAATTTACGAGTTCATAAGGATGGTAAATACCCAACGGAGCAACCATGTCTGATGTGAAGTACGCAGCTTAGATATGCCAGTGGCACGTCGTTACCCTTTTCATCTAGGACCGAAAGTCTTATTCCCCCTACCGTTCCAGTTTCTAGCCTTTTATAATGAGGCACAGAGAAAATCTCATGTCTCCCTTGATTACATTCCTCTTTTTTAACAGGTACAGCCCGGAGGAGTGTGGAGGGAAGCGAATTATGACGGTTTTCATATGATGATAGGCCCTCGAGATGAATGTACAACTCCTTATATATGATAAGTTTAGGAAACTTCTCCGCATGGAATGTAAACACCTCATTGAACCGCTCACTTCTGTAGTCTATGCCGAAACCAAGAACCCCACCTAGCCCTCCGAACCCTAAGGCCACCCCCGATTTTATACCACTGAGACTTACAAGGCCTGTTGCGGGGTTGAGAGAAAGAGAGAGCTTCCGTGGCTCAAAGAATTGTTTGTTAAGAGCACAGACATCATAATACCCGTCGGGGATAGTAACAACTTCATCATCAAGTTTGAACCAATTGTTTTTCAGCTTCGCGGAAATATTAACCCACGCGGGGTAGAACAACAATTCCACGATAGCCACCTCTAGGTCACCATCGCGATTGTCTAGGACCGGGTTGAGGGGGATGGGTTCCCCGTGTTGGACGTTGCTAAGTGTGAAAAACATATTAGCACAGCTAATAATAGTGACTGCTTACGAGTTCAATAAGGACGCCAAATACCCGGCGGGTGGGGTATACCCGTTTGCAGAAATAAAGGATCTCACAAAGGTGGACATACAGGTCAACCTCCAAGGAGCCTTTCCGACACAGTTCCCCAACATGTTTGAAAAATACCGGTTGCCATACGTGGAGTCAGACCAGATCGTGCAAGCCTGGTACAGCAATCCGATGCAATTCTGGCAAAACCAACTCAACTTCGCAGTATGGTGTGCCACGGCGGGGTGTGGGGTGTCCACGCAGGAGCATCTGTCCGGCCCTGACCCACTAACGCGAGCCGTCTTCATATTCCATGTCTACTACCAGATTCGCCGAATCCTCAAAGAGATGCGTGTGGCTCTACCACAAGACCAGGGTTGGAACGCCTTTGAAAATCCCTACGATGTAAGAGCCTATCAGCGTATATGCGCGGAATTTGGAATTCCCCAGAATGATAACTGGAGACGGCTCGGGAGGAATAACGGGTTGGGGAGTGTATACATTTACTGGACGAACACTGGTTATCGCGTCCTGCCTGATGGACATGATGGTGTATATGACCCAAAGCGCCATTCATTCACACAACAAACCACAAATGACATACTACACATAGATTATATCTCACAAGACGATATTCACGCTGATTCTGGCTGGCAGGCTTTCATTCTTAACAAGTCACAGGGCTTCACACGCCCCGGTGTTGAGCGAATAAATGACAGCATTCGAACCTATGTGTGGGCCATCTTAGGGGCCCAGGCTCAGACTAGAACACGAATTCTGGGAACTGGAACGGCGTTTGATGCCCAGAAGCAATTCCTGGTATTAGTAGAAGAAGCCATCTCTGCGCCCGTCGATCTCGCGGCGGCCATCAAAAGATATCAGGATGTGCTACAAAACGCGAGCTCAGAAGTTAATTATGTCTTTGGAACGGGGTTGTATATGGCCCCCAGCGACATGCTGCTCCGCATTGGCCAGATAGCTGGATATAACAACATGATCATCATCGCAGAACCAGGCCTAAAGCGTGGCCTGAATACAACCATTAATGTCCCTAAGCTGCCCACCATTGCACAGCCGACGGTAGAGCTGCCCAGCATTGCTCAGCCAGCGCTGCCGACCACTAGCATAGCTGATAAGGCAGCTGGGCTGCAGCATCAAAATGAAAAGATAGCACTCATTGCTGGGGGTGTCGCAGTCGGTCTAGTGGTCCTATGGTTTGTTCACCGCAATTAGCCGCTCTCTGATAGCCAGCAGCAGCAAGCCACCGAGTGCAACCACTAATGCCCAGAGATTTCCAGCCAGCCATCCCACACCCTTACTCAAGAAGTTAAGAAGCCAGGAGATAATACCGCCTATGATTCCTGGGAGTGCCTCCGCAGCCTTACCAGCTAGCCTGGCTAGAAGGCTCGCTAGGTCTTTCAGTTTCTGCCGAATCCATTCCTTAGCCCCAGGGCCAGGTGGCGGGCCAGGTGGTGGGATAGGTGGCGGGCCAGGCGGTGGGGTAGGACCACCACCACCAGTAATGGCTAGGGTGATAGTGGAAATTAAGAGGCCGATCGCTGTGAGAATGCTCGCTATGGTGATACCCTGCTCTCGGAACAGAGTCCGCAGCCTCGCACCCAGTGTGGTGTCTTCATTGACCACCCGATGAATGGTTTCACGGATCCGACTGAATTGGGTGCGTAAGTCTTCGTGTAACTCAGCGACCTCTATTAAAAGCCTCTTCTTAGCTTCTTCAATATCGGCAATCTTTTGCTCTTGAAAGTCCCTACTCTCCTCATTGGGTGCTATCAACATTTTCCGCCGCCTTATGGCGACCTCTTTATCTTGCTGGTCGAGAATAACCAGATAGTTTGTGAGTTTACCTTTAATCGTTGTCACCGCTTTGTCAAGCGCCATGAGCCCCCGGAGTTCTCTCACTGGAGGTAAGCCTTTCTCTCCCAGGTATTGGTCTACGTGTGAGGTTTCTAAAACCCGCTGCACTTCTGGACTCGACATAGCCCGTTCTAAGATGTTGCCAACATTTGAAGCTATTTGTGGGACAGCCTGAATATCTGCACCACTTAGAGCAGCTTCTTCCTCCGCCAGATCACTAGCAGTCTCCTCAAGGATGGTGACAACCTTTGGTGGTATTTTGTCCACAAACCCCAATACCTCTCTGGTACTCACTCTGAGGTTATTCACAGCTAACGGCATGCCATTATCATACTGTGTAATCCTTTGGTGGTTAACATAGAGAGCATTCCGGCGACCCAAACGAATTTTTGTATAATCTATACCAGTTATAGGTTTGATACCCCACATCTTCTCCACCCTTTTAAAATAGTCGTTAATAGCGCTGTTTTCTAGTTCTATGAATAAGTTGCGCTCCCCCTGTGACGTCTCCCCCTGTGACGTCTCCCCCTGTGACGGCCACTCGGTATTAACAATGCGGGGATTATCGACATCAAAATCGTCGTCGATGAAGCCTGTCTCTTCTTCCTCGCCCGTTTCAGGCCTCCCCTCTTCACCACCAAAATCAGTCAGCTCAACTCTATCCATATTAGATATTGCTACAAAGCAACAATAATAAACAACTAGCCATGTCTTCAAGTGCATATGGTCGTAAGCTTAACCCTTACCGCCGTCTCCGGGAGCCGCTCGGTGTGAAAGGATTGCGGCAAACGATAATCGTGACCAACAATCCTTCTACGATCGGTCCGAAGCAGCAGTTACTAGTTCGTTTTCCCAATCTCGGTGCACACGATGTTATCGTGCCTGGGTCGGTGCGGCTGGCATTCAATGTCGACCTCAGCTCCCCTGATGTCAACCGGTCCGTGGTCCAGAACCTCGGCCGAGCACTGGTTCAAAAGCTGACCGTCAGGCTATCGGGCAATGAAGTCTTCTCTCTTGTGGACAGTGACGTCTACAACGTCTATCTGGATCTTTGGAAGAGCCAATCGGAGCGGGCGAGCGCTGTGTATCAAGGCATCGATACAAGTACCGGCATGAATGTGACCAAGGCGCGTGTTGGTGCAGCGGATGCTGTTGTTCTGCCCCTCGCCAATGCGAGAGACGTGGCCATCGCGAAGGCCTTCAAAAACAGGTACTACATACCACTAGACTTTGAGCTGCTTGAAACGCATGCGCCCTTCTACCAATCTGCTCTTAGTGATCGGCTGGAGATTGAGTTGACCTTTAACGACGCTTCCCGTGTGATTCGCGCAACTGGTAAAGATGCCGGCAACTCCTCATACTCCCTAGAAAACATCTGTCTCGAGTACGAAGTAGTCACTGAACCCACGTTGGCCCGGCTAATTCGGAGCATGTATGAGAGCCGTATGGTGGTGTTATACGAGCGGGTCCTACGACATAGACGGATCCCTCAGAAAAAGGAGGACTCGATATGGAACATCAATCTGAACACACCCTGTAAGTCTTTGAAAGGCATTCTCCTATTATGGGAAGATCCCGCCAACCAAAAGGATTTTGCACGCCAACCAGAGTTGTTTTACAACCCGCAGATCACCAAAGTTGAAGTCATCGTAGAAGGACAAGCCAATCAGCTATTTGCGCACGGCTTAGCACCACATCAGCTCTGGGACGAAGCGAGGAAATTCTTCGCTGGTGGCCTCAAAAGGCACCCTGAGACAAGCGCAGTCGCCAAAGAGCTAGGATTGTTCGATGTTAGTCTAGGCGAGTACTTGACGTCAAAATTCTGCTTGTGGCTGGACTTCCGGACCTCCGACGATGACCATCTTCACGGCAGCGGCCGGCGTGTAGAGAACGGCTCTGAGGGCATCACTCTCCAGATCACGAAAGAGGCCGAACCGGCGGGGCCCCTGTACTGCTACGTTTATTTGGTTATGGACGGACAGCTGAACATCGACACCGGGAGATTCGTTAGTGCTGTTTATTAATGGAGTTCCCACTTAAGCCACACTCGGCCATCATCACAGGCCCCACATCGTGTGGTAAAACAGAATTCATTCTCGACCTCCTGGAAGGCCCGTACAGGGGTGTTTTCGAGCATATTGTAATTGCTTGCCCTTCGGTACGATACAATGAAACATACCGGGCCCGGCCGTGGGTGTGGTCAGATCGCGAGGTCTTCATATTTGACCCCGGTGATCGGCTGCTCAAATGGCTAGAGGCCTTCTATAAAATGTTTCAGGGGACACCAACGTTATACATCATTGATGACTGCAGCGCAGAGGACGCTATTGCGCAGAAGCGGACTATGTTGACTTATCTAGCTTTTAGCGGGCGACATGCCCAGCAAAGTCTGTGGGTTCAAACCCAGAAGTACAACGCCGTTGCGAAAGGCCTCAGAGCGCAGACACAATGGGTGGCGCTCTTCCATTCCAAGGATAAGGATAGCTTTGAAGACTGCCTGGATGAGAACTACATCATCCACTCTAGGGAGGAACGTGATGGGGTGCGAAAGCAACTCGAAGCCAATGAGTTCTCAAAGCTGGTACTGAGGACCAAGTTCCCATTTTCTTATAAAGTGCTCAAAGCTGGTGAGGTTTGTTAGATACTAAGCATATGTTAAGCATCAGCTAAGCATATGTTAAGCAACAGCTAAGCATCAGCTAAGCATGTATGAAGCAGTGCTTTGTTACTCCGTAACAGCCTTAGTTGTATTACAACTGATATGCACATGTTGTGTGCTTGGATGGGCTGTGCATTCCTATATTAGAGTTAGACGTTGGGTATTTGCAAACGCTGTGATGGATTGTGACACCATACTCGACCAGCTGTTACGTGAAGAGGCAAAGCCGGTAGAGTCTGCTCCGGAACCTACAACAACACCACAGTCCGGACATGCATCACCACCTACCACAACGCCACAGTCCGGACATGCGTTGCATCGTGAAAGGCTGGCAGCACTTGCGGCTGGGGGACGTGCCGGGCAGTACATAGGTGGTAAGTACTCCAAACTTACAATGGAACAGGTTGAGGCCTTGCCTGATCAAGAAATTGAGAAGCTATATGCGAGGCATGAGGCGAGGCTTGGAGCTGCAATAACAAAGACCCTAGGCACAGCTATGCTACAGATGTACGCACAAGTGGCAAGTATGTTCCTCCCCATTGCTGATAATCAAGCTTTGGTGACAGACCTGGAGGCCGACCCGTTTCTAGGGCATGCGCTAAACACAGTTACATGTGAACTCTACCATAAGTTCGGTATGTGCTTAGCACCTGCAACTGTCGCACTAGCAACTTTTAGGCACTGCCATTTTGGACATATCTGTCCTAAGCAAGAACAAGATGGAGGAGGAGACCCCCGAAATTGCTCCACAGGAGAAACTAGTGACGAAGGACCCCAGGAAAGTTGCGGCTGGGAAGAGAGGAGCTGCTGCTCGAAAGAGTCGTGAAGCAGAGAGGCTGTCTCTAGCTCTGCAGCAGGCTGTTCGTGAGAAGAAACGAAAGTTAGCCCCCGAGCATGAGGAGGCCCCACCACCGCTGTTTCCAATGGTGCCAGTTGATTACCGTGGCTGGACTCCCTGGATTATTGGAGTGGCTGGCGTTGTCGTTGTCGTCGGAGTAATTAGGCAGAAAATGCGGCGGACTAAAGCACCTGCCCCACCTGTGCCCTCCAAGCGGCCGGAGACTAACATATTAAAGAATAGAGATCCATTTTATATGGAATAATGGCAGGCGTTGATGGGAAAGCTATTGTTAACGCCGTTTACCACGGCGCTGTGGTGGCCGCGCTTACGGTAGGCACCGCAAAACTGACCAAGCTGATTTTCAAAGGGGCAACCTTGCCCAAGCTAGACGCTGATATGTATGACATTGGGATGATGGTTTTAGACACGTCCATCGCCTTAGCACTCCGAGATTTGCTTATCAAAGAGGGCTTGATCCCCGCTGATATATTGCATAAACCCTTACAGTATCAACCCCGCTAGCTATGGCCTCTGTCGCAATGATGATAGGGGGCGCTGTTGTCAATGCCCTGGCGTTTACGGGGGGCAACTACCTCTTTTCCAAGCTAGGGCATGCGGACGCCCATGAAGAAATGAGGCGGCACGATGAGGCTGTCGAGCGGCTACAGGCGGCCCAGGCTGAATGGATGAGAAAGAGAACCGCGCGGCTGGACTGGCTCAACGATGAGCTACAGCGCGAAGGCCACGCCGTTCACTCTTTCCAGGATGTCGACCAGGCCATGCGGGAGTACAGCCTGATCTCTGGCAAACGTGTCGAGCCCCTCGAGCCTGAACCTCGCCTGTCGGATTTCTATGTGCCATCAGAGCCGCAGAAAGACCGCGAGATCACTTTTATCGTTCTTGGGCTGGCAGCGACTGGTATTGTTGCTTACAAGTTGCTTTAGAGATTGACCGCTGCTACCAAAATGAAAGATCTGGAGGATATCTACTACAGCCCTCAGGGCTACTGGAAAGGCTTGGCGGCCATTAAGAAGCTAGCTGCTGCAGCTAATGTTTCGGAGGATGTTGCCCGAGACTGGCTCAAGAAGCAAGCTATTTTTCAGATCTATTTACCCGCTCCTCGTTACATTCCGCGGCCATCTATTGATGAAGATAGACCGAATGCCGTCCATCAGGCTGACTTGCTCTACCTACCACATGACCGGGTTGGTCGTAAGACATTTAAGTATGCCTTGACAGTTGTGGATGTTGCCTCACGGTTTAAGGAAGCAGAGGCTTTGACAGACAAGAGCAGTGAAGGGGTGGCTTTGGCCCTAGAGCGAATTTACAAACGCGGGCCACTCAAATGGCCACGGCTTCTGCAGATTGATCCGGGGCGTGAGTTTATGGGTGCTGTGAGCCAGCTGGCAGCAAAGCATAAGACACAGATACGGCGTGGAGAAGCTGGGAATCACCGGCAGCAGGCGATCGTCGAGAGGTTCAATCGCACTCTGGCGGAGAGACTGTTCGGTGCCCAGTACGCCCAAGAGTTACTACTGGCGGCTCGAGGGTCCTCTGAACGTTCAGCTGAATGGGTTCGGGCTCTTCCTCAGGTGGTCGCGGCTCTTAACGGTGAGGTGACTCGTTTGACGGGTCGGAAGCCGGTTGATGCCATTAAGGACACTTCAGTATCCCATTCACCGGCCGCTCCTGCTCACCGTACTATCGGCCTCAAGGAGCCTGTGATTCCGTCTGAGGCTCTAGTTCGGTATCTGTATGCAAGCTCGCCTGGGGAGCATGAGCTTGAAGGTGGCCGGCGCCGGGCGACTGATCCTTCGTGGTCATTAACAGTACACGAGATTCGTAGAACAGTATGCCAGGATGGGCGGCCTGCGCTGTACTACCTGGTGGATGGGCCAGCGCGGGGCTTCGTTCGCGAAGAGCTGATGATTGTTCCTCCCGACACCCAAATGCCTCCTGACCGGATCCTCCCTAAGCGATGAGGCCCAGGCTGGCGATCTGCCCGTTATACATCCCTCGGTTCTCTACTCTATGGACTTCTACCTCGTAGATGGACCAGCTCGTGGATGTGAGGAGCTCCACAGCTACTCCCTAGCAGGATTCTAGGTAGCCGTAGGCCCTAGTGTTGATACCATCAGCACAAATCCATTTTTTCGTGTCCATGGGGCTCAGAGATGTTTTGTTCATCTCATAAACCCCTATCTGGTGGCCCTTGCTTCGTATGGCAACCTGTGTGTGCTTGTATTCCCGCTGACCGAACAGACTGTCCTTGTAGTGTTCGTGTCTGAGGTCCTTCTTCACAACTGCCCGAGCCACTCCTTTGGCTTTCTTGATGTTGGCGGCCTCCTCTAGGATTGAGTACATCTTTGGTCTGAGACCGACGAACTCAGCTATCGAGCGGCCGTTGCATTCATCTTTGAATTTGCCGACCACCTTTTTATTCGCAGTCGAATGGTTGGGGTGGTCACGCGGATAATCTGAGAAGTCGTACCAGTCGGGGTGAGTCTTCATGTCCGCGTACACATCCTCAGTCTCCACCTGAAGTAGAAGGGAGTCAGTATCAGTGTAGCAGAGCTGGAGTCTATTACCGTATTGGGGTTTAAGCCGATTGTACCAGAAGTCGTACATGAGGTACTTGGATTGGTCCAGGATGGCCTGCCCACAATAGACTGGTTTATTCAGCTGGACCTTGTTCTTGATGCTGTGCACCGCCACCAGTCCACCGTTGAAGATTCTACACGATTCGTAGTTGGGGCTGGCGATTAATTTTCGGAGTCGGTCAGTCTCGGTGCCTCTGATAAGGTTGACTCTGATGCGTTTGCGAACATTCTCCATACTCTTCCCAAAGACGGCATTGTTCATCAGCTTGAAGAAGTCCTTCTCAAATTCCGACTTGGCTTGGGCTCGTAGAGAGGTGTTCATCTCTATGTAGGGCTTCATCCATTGGGACTGATTGAACTTGATGGCTCGGTGGATCTGGGTGACCTCTAGACCGAGGCTGTGATAGAGTTTGAGATTGCGGTAGTGGACGACGTATCGCTCCTTGTTGTGGAGATGAGGTACCAGCTTTGTTTGCTCCGTGAACTTACCCCCCAGTTTGTTCTGGAGCTCGCGCTGATAGCTGCTCAACCAGGCCTCTGGGATGGTCATGGTTTCTGGAGCTAGCGGATAGTCACTGTGGGCTTCATGTAGGTGCGCTGGGTACTTCAAATCAACCTCAACAAGCCATCCCTCTGGGGCGTTGTCGGGGGTGTTGAGTACCTCCTCGAGAGTTGGATTGGCCCATTGGAACCCTCCGGTGGGGAGGTATTCCATCATGGCCCACCCATACAGGTTATTTGCATCTAGGTACATGATCCACGAATTGGGTGTTGTGGGGTCATAGTCTGAAGTCTTGGGGTTGTTGGCCTTAGCATACCGCTTGGAGACCATGGCCACACCCCCTCGGAGTCCCTTCTCAAAGAGGAGGTGCATATCCAAGTCGGTTAGGAGCTCGAGTTGCACCTTCGTCTTTTTTAGGAGTGCGTCCCATGCCAGGCCGGGTGCACTGATGTAGTGGGCTGGGTCGAGCTGATATACCTCCATGCAGGTGTCTCGGAATGCCTCGAATATATCAGCCAACAGACTGACGTCTGTTTTCAGGTATAGGTCATGGTAGCCTCCGAGTGTTTTGCAATCGAGCTCCTGCCACACTTTCTGGGCGTGGGCATAGTCAGAGTCACTGATTCCTTCTCGGGTGAGCTTGCTGTAGAATGCCTCTTTGGGTGGTAGGCGGTCCTCTGCAAAGCGCTCGAAGCTGTCCATATATTCGTAGGGGTATACACCCTTACGGAGAAGGAGATGTGACTGGCTCTGGCATAGCGTGGTCCTGAACTTGTTCATTAAGACAGCCCAGGGGGTGTGCTTCTCAGTGTTGCACGTCTCACATCTTGAGATTATATCGTTGCCTCTACGTGTCAGAGCCATTGATTTACCGCAGTGTGTCAGCTCGCTGAGGTTCCCTACCAGGGTGTCTAGAGAGCTATTCATGAACTGTAGACTGTCAATGAATTGCAGCTGACCGATGGTGAAGGAGGCGTACTTCTCTATGGTGTTTGGTATGCAGGTGATTGTTGTGTTGTCTTCTTGTTTGGTTTGCCATTGGCCGTTTTTCTTCTTCTTGTAGACCGTTCTTTTTCCCCAGTCCAGACGGCCGGCCGCTTGCATGATGATGTGGGAGTCGTATCCTCTGAGGTTGTGAAAGACTACAGGTATCCTCAGCTTGTCTCTATTGATGCGCCATGCTAGATTACAGACATTGTGGGCAGCGCCCCGGTATTTGCCTGTAATATGGCAGTGGTCTCTCACCTTGTCCTCCTCCAGCGGCTCTTTACAGATGTGGCAGGTGGTGGCGGAGGCAAAGTCTTCACGGTCTTTTTGCCCCAGCACCATGAGAGCCGGCCGCTGTAACTTGTGGTGGATGGTGGCCTGCTCTTGTCCCAAGCGTTTGAGGAATTCGTCTGCAGCATCCTCCCCCCGATATACGACAGGGTTTGTGGTGAGCCCGTCGCAGCGTACAATGGTGTAGCCGAAGCCGCAGGGGGGCTGCTCAGCAAGTTGGCGCGTGTTGCTCTGGCTTGGATCCATTGCCGCACCATGTACTGGAACGTTCAAGGTCTCAAAGTCTGCGTATATGATGTATGGCGCCCTCATCTGTTTCTGGAGGGACTTGAAATTCATCTTTCCCTCTTTAGGCATGACATTCACCTGGCAGGCTGTGTTGATGCCTTGGCAGAGTGGCACATGTTGGTCCAAGGTTTCCTGAGAGGAGTGTACATGGAGACAGTTGAGACATGGATACTTCTTACCCCTATGTTTGCTGTTTCCATATAGAAGCCGCCCCACATCCTTGACCCAGACATAGTGCCTATTCTCATCCTTACATAGGAGCAAGAGGTTGATTTGGTTGCGCTGGAGTGTGTTGGTCCGGAGTATGGTTGGTCCTTTGTTCCACCCAAAGACTCTGATGGCTATGGTAGGATTCTGGTTTTCAAACTTCGCAATGCTGGTCAGCTGCACCGGGAACTCGATTCCTTCAAAGTTTAGCTCTCCCAGGTGGGCGCTATAATTGTTGAGCCTATCAGGATGCTCTCCATGCGCTACTGGGTAGAGCGCTGAGAGTATGGCCCATTCAAAGCAGCGGTTGTCCTCATTCTTTACATTCACAACACTACGTGGTGGAATGAAGCTGGGAGTCGCGAAGTAGCTAGAGCCTCGGAATGGTTGGTATTTTACTATGTAGAGGTCGAGCTGCACACACTCATCATAGTGCCAATCCGAGCCCTGTTCGGTGAAGCATTCACTGTCAGCGAATATCTTGGCTCTGGCGAGCTTCAGCCCCTCATCAATTTCCCCCTCGTGCAGTACTTCATAGTTCCTGCTTCCATGGGTGGCGATTGCCGTAATCTGTTCGCCTTCTGGGGTGGTGCGATAGTATTTTAGATGGAGATACAGCTGCATTTTAACACTGCCATAATCCCCCAACCCTTTTACCACCAGGGCTTTGATGGCGGGCTCCATCGAAAACATAAATAGTCCAGGCTCATCATAGTCGACGCTACCTTCTGGGACGCTTGCTTCATATTTTCTCAGGCTCCCCTCAATCTCCCGGGTGAGTTTCAATTCGGGTGCATTGCGAATTAGCTCAGCCAACTCCTCATCCGTTTCCTCTCGCACACTATCAGCTCGGGCAAGGAACTCTGCTTCGAGGTCGGCGTGGCGTTGAGCACGCTGCCGGGCGCGGTGTCGTCGCTCGGCGACGATCGCGGCTCGGTCCGCGGCGGTACCATATACAAATCTCAGGGCGGTGGTAATCCCTGCTTCAAGTCGTGCCCCTTGTAGGTTGGGGTTCTTCTCGAGCAGGGTGGCCCGAGCCATCTCACGCGCTCTGGATATTTCCCCCTCAAGAACGGCCTTCCTCCTCCCACTGTATGGCATGCCATACTCGCGGGCTTGCTGTTTCAACTGAATCAGCGTAGGCATGGCTAAATACACAGATCTGTCAGTCTCTAACAGGTGAGTGTGTACGTACAGTGGATAGTTCCATGTCTCTAATTGACTTTTATATTTCTGTGATCATAGCCAATCGCTTAAACTCGGCGTTAAAAGGCTTTACCTTTTCATGGTACCATGTTCGGCGATTGGCTGCGTTATAACCACACTCCTTACAAATTGATAGATAGTTTGTGACCCCCCTCCCACAGCTTCTGCACGGTTTGGTACATGAACCCTTCCGTATTAGCACTGCATGGACTTTGCAGTAGTCCCTCATACAACTCCGATTGCAGGGCTCTGTGGAACGTAGCCGTAGCCACTTACAACTGTTCTTCGCGGTGCGCATCTTGGTATGTCTGTAGATGATACACTCTAAATCGATGGCTCGGTCGCCATGCGTGCGCTCCGGGATACAGAGGACGGCCCGGTCGGGCGGTCGCGCCCCGGGGCCCTGGGGGGTGGGGCCCCCGGGGGTTGGGTCCCTAGGGGGCTTTCTTTTGGCGCTCCTGTAGTGCCCCGACCCTTTTGGTCCCCGGGGGCTTTCTTTTGGCGCTCCTGTAGTGCCCCGACCTACAAGGGTGCTAGGCTGGTGCTATGTAGAGCCTATCTGGCTGCTATGTGGGGTCCATGTGGGTCCATATGGGTCCATGTGATACCATGAATTTTTTTTGGCCCCAAACCCCCATTATACATCTACTGTTGTTTTTTTTTAAAATTTAAATGGTATGGGTGCCGGTCACTCAGAAAGCAATGGCAAACTACTGAACGTAAACTTGACAAGAGATCACAAACAGCAGAAAAATGCTAGGGTTGAGTGTCACGTCCTTTAAAGGATATGTAACTAAATTATTAACTTAATTACCCTCGTTCAGAAATGGTTGGTTGATTTGGTTGTTTGTTGGATCATAGGTTGGTTGGTAGGTCGGTTTGTTTATTGAAACTGCGTAGATGATATGATCAATATTAAACCGACAGTTGTTGTTGTTGTTGTTGTTGCTGTTGTTGCTGTTGTTGTTGTTGTTGTTGTTGTTGTTGTTGTTGTTGTTGTTGTTGTTGTTGTTGTTGTTGTTGTTGTTGTTGTTGTTGTTGTTGTTGTTGTTGTTGTCGTCGTCGTCGTTGTTGTTGTTGTTGACATCATTATGTTTTGCTCAGCTGTTGAAGTTTTCAACGCACATCTTCTCCGCATTCCTCTATCTCTGCAAACTAGTACATTCACACAAAAGACTAATTTCTCTGTACCACCACCACCACTTCTGTTGATGTTAATAAAGTTTTCGAAGAACAATTAAAGTCGCCTAGTTTTAGAAAAACGGATAAATGTCGCTTAGTCTTAGAAAAACGGATAACAGTGGCGTAGTTTTAGAAAAACGTATAAAAATCTCTAGTCTTAGAAGAGGTTTCCGTGGTTAAGGTCTTGCGGACGCGATTCGTGAGGCCACTTAATTGCGTTCGAAATACAGCTACGACCGATTTGGCAGCAGACGGTGTCGCGCTGCTTTAACGTGATGGTATGGGAGCCGTGGCAAACTACTGAACGTAAACTTGTCAAGACATCAAAAACAGCAGTGTTGGTGTTGACAGCAATGTCCTGTAAATCATCATCATCATCATCAAGTGCCGTGCCGGCTGGCGTAGGCGTTCATGGATCTCCATAGATCTCGGTCTTTGGTTTTCTGGATCAACTCTGGTGTTGATATTCCTCCATGCCACCGTCTCAATCCATCCAGCTTCACTTCTCTTGGTCTACCTCTGCCTCTCTTCCCCTCGATCTTTCCAGTTGTTACGATGTTCTCCAATGCCTCTCTTCTCATCACGTGACCGAAGAAAGATGTTTGTCTCTGTCTTATTGTTGTATATAATGTTCTAGTTTCATTAGCCTGTTTCAGGCAGTCGTCGTTAGTTACTCTGGCAGTCCAAGGAATTCGCAACATTCGTCTCAGGAACCACATCTCTGTTGCTTCTAATTTCTTCTTAATTTGTTCATTTACGTTCCAAGATTCACTGCCGTACAGCAAAACTGGTTCTACATAGCATTTCAGCACTCGCTTTCTTACATTCAGTGATAGTGACTTATTGCATAAGATACTCTTCATTTTCTGAAATGCGGCTTTTGCCTGCCCTATTCTGCTCCTAATCTCTGTTGTACATCTTCCATCTGATGTTATAAATGCCCCTAGGTATCTAAAATTATCAACTTGGTTAAGGATTTTCCCTTCTATCTCTATGTCACATTTTGGTGTCACCATTTTCTTTGATATTACCATTGTTACTGTTTTCTTGATATTCAAGGAGAGTCCTTTCCTTGCACTCTCTGTTACTACAACGTCTAATAATTGTTGTAGGTCTGTTGAATTATCCGCCACCAATACTGTGTCATCTGCATAGCGTATATTATTTATATTATAACCTCCAACTAGTATTCCTGGCATCTCTTTGATCTCTCTCATTATTACTTCGCTATACAGGGAGAAAAGATCTGGTGACAAGACACACCCTTGTCGTACTCCTAGCTTTATCCGTTCGTAACTACCCTCTTTATTTCCCATTTTAATTGCTGCTACTTGGTTCCAGTAAACATTCTTTATTATTCTTAAATCTTTTCCATCAACGTTGATATCTTCCAACATTTTAATCAGTTCATCATGTTTTACTTTATCAAATGCCTTAGTATAATCTATGAAGCACAAATATATGTCTCTCTGCTTCTCTATTGACCTTAGTGTCCGTAATGTATAAATTGCATTGTTTGTGCCCTTTCCTTCCACAAATCCATACTGTTCTTCACTAATTTCCATTTTTATTTTCTTTTTGATTCTTCTCATTATGATTCTGAGTAGAAGCTTAGTGATATGGTTTATAAGGTTAATTGTACGAAAATCTTCACAATCAATTGCTCCTGGTCTTTTTGGTATAGCTATAAATACAGATTTCAGCATATCACTGGGTAAATATCCACTGCTGTAAATATCATTCAACATTTTGGTTAATATATCTACTCCAAATTCTCCCATTACTTCTAATTCTTCTATTGTGATTTCATCTGGCCCAACTGTTTTTCCTTTCTTCATACGTTTCATAGCGTCAGCGACTTCTTCTTTCAGAATAGGTGGACCTTCTAAGTTACTATCTTCTGTTAATTCTCCCCTTTCTCCTTCATATAATTCTCTTATATACTCATTCCACCTCTTCATTATAGCATCTTCCTCTAATATTATCTTTCCTGTTTTTGATTTCAAACACCCTGTATTTATTCTTATTTTTTTTCCTGTAAGCTCACTGATTTTTCTGTGCATATTTTTTGTATCTTTAATGGAATTTAATTAAATTTTTTTGCATTGCTCGTTTAACCAACTTTCTTTAGCCTTCCCACATTTATCTTTTATTTCTTTATTTATCTTAGCGTATTCTTGTTTGTCATTTTTACTCTGTTTCCTTTTGTCCATCAGTTTTAAGATATCTTCATTCATCCATTTTTTCTTAGCTATTTTGCCTCTCTCCGGTAATACTTCTTTGCTAGTTTGATGAATGGAGTCCCTTAACATTTCCCATTGTTCATCTATACTCTGTATTTTAGTTATTGCATTGTACCTATTTTTCACAGTCACTCTGTATTGTTCTTGCATTTCTTTATCTATTTTCAGAACCTCTTTATTAAGTCTCATGTTCTTAACAATTTTTTTCCCTCTCTTTAATCTTACTTTTATTTGTCCACATAGTGGTACATGATCACTATTACAGTCAGCACCAGGCATTGTCTTTACATTAATTAAAGCATTTCTAAATCTTTTATTAATTAGTATGTAGTCAATTTGGTTGCGTATTTTCTTATCAGGGCTTATCCATGTGTACAGTCGTCTTTTATGGTGTTTAAACCATGTGTTTCCAATTATCATCTCATTGATATTTGCCCATTCTATTAGCTTTTCCCCTCTTTCATTTCTTGTATCTAAACCATAATTCCCCACTACATCCTCCATTTTTCCCTTTCCTACTTTTGCATTAAAATCACCAAGTATTATCTTTATTTCTTGTGATCCAATTTGAGCCATCGCCATTTCTATTTCGTCGTAAAAGTGCTGTATTTCTTCATCACTACTGCTTGCTGTTGGTGCATATACTTGTATAATATTTATGCCTATTGGTTTGCCTTTGATTTTTACCATAATAACTCTATCTGAAATACACCAGTATCCATTAATTGACTTGGCTGTTTTTTCGTCTAATATTATTCCTACACCTTTTTCATGTGTTTTCCCTCCAGAATAAATTATTATGTGATTGTCAGCTATAATTTTGCCCGATCCCTTCCATCTCATCTCACTAACGCCTAGTATATTCATTTTCATGCTATCCATCTCTCTTAGAACATTGGTCAACTTTCCTATCTCATTTAATGTCCTAACATTCCATGTTCCTACTCTAAATTTATTTATTTTAGTTATGATTTTGCCATCAGTAGCTGGATGACGGTCTGGTGTCACCTGTGGCTCATGACTGTCCCTACCGGACGAGGATGCCCTAAGACAGCCATTAACGTCCTTCACTAACTTTGATTTATGTTTTGCCATGAAGTCTTGGGAAGATAATGTGGTGGTTTCCCCTTGCCTTCCACATTCACACGGTGGTCTTTTAACTCTGCCTTTGACAGCCATTTCCGACTGTAAGGACAAGTGAGTGCCCTGCCCTGCTCAGGTGCAGAGTTGTCCACTTATTCCGGTGGATACTCGGTCCCCAGAGCTGTGTTAGCCACACCGTGGTGTGTTTCCATCCTCTACCACGGGGAGGTGCAGTTGGGATTTTCCCTTCATAAAGTTATGGTTTCTGACCAAAACTCTCCAGTACTTTTAGAGGACTGTAAATAGGATATGCAAACAAAGAGTCTTAGAACGGATAAGACGGTGTCGCGCTGCTTTAACGTCATGGTATGGGAGCCGTGGTAAACTACTGAACGTAAACTTGTCATGTCAAGACATCAAAAACAGCAGTGTTGGTGTTGACAGCAATGTCCTGTAAATAGGATATGCAAACAAAGAGTCTTAGAACGGATAAAAGTCGCCTAGTTTTAGAAGAGCCACAGTAGTTAGCCAAAGCCACATGAGCAAGTTAAGCATGACCAAAGACGCGCTTGACTGAGCATAGCGAACGTCTTGTGACTGCGCTTACAGCTGTTTGATGTAAACCATTCCGTGTGTGATGTAGACACCATTGTGATGTTTTCACAGATGTGCTTGACACCGCCTGTGTGTAGTTGATCTTGAAAGCGCACACATGTGTGTTGTCTCGTGACTGCTCCACAGTAATCTGTCTAGACCACAGATGAGAATGGTCCGTAATCGATTTGTGTATAACTCTACATCATTATTTTTTGTTTCATGTGTAGGATAGAAAGAGTTACAGTAAAAGGTGTAGTATCATCATCATCATGCGCTATGACAATAATCCTGAGGTATGATTAGTCGTCATCTCATGCGAACACAGAACTCATTCCCGAAAAATATAGGCCACTTGGGGTGTACCGTCTACTTCATTCATCGCGTAGCCAGTCCAGTCCAGTATGTAGAAGAATGTGTTCAGACCCCATTCAACTCTCCATCAATCGGTTATCTGTAATTGGGGTCATTATGGTGTTTCTTGTCTGCTCGGAAAATAGAGCTGCGTGTTTCGATTCCTGAGTTCTAATTATCGCGTGCCGATTGGGTTGAAAATATGGGGCAGATCAAGTCTGTATTTTTGTTCCGATTATGTCACATGGTGCCAAGCCCTCTAGGAGTGTATCTCTTTCTCCTCATTTTGGTCTTTCCCCATAAATGTATCTGTTGTCGAATCACGATGTGCCAGAGATGTAGAACGTTGGCTGTCCCTGGAATTCCGCCGGTGTGTCTCCGCCGAAGATACGAATTCTATAGAACAGCAATGGGACTGGATATAGCGTCCTTTACCAATTAACTCTGTGCCGAAGGTGTGGCGGCTACGTGACGAAGAAGTTACTTATGCAATTCGTAATCCCGCATACCCGCGTTCGAAACACAGCTGTTTGCGATTTGGCAGCAGACCGCGTTGCGTTGGTTTATTTATATTACAGGACAGCTAAACATGGTGGTGTTGAATTCAACGTCCCGTAAAGGATATCCAACTAATTTTTTTTTAACTTGGCAAGTTTACGTTCAGTGGTTTGCCAGTGCATTCTGAACAACCAGAACTCATACCATTTATAATAAACAGATCAAGGTAGTCTGCTTTCAAATCGCCCACAGCTGTGTTTCGAAGGCGGTATCCGGGATTGTGAACTGCGTTCGTAACATCCTCGCCACAGAGCCGTTAAAGAAGACGTTAACATATTTTAAGAGTTACAATAACACATTGCTGGTTCATCATCATCATCATCAAGTGCCGTGCCGGCTGGCGTAGGCGTTCATGTCTCTCCACAGATCTCGGTCTTTGGTGTTCTGGATCAACTCTGCTGCTGATATTCCTCCATGCCACCGTCTCAGTCCGTCCAGCATCATTTCTCTTGGTCTGCCTCTGCCTCTCTTCCCCTCGATCTTTCCAGTTGTCACGATGTTCTCCAATGCCTCTCTTCTCATCACATGACCGAGGAAAGCTGTTTGTCTCTGTCTTATTGTTGTATATAATGTTCTAGTTTCGTTAGCCTGTTTCAGGCAGTCGTCGTTAGTTACTCTGGCAGTCCAAGGAATTCGCAACATTCGTCTCAGGAACCACATCTCTGTTGCTTCTAATTTCTTCTTAATTTGTTCATTTACATTCCAAGATTCGCTGCCATACAGCAAAACTGGTTCTACATAGCATTTCATCACTCTCTTTCTTACATTCAGTGATAGTGACTTATTGCATAAGATACTCTTCATTTTCTGAAATGCGGCTTTTGCCTGCCCTATTCTGCTCCTAATCTCTGTTGTACATCTTCCATCTGATGTTATAAATGCCCCTAGGTATATAAAATTATCAACTTGGTTAAGGATTTTCCCTTCTATTTCTATGTCACATTTTGGTGTCCCCATTTTCTTTGATATCACCATTGTTACTGTTTTCTTGATATTCAAGGAGAGTCCTTTCCTTGCACTCTCTGTTACTACAACGTCTAATAATTGTTGTAGGTCTGTTGAATTATCCGCCACCAATACTGTGTCATCTGCATAGCGTCTATTATTTATATTATAACCTCCAACTAGTATTCCTGGCATCTCTTTGATCCCTCTCATTATTACTTCGCTATAAAGGGAGAAAAGATCTGGTGACAAGACACACCCTTGTCGTACTCCTAGCTTTATCTGTTCGTAACTACCCTCTTTATTTCCCATTTTAATTGCTGCTACTTGGTTCCAGTAAATATTCTTTATTATTCTGAAATCTTTTCCATCAGTGTTGATATCTTCCAACATTTTAATCAGTTCATCATGTTTTACTTTATCAAATGCCTTAGTATAATCTATGAAGCACAAATATATGTCTCTCTGTTTCTCTATTGACCTTTCTATTAGTGTCCGTAATGTATAAATTGCATTGTTTGTGCCCTTTCCTTCCACAAATCCATACTGTTCTTCGCTAATTTCCATTTTTATTTTCTTTTTGGTTCTTCTCATTATGATTCTGAGTAGAAGCTTAGTGATATGGTTTATAAGGTTAATTGTACGAAAATCTTCACAATCAATTGCTCCTGGTCTTTTTGGTATAGCTATAAATACAGATTTCAGCATATCACTGGGTAAATATCCATTGCTGTAAATATCATTCAACATTTTGGTTAATATATCTACTCCAAATTCTCCCATTACTTCTAATTCTTCTATTGTGATTTCATCTGGCCCAGCTGTTTTTCCTTTCTTCATACGTTTCATAGCGTCAGCGACTTCTTCTTTCAGAATAGGTGGACCTTCTAAGTTACGATCTTCTGTTAATTCTCCCCTTTCTCCTTCATATAATTCTCTTATATACTCATTCCACCTCTTCATTATAGCATCTTCCTCTAATATTATCTTTCCTGTTTTTGATTTCAAACACCCTGTATTTATTCTTATTTCTCTTCCTGTAAGCTCACTGATTTGTCTGTGCATATTTTTTGTATCTTTAATGGAATTTAATTCAATTTTTTTTTTTGCATTGCTCGTTTAACCAACTTTCTTTAGCCTTCCCACATTTATCTTTTATTTATTTATTTATCTTAGCGTATTCTTGTTTGTCATTTTTACTCTGTTTTCTTTTGTCCATCAGTTTTAAGATATCTTCATTCATCCATTTTTTCTTAGCTATTTTGCCTCTCTCCGGTAATACTTCTTTGCTAGTTTGATGAATGGAGTCCCTTAACATTTCCCATTGTTCATCTATACTCTGTATTTTAGTTATTGCATTGTAGCGGGGTAGGGGTATCCCCTATCAAAGGAGAAGTAAGGCACATCCTTCCCTCCGCTAGCCTACGGGACACCCTTGGGCAAGGTGGAGTACCCGTTTAGCCCCCCGATCAGGGTTACGTGAAGCCATGGGTGCAGGTGGTGGATGAAGATGAGGAGCAGCCGACAAATAGTTGTAGGTTATGGTCTCCACCTTCACGACGGTAGGCAGAGGATCTCCTTTTTTGAGGAGACAATGGCTACGGTCACTGACCAGTATGGTCACTGCTGGGAAGGAAAGCAATGGCAAACTACCTTCTTTACACATGCCAAGAAAATCATGTTGTGTTCACTTATCGATAATCAGAGAAACGGCGTAAATGGGTGCTCCATAGGAGCAGCCTCGCCCGGTAGGGATAGTCATGCGCACCAGGTGACTCCAGACCGTCAACAGGCTACTAGGTGCAAAAGATTAATATCATTGAAAGTAGGAACTTGGAATGTTAGAACAATGAATGCAGATGGAAAGTTGGAGGACATCAAAAAAGAAATGTTGAGAGAGAAGATTAACATATTAGGAATATCGGAAACGAGATGGAGAGGAGCAGGGATAAGGACAGGAGAGGATTGTAAGATTATTTACTCGGGGGGAGAAGAACAGCAAAGAGGTGTAGCCATTATTCTCATTCTCTCATCATGTTCCTCTTGTACCTTGCGGTGTCGAGGTGAAGTATAAACTTCGTGAGAGTGCCCGGTTATGGGCTTCGTATATCGACATTCCCATGGATTCTGTTATTCCCTCCATCCAACGTTTACGTGGTCGGCCTCTTCCTCTGTTTCCATCTGGTCTGTACATCATTGCTTGTTGTGGCATGCTGTTGACCGGTAGCCTACTTGCATGGCCAGACCATTTGACTTGCTGCTTTCTAATAAAATCTAGAGCAGCTTTAACCCCTACTTTGGTCCTGATTTCTTCATTTCTGATCTTATCTCTTCTTGATACGTTGAGTATTCTTCTCAGAAACCTCATTTCTGTTGTTGTGATTTTTCTTTTCTCTTTTTCTGTGTAGCCATTATATTAGATTTTAAAAAAAAATTGTGTTGCGTATCCCTTACGGGACGTTGCAGTCAACACCAGCATTTTCAGCTGCTGTTGATGTACTAGGCAAGTGTTACGTTCAGTAGTTTGCCATTGCTTTCTGAACGACCGGCCTCTATACCTTTTTCGAAAAAACCAGCACCGCCGTGTTTCGAACCCGGGTATACGGGCTCACAAACCGCGTTCGCAAGCCCTTCAGCCACAGAGACGGTATATTAGATAAGCAAACATCAAATTCTGTCAAAGGATATTGGGCTGTGTCAGACAGAGTTCTATTAGTAAAATTAAACGGAAGACCTTTTAAAATAAATGTAATTCAAGTATATGCCCCAACAAGTGAAAGCAGTGAAGAAAGTATAGAGGAATTTTATAATGACATAGAGTCTGCTTTAAAGAACTGTAAAAAATCAGAAATAAATATCATAATGGGTGATTTCAACGCAAAAATAGGAAAGCAAAGCGATGGATGCAGTGTAGTCAACCATGGTTTGGGAGAGAGAAATGAAAGAGGTTACAGACTTGTAGAATGGGCAAAAGAACAAGAAATGGTTGTAGGAAACACCTGGTTTAAACAACATCCTAGAAGATTATGGACATGGAGGAGTCCAGACAGCAGGATTAAAAACCAGATAGATTACATCCTGATAAGCAAAAGGTTTCGAAATGCATTAACAGTTGTAAAAACAGTTCCAAATGCAGACTGTTACAGTGATCACAGATTAATTACTGGCACATTGAGGGTAAAGTTAAAGAAAGTCAAGTATACAGCAGGAAACCCTAAATATGACTTGTGCAAATTGAAAACTGACAAAGAAATACAAGATAATTTTAACATAGAAGTAAAGAACAAATTTGATTTATTGTCTGATCTAAAGATCCTATTTCAAGATGTAGATGATCAATGGGAAATGCTGAAGAATTCAATCAGTTGTGCAGCAGAAAAAACTATTCCAAAAGTAAAGAAAGTGGGCTGTAAGGCATGGATGACTGAAGAAATTTTACAACTAATAGAAACAAGAAGACAGAACAAAAATAATCCTGCCAAATATGAAGAAATTCACAGAAAAGTCAGAACCTTATGTAAGGAGGCTAAAGAAACATGGCTTGAGAAAAATTGCAGAGAAATTGAAAAACAACACAACAGTAAAAATGCGAAACTAATGCACAAAAGAATTCAGGAGATTACTAATCAAAGAACACGTACATCAGCAGGCTGCCTAAAGACAAAAGATGGAAGAGTCATAATAGAAAAAGATCAGATTTTACATGTATGGTCAGATTACGTGAAAAACCTTTATGACGATAGCAGAGACGAACAATATATTGTTCAAAATAACAATGAAGGGCCAGCAATTTTGAAGATGGAGGTTCAGAATGCTCTTAATCATATGAAATCTGGCAAAACCCCCGGTCCAGACAGCGTCACAACAGAAATGATTAATGCTTTAGAAGAATATGGAATAGATCAAGTTACCAGTCTGCTTAATACAATATATGATACTGGAAATATACCTCATGAGTTATGCAATTCTGTATTTATTGCAATCCCAAAGAAATCAGGAGCCTTGGAATGTGATCAACATCGAACAATTAGTATAATGAGTCACATCACGAAGATTTTGCTAAGAATTATCATGCAAAGAGTTAGGAGGAAAATACAACCTGAAATAGGAGAAGAACAATGTGGGTTTGTAGTAGGCAAGGGTACAGTAAATGCTGTGTATATACTGAGAACCGTAATCGAACGTTCTATAGAAGTAAACAAAGATCTACACCTTTGCTTCATTGACTACACAAAGGCTTTTGTTAAAGTGAGACATGTCAACATGATAAGGATGCTTGAAGATCTACAAATTGATGGGAAAGACCTTAGACTTGTAAAAAACATATGTTGGAAACAACAAGCTGCCATAAGAGTTGATAATGAAGTAAGCCAATATCAGCCTATTAAGAGAGGTGTGAGACAGGGATGTGTAATGTCTCCAGATCTGTTTTCCCTGTACAGTGAAAATATTTTCAGAAATATTGAAAATATGGAAGGAATCAACATTGGGGGACGATACATCAATAACATTAGATATGCAGATGATACAGTCTTGATTGCAGACAATGAACAGGACCTGCAAAATTTAGTAGATGCGATTGTTACACACAGTGAACAACTAGGGTTAGAATTAAATTGTAAAAAGACACAGATTATGGTCGTCACTAAGAAGAACGAAATACCACAGTGTAATATACAAGTAAATGGGAATATTCTTCAACAAGTGAATAGGTACAATTACCTCGGAACAGTAATAACATCTGATGGGAGATGCCTTGAAGAGATTAGAACAAGAATCGCCATGGCAAAAGTAGCCTTTAGCAAGAAGAAAAACATACTGACCAATAAAAAGATGTCAATTGAAACGAGAAAAAGAGTGTTGAGATGCTACATAGAACCTGTACTTTTATATGGATGTGAAGAAGCTTGGACAATGAGCAGCCAGGCTGAAAAACATCTGATGGCTGTAGAAATGTGGTTTCTGAGTAAAATGCAAAGAATACCATGGACAGCCAGAAAGACCAATGAACAAGTCCTTCAAGAAGCAAACGAAGATCGTAAACTGATCAGAGACATTAGACGTAGACAGTCACAATTTTTTGGGCATGTTATGAGAAGAAATGATTTGGAGAACTTGGTGACAACTGGTAAGATCGAGGGGAACAGACCAAGGGGAAGACCTAGAAACAAGTATCTGGATGGCTTGGCCTTGTGGCATGGTCGAGACAGAAACACGGAACTGATCCACGACTCTGTTGATCGAGTGAGATGGCAGAACATGACCGCCCACGCTTACCGGCATGGCACATGATGGATGGATGGATTGTACCTATTTTTCACAGTCACTCTGTATTGTTCTTGCATTTCTTTATCTATTTTCAGAACCTCTTTATTAAGTCGCATGTTCTTAACCATTTTTTTCCCTCTCTTTAATCTTACTTTTATTTGTCCACATAGTGGTACATGATCACTATTACAGTCAGCACCAGGCATTGTCTTTACATTCATTAAAGCATTTCTAAATCTTTTATTAATTAGTATATAGTCAATTTGGTTGCGTATTTTCTTATCAGGGCTTATCCATGTGTACAATCGTCTTTTATGGTGTTTAAACCATGTGTTTCCAATTATTATATCATTGATATTTGCCCATTCTATTAGCTTTTCCCCTCTTTCATTTCTTGTACCTAAACCATAATTCCCCACTACATCCTCCATTTTTCCCTTTCCTACTTTTGCATTAAAATCACCAAGTATTATCTTTATTTCTTGTGATCCAATTTGAGCCATCGCCATTTCTATTTCGTCATAAAAGTGTTGTATTTCTTCATCACTACTGCTTGCTGTTGGTGCATATACTTGTATAATATTTATGTCTATTGGTTTGCCTTTGATTTTTACCATAATAAGCCTATCTGAAATACACCAGTATTCATTAATTGACTTGGCTGTTTTTTCGTCTAATATTATTCCTACACCTTTTTCATGTGTATCCCTTCCAGAATAAATTATTGTGTGATTGTCAACTATAATTTTGCCCGATCCCTTCCATCTCATCTCACTAACGCCTAGTATATTCATTTTCATGCTATCCATCTCTCTTAGAACATTGGTCAACTTTCCTAGCTCATTTATTGTCCTAACATTCCATGTTCCTACTCTAAATTTATTTATTTTAGTTAAGATTTTGCCATCAGTAGCTGGATGACGGTCTGGTGTCACCTGTGGCTCATGACTGTCCCTACCGGACGAGGATGCCCTAAGACAGCCATTAACGTCCTTCACTAACTTTGATATATGATATATGACAGTGAACCAAATTCTGTCATGGGGCAGAGGAGCTCATCACATCGGTCTGAATTAGGGTAAGACAAGGAAAGATCAAAATGTAAAGTGCAGAACCCCAGTAGACCTCCACTGGAAGATCCCACCATTGGACATTTCCCCATATCCCCCAACCATCCTCAATCTCTCTAAATATCATCCCACTTCACTATTCTCAACCAGCTGAGCTAATTGACATCTGAGTGAGGCCGTCGGCCTACACTCATTTAATAGGAGTCAGTGTCCGGTTGCTCTCACCGGTGTGTTCTCTCTCTCTTTCACAGGTTCCCTCAGGTTGCAAAGAAAAGAAGCTGAAACATCACTGTTAAAAGTATGGATGATTCAGTGAAGGACGTTTCATTCAGCGGCTTTTACATTGAGCCCGTGATCAGGAGGGTCTGAAAGAACATGGCTCTGTTGAGCAGAAACATATAGTTATCTAGGAACGTTTTCTTTGTGATAGAGTTCACTATGATTACGGGAAGTCATTTTTCATACCACATGTACTATGAACACTACGGGTTTTAGAAGGAACACTGAACATAGCATTTTTCCTAAAATAGTAGATTCCTGTGGAATTGTACTCTTTACTTTGCGATCGTGAAAACTTTTAGGACAATTAGTAATAAACAATTGTGTTACAAGGGACAGTGATACATATTTTCACGATACAAGTATTGATGAACATTAGAACTGTAGGGACAGTTAGTAACTGTGTGTGTGATCGATTCATAATCAGTATCGGACTATATCCGTGATTGGTGACCAGATATCTGGGTTATCAAAAAGCTACCGGAGGAAGTCAACATCTAGCAGGAGGGACAGATCGTTTGGTAAGGTTATTGTGTACTGACCTATGATGATGTTATGTGATCCTTACAAGGATGATCAGACTTTGCTCTTGAGTTGTTCGGTCTGATTCTGCAGACACACTAGAGTATACGACATACATTCTACACATACACTTCTCACATACATACACTTTTCTTCATTAAATTAATATGTTATTAATTTTTGGAAGCTAGAGTTGTTTAGTATGTTGTTTTGGGAAAGTGTGAGAGGGCGCATGATCCAGTGGTGAGAGAGGGAGAGAGAAAGAGGTATCCATTGACTGACGGAGTGTGGTGGATTCTCCAGAATAATGATATGGGGTTAAAAATAATGTGGGTGTTGATTCCCCTCACTCCAGGGACGACACAATAAAAGGTATCCACGACATCCACCCATAACCCAAAAACACACACCTCCCACCCACACACACCCCGCCACCCACATATACCCCACCCACACACATCCGCCGCTCACACACATCTTCTCACAACCACACACCTCCCCCACCTATACACTCATCTCTCACACACATCCACCCACTCACGTACTCATCCATCAACCACTCACACCGACACATCACCCACGCGCCCATCAACACATGCATCTCTCATCTACCCTCCCACCCACACACACCAAAACCACCCAGCCAAACACACATCCCCCATCCTCGCATACATCCTTTAATCACCTGCACATCCCACACCTCCCCCACCTCTCACACATCTCCCCTCCCACACAAAACTCCACCCATAAACACATTCCCCCCACACACACATCCCCCACATACATTCCCCATACACATCCCCGCCCACACATCTCCCCACCCACTCACACACCCTCCACTTACAAACATCCTCACCACCCACACATACATCCTCCACCCACTCACATTTACCCCATCCACACTCACACACTCCCACCCACACAGACATATCCCATTCAGAGACACCCCCTACACTCATCCCCCACACCTATTACACACCCATCCCCCAACCCACACAATCTCCTATACACCCATTCACCCACCCAAACACACACTCCCTACCCACACCCCCTCCCAACCTACCAAGGGGAAGACCGAGAAGTAAATATCTGGATGGCTTGGCCACGTGGCATGGTCGAGACAGGAACACGGAGCTGATCCACGACTCTGGTGATCGAGTGAGATGGCAGAACATGACCGCCCACGCTTACCGGCATGGCACATGATGAATGGAAACTAAACTGGATGTTGCGCAAACCCCACAAATATGAATTAGAGGACACAACAGACAACAACGGAGAAATTTTGAAACAATGTAAAAGCCCGACGCTTTCTTAACTACTGGATTAAAAACATGATGTAGCCGTGCTTCGTGGCGATGGCGTTGTGGAGGCGATTCGTAATGCCGCTTGCCTGCGTTCGAAACACAGCGGTGACCGATTTGATAGAAGACCGTGTCGCGCTGGTTTTAACGTGCTGGTATGGGAGCCGGTCGTTCAGAAAGCAATGGCAAACTACTGAACCTAAACCTTGCCTAGACATCAACGACGAAAGTTAAAAGCTGGTATTGATTGCAACGTCCTGTAAAGGATATGTATTACACAGGAAATCAATTGGTGAACCCTTTGAGGCCACTGAGACAGTCCATAAATAAACACACATAGTATTGTTTTGCCGCTCATAGAATGAGAAGAAGGAAGTTGAGACTAGAGGACGCACTAGACAACATAACAGTTGAAAGCTATAGTTACCGACCGGAATTCGAACCTGTCAACTGGACACATCATTACGGTCCGATGTGTTTGTGTGTTTGTTATTTGACCTACGCTGGTTTAACATAAATTATGAAACCTATGGTGCTATCTCAATGGTTTTACACGATGATATTATGCAAGATGCATTTTCGAACATGTGTCTGCCTGAGCCCATGCAGATAAACACCAAAAAACAAATAAAACAATATCCGACAAAACTAAT
This sequence comes from Cepaea hortensis, assembly GCA_963921405.1. Taxonomy (NCBI): domain Eukaryota; kingdom Metazoa; phylum Mollusca; class Gastropoda; order Stylommatophora; family Helicidae; genus Cepaea; species Cepaea hortensis. The sequence continues at coordinate 5,366,601 of OY992882.1, forward strand.
ACTCCAACATGAGTCAGCTACCACCCTACCATATAGTCACCCACCACTCTACCATTTAGTCACCTACCACTCTCCATATAGTCACCTATCACTCTACCATATAGTCACCTACCACCCTACCATATAGTCACCTACCACTCTACCATATAGTCAAGTATCACTCTACCATATAGTCACCTATCACTCTACCATATAGTCACCTACCACTCTACCATATAGTCACCTATCACTCTACCATATAGTCACCTATCACTCTACCATATAGTCACCTACCACTCTACCAATTATCCCCTACCAACTTACCATATAATCACCTACCGCCTACCATACAGCACCATACAACTCCCATAGAGCCACCTACCAAGCCTCTAGCCGGGTAAACTACCACTGCACCCTGCGGAGACAAATAGCCAAGTAACAAATAAACAAAAAACAAAGCGAGCGTGACCGACATTGTTTTTTGTTGTCTGTCTGGCCGTCAGATATTACCACGTGAACTGACTCACTCTCTCGTGCGTGCATGTAATTATCACTAACAGACGTATTCAAGCAACCTGCTGGTTCCAGTTGCGCATACAGGTTGATTGTACGAAATGTCTCTCTTAACTCAGACCTGTCTTAACTCTTTGAGGATGGATGACCCGGACGTGGTGCCTGTAAGCGTTTAGTTTTAGGCTTTTTATGATTAGGGATGCCTTGGAGAGATTAGAACAAGAATCGCCATGGCGAAGGTTTCCTTTTGAAAGATGAAAAACATATTAACCATTAAAAAGATGTCTTTTGCAACGAGAAAAATACTGTTGAGGTGCTACATAGAACCTGGACTGTTGTATGGATGTGAAGCGTGGACAGTGAGAAGACAATCTGAAACACATCCGATGGCTGTGGAAATGTGATTTCTGAGGAAAATGCAAAGAATACCATGGAAAGACAGAAAAATCAATGACCAAGTTCTACAAGAAACAGATGACAACTATAAACTGATTAATGAAATTAGACGTAGACAGTCACAATTTTTTGGACACGTTGTGAGAAGAAATAAATTGGAGAACTTTGTGATCTTGAATTAATCTTAATCCCCCCCCCCCCCCCGGAAATCCTAAAAAATCCCCGGGGGGGGGAGGGGGAGGTTGAGTACCACTGGTCTTGAAGAAGTCAACCTGACACAGATGGAAGGCGTGGTCGTACCACTGACCTCTGGTGTCCATAACTAGTATGATGCACTTGCCTCGAAAGAGGATTCACAAATAAATACACATAGTATTGTTTGCCGCTCATAGAAGGAGAAGAAGGAAGTAGAGATAAGAGGACGCACTAGACAACATAAAATTTGACAGCTATAGTTACCGACCGGGATTCGAATCTGTCACCTCCAAATGACGAGGAGCCCGGCCGCAGAATCAAGTGTACTTCGACGCAGAAGCAGAAGAGAAATAAGAAGAGGGGCTGAGGGGACAATCCCGCATTAGACACGTGAAAATCATCTTTTCTCTCTCTCTCTCTCTCTCTCTCTCTCTCTCTCTCTCTCTCTCTCTCTCTCTCTCTCTCTCTCTCTCTCTCTCTCTCTCTCTCTATTTGTTAAAATGAGTTAACCAGATGTCTGTATTGGATTGTGTCTTGTGACCCACCATATGTGACATGTATTATGACCGTTATGTAGGTCAGGGTATGCAAATATCTAGGTATACACGGAGACACATTGAAGGTGTGATATTGAGATAGTAAACAGAATCGCCGTGTCAAGAGGGAGTCTCCGTGGCGAAGTGGTCAAGCCGTTTGACTCGGGCTGCGAAGGTTGTGTGTTCGATTCCGGGCCACGTCCTTCGGTTCACGAGCGAAATTTTTCCGAGACTCCTGTGGGTCGTCGCTAGAAATACGGAGTTCATGCCTTGTGCGACGCTTTCCGCGCTGCGGAAAGATGGGATAAAAGCCCGGTGCAATGAAGACGATGCTGTCGACTTTTAAAACGACTTTCTTTTTTAAAGCTGTATGAAGAGCCGCATTTGCAAGGATAGTTACGATCATGAACAACAGAAATACAAGGACAACCCTTCGCTTACTGAATAGCTGTATAATGCCAACTCTTCTGTTTAAACAAATGTTGCATGTCCGTGGCAAGACGGCGCGACCAACCCCAGGTGGATGTGCTAGACAAGTTTACGTTCAGCAGTTTGCCATTGCTTTCTGAACGAGACGTCAACGTTTAAATCTAGCCGACTGGTGTAGGGAATGAACCCACTACCCTTGGCAAGGATTTGAAATATGAACCAATTCTGCGTGTTCTTGTTCTCGTCTATTTTGATGTTCATGGCTGTTATTTTGAGCAGGTACTCGGTGTAACCATGACACAACAGATGTCCAAGGTATGCCTGTCTCCTAAAAACTCCGTGAGCTCTCTACAGGAGGTACAGGATGATGATATTGTTGTGTCTTCTGCTTCTTTGTCTTTTTTTTTTTTTTTTTTTTTTTGCGCTCGTCGCTTTGACGACGTAGTCCACACACTCATGCTACTAATTCTAGTGTACTGGACTGATTTTTTTTTTTGCGTATGGATTAGATTTTCCTTATTACCAGTGTCCCTCGCCATCAGGCGAACCTATTCCGACTTCAGGGGTACTTGTAATTTACGACTCCAAGTCAAGGACGAGAAGTCAACATTTTTCTCCTTCTTCTTCTTCTTCTTCTTCTTCTTCTTCTTCTTCTTCTTCTTCTTCTTCTTCTTCTTCTTCTTCTTCTTCTTCTTCTTCCTTTTTCCTATCTGAATGTATCATGCACTGTTGATAAATGAAAGATGAGTGATTGGAAGGGCCGAATGTAAGACCAATAGTGCCCAATTTGTAACCCTTTTAAAATAAAGTTCTTCTTCTTCGTTCATCCGGAGTTTTTTTTTCGGACGTGATTGCGTTGTGCCTGTCCACAGCAGAGCTGCGTTCTTGCGCCGTTAGGCCGACACATCCGACTTCTGCGGGCATTTGTTGACCGGGTTAGCCTTCCCGGGGGTTTCTTAGGACGTTTGGCTCTCACTGTTGTGGTGTTATCCCCCATCCTAGCTGGCGCATATAGAACAGCCAAAGACATCCTGGTCAGCCCTCAAGGGAAGGCAGGGGCAGACCATGGGCATTCTCCGCCATCCAAGGAGGCTTCCATACTTGCAGAGCCGACAAACAGCGCTCTGGTACTGGGCTCACCCAAGGAATCGTCACGTCCTGCACATGGCTGCTTAGCCTCACTTCCGTATATTGGACCTTCCATTCACCATAGGCTGTTCTTCCGGAAACCAGAAGTATGCAGTCTGCAGATGACATCCACACAGTGAGCTTTCGATTCGGACTTTCCACATAATGGATTTGCTATCCAAGCAATATTCCATTTCGTGCCACTAGGACACTTTTTCCACCTTTTATGAAGCCCACAGAGTGTGCTTTCGATTCGGACTTTCCACATAATGGATTTGCTATCCAAACAATATTCCATTTCGTGCCACTGGGACACTTTTTCCACCTTTTATGAAGCCCACACAGTGAGCTTTCGATTCGGACTTTCCACATAATGGATTTGCTATCCAAGCAATATTCCATTTCGTGCCACTAGGACACTTTTTCCACCTTTTATGAAGCCCACAGAGTGTGCTTTCGATTCGGACTTTCCACGTAATGGATTTGCTATCCAAGCAATATTCCATTTCATGCCTCTGGGAGGCTTGTGTAACCGACATACCTGTGGTATGAAGTGCGGCAGTCTAAATACTTCTTCATGCACCTTTAAATGTCAACCTGAATGTAGTTAAAGTAAGCTGCAGTCAACTTGAGCTTGTTTATGTCTCCATAGAGCTTGTCCTCAAATGAAGCAGGTGTGGGCCAAAATATCTTTCTCTGTTCTGCATATATTGGGCACTCCTGCAGCAAATGTTTAGCTGTCATTTTACCAGTTCCACAATTGCATTCATCGGTATCTCCTATCTTTAGTTTATTGAACAAGTGGTATTTCAGCCTGTTATATCCTGTGCGGAGTCTGAAGATTGCTACTTGTTCTCTTCGGTCGAGTTTGTAATATGCATCATCCTTCTGGTGACCTGGATGCTCTGATTCCCATTTGGTTCTATAAGTGCTTTTTATCAACCTCTTTGCCTCGTTATAGGTTATGTCTATGTCAGGCTGTGGTAGTCGTCCGCCCTCTTTTGCCAGTCTGTCAGCCTCTTCATTTCCAGGTATACTGCAATGTGATGGTATCCACTGTATTACAACTTTTTTGGATTTCTGGCATAGACCATGGAGTGCTGCTCTTAGGTCAGCTATTTCTGTGCTGTAATTGCTCTTCAGTATTGAGACAGCTGACTTTGCATCTGTAAAGATAGCTATTTGCGTCTCTTTATTTTCCTCCATCAAGAGCATTTCTGCTGCAGTTTTCAGAGCCTCTACCTCCGCTTTGAAGTTACTTGAAAACTTTCCAGTTGCCACTGAATGTGTTTTTTTCACTCCATTTTTTAAATTTAGGAGAATTCCTCCTCCTCCATTCTCTACTGAATTTTTGGCTGATCCATCTGTATATGCATGGGTCCAATTGCTGCTTGGGTAATGTTCTTTTATGTAGTTTAGGGTTATTTCTCTTCTTTCGGTTTCATGCTGAGTGTTCTTTTTCTAATACCAGGAATGTTTTCTATCATCTCAGACAGTAGCTGCTGTCTCCAAGCTGGGAACTTGTCTGCATTGTAAATGGGTTTGACTGTTGATATGTTAAGTATGGGATCTGCCCTAATCTTTCGTTTTGCAGTTTCTACAAAGTTGCTACGCTTCAGTCTTCCCTTTCCAAAACTACTAAACCTTTTATACATAGGGTGGTCTGTCAATCTTCTAAATTTTTCAGCTTGTTGCTGGGCTCTGCTATCTCTTCTATCCTGCATTGGTTGTAAACAAGAGATCTTTTCTAGTTCATTAATAGGCGTTGTCTTCAGGCTTCCAGTTATGATTCGCATTCCTTGATTTTGGACTCTGCTTATTTTGTTAAAGTTTGACTTAGCTGCTGTTGCCCAAGCTGCAATGCCATATTCCAGTACTGGCCTCACCCGTCCAGTATATAACTTCTTGAGAACTTTCTCATCTGCTCCCCACGTTGTACCAGCAAGCTTTTTCATGATTGCCATTCTTTGCCTTGCTCTTGTTCGATTTTTCTCAACCTGTGTCTTCCATGTCAGGCGACGATCAAAGGTGACTCCTAGATAGTTTGGATTTTCTTCATGGCGCAATATTTTTCCATTCAATACCAGCTTAGGTTGCTGAGTTTTAGTTGAGAGGGAGAACACTGTGCATGTTGTTTTCTCCTCACTTATCTTCACTAGCCATTATTTTGACCAGTCCTCTAGCGCTAATAGGGCTTGCTGTATTCTGCTGTTAGCTGTACTAATATATTCTTCAGATGTCCATATGGCTAGGTCATCTGCAAAGGATGATGTGTGTACTCTGGCTGGAAAATTGTCTGTGATGTCATTTATATATGCTAGGAATAATGTTGGTGAAAGAACTCCTCCTTGGGGGACACCTTGCTCCAACAGCATCATTTTGCTGGTTTGTCCTTGTACTTTTGTCCTGGCAGTTCTGTTCTCAAGGTAGTGGCTCATCCAATTGTACATTTTCCCACAAACATGCATTTTTTGCAGTTTTACTTTCAGTCCTTCCTTCCATACTTTATCAAATGCTTTTTCTAAATCTATCCAGACCGCTAGTGTGTGCTTTTTCTCTTGGAAGGCATCCTCTATTTCCTGAGCTATATAGGTTATTTGATCTTCAGTGGATCTGTACTTTCTGAATCCTGCTTGATGAGGTGTTAAGAGTTGGTTTTCTTCCAGATGCCATGTTAGCCTGCCATTGATAATGCGTTCCATTAATTTTCCTACACAGCTAAGAAGACTGATAGGTCGATAGCCATTTGGTTCTTCCAGGTCTTTTCCTTTCTTTGGGACTGGTATTAGTATAGCTTCCTTCCATGCCTGTGGGACTATTCCCCTCTTCCAGCTGTAATTTAGGACTGCTAGTAGTTTTTTTTTTTTGCCTTAGTGCCTAGTCCTATTAGCATTTCATTTGTGATTCCATCCTTTCCTGGTGATGTCTTCTTTTTTAGGGTATTCATTGCCTGTTCCATTTCTTCCATTGTTAGATTTGCCATCATATATTCTGCTGCTGTCTCTGTATATCTATGATGTATCTGTTTATCTTTGATTGCTTTCTTCTGTTCGGCTGTAATATCAATGTGGTTTGCACTGGCATAGTGTTCCATTAGTGCATTTGCAGCCTTTTTTCCTGTAAGCAAGGCATTTCCTTGTTTAATTGTTATTTGTTTGTTTCTAGGTCCTTCATTGTTCATGGCTTTCACTAGTTTCCATAGTTTGTTTCCATCCCTGTCAAAATTCAGGTTTTCTGTTTTTTTCCTCCAACAATCTCTTGTTGTTTGATTTACTGTTCTTTTATATTTTGCTGAGATGGCTTTGAGAGAGATGTTCGCTTCAATTGTTTGTTCTCTCTCTGCTGTCTTCCTGGCATCTTCAACTTTGTCCTCCAAACTTTGTAGTTCTTCAGTCCAGTATGGTTTGTAATTTTTGCTCGCTCCTCTTGGAATGGACTCAGTGGCTGCCTGTATTATTGCCCTGTTTAGACTTTCCACCATTTGCTTCATGTTGCCATATCGTGTATTTATATTTTCACAATATTTGTCTGTTAGTGTGGCAAATCTGTCCCAATCTGCTCGTTTGTAATTCCAGCGGGGCAAGGGCTTTTGCTCCTGTGGAACATACTCCATATTCATTACAAGCTTGATTGGTCTGAGGTCACTACCTGCTAATTGGTCCAGCACATGGCGGTCGATTTTGTGGAGGATGTCTCCTGTGCAGAAAGCTAAGTCTGGAGTAGAAGTGGTAATCCATCTTCTGGAGTAGAAGCTCGGTGTGTCATCCGCTTTGTTGAGTAGATGGAGATTTGAGTCTATTTCCCAGTCCTCCACTTCATCTCCTCTTTTGTCAGTATCTGGGTATCCCCATCTTTCTGAACGGCTATTAAAGTCTCCGACAATAATGCAATTTGTGTCAGTTATTTTCATGTTTGAGAGTGTAAGATCCTTATCTGCTGGGCTATAAAGATTGTAAATTCTTATTTTCACGTCCTTTATCATTATATCAACACCTATAATTTCTGTTTGGTTGTCAGAGATCACAGATACTCCGCTGTAAGGTATTGTATTTCGTGTAAGTATTAGAACTCCTCCTTTATGTCCTTCGCGGTCGAAACGTGTGGCCTGATATCCCCTGACTGAAAATTTGCGCTTGGCGTTGAGGTGTGTCTCTTGAATGCATGCCACATATATTCTATCTTTATGAAGACGCTGTGTCAGGGATTCTTTCTTGTTATAAACTCCTTCGGCATTCCACTGTAGTATATTGAGTGTCCTTGGTATTTGGTCAATAGCTCTTAACCTACTCCTCTGTGCCTTGACTCCACAGCACAGGGGAAGATGACCACCAGTAGTCATGGGTGGACCCCCTCGAGGCAGGGGGCCCGGCACTATCACCGCCTGATGGGACTTCACGGGATTAGCACCATAACGATTAATTTTCACCTGTGGCATCATGAAATGATAAAGTTACGTTGCACTTCTTTGTCAAGCCTGTGGCTCAGTACATCCGATTTCGACAAGCATTTGTTCGGGATGCTTTCCCTAGCCTTTGACTGTCCCCAGTCTACCTACAAGGCAGCAGGTTTGTGCGTCACTTCGTCTGGTCCCTCTCCCTTGACCTGTCCGACATGGGTGACCCTACCAGTAGCTGTGCTACCGTCGGCATAGCTCTTGGGGTCATTGGAACGCTCAAGCCCCTCTACCTCGTCAAGGTGGACGCACGGCAGAGGGGAAAATAAAGTTCAATTCAATTCAATTCTTCATCGTCTTCTGCCCTTCAGGTGATGTGTCTGGCACGCCCAGATCTCAACTTCAGAACTGTATCGCCTTCTTCAACTTCCAAGCCAGCCTCACACTGACCTCTAACCTCACTTCTCCCCGTCATCGGTCAGCTTCTGGGAACTAACCGCTATGGGTTTGTGTGATGATATCGCCATCCACATTTTCCGACCGTGCTGATGACATCACCAGCTCAACAATAAATTCACATGTATTAATTGGCGCCCATAGAAGTTAAAGACGGAAGAAGAAATTAGAGAGCACAACAGACAACATAAAAAAATTTAAAGCTATAGTTCCATATGGGATTCAGACCGGTCACTTCCACAAGGACTTCCGGTCCCCAACATGGCGGGTAGGCATTGAGCCGCTAAGTGCTCTGGCGTGTTTATGCTCGTGGCTACGGTTTGCATGTGCATTTTCCCACTGTTGACTGGTAGTACATGGTTCCGTCGCCCTGCTACTGAGTGAGTGCATGGCACGTCACTATGAGCTGTGCGATTCGTGTGGAATGCTTTTACATCTGTCCGCTGTTGCATGTAAACTGCATGTTAGGAACAATGGCCGGCAGTCGCTGAATTGATTGGTTTGCCTTTTCGGTTCACGAGTGCATTTTTCAGGAGACATTTGGGAGTCGTAGCTGGAGCTACGGAGTTCGTGCTTTGCGCGGCACTTTCGGTGGGTCGCCCTGCGGAAAGAGACCGAGCCATGTGGGATAAAACCCGGGTCAATGAAGTCTTTCTGGTGACTGCGGATTCTATCGACGATGAACTGTATTTCTCGTGGAGGACTGTTGTGTTGGCATTCTGGCTGCAGCATTATGCACAGTGTACCTGTGAGGGCTGTTGGCTTGCTGACACTCCTGTCTGTTCCATTGTTCACATAGGGCAGTGAGGAGCATTTTGTGTAATACAATATTCACTGGCGTAGGAACGGAGCATAATGGGGACGACCCGTTGCCGTGAAGTTGGAACCGCGACTAACTAATTTCCACATGACGGAAACGCCCCATTGCAGGAACAATTGTACTTTGACGCATTACAAACTTGCCCAACGCAGTACGCTATCAACTTTGCTACCTTGCCCGCCCATTGTTACCTGCGGCTGCTTACAGCCGGTAGAGTTTCACCACGAAGATAGGTTCAGCTGGTACAGGGATATGTTTTATTTCTTGCGAAAATTTGCTGTCTTAGAAAATCCCAGGGCCTACCGAGCTTCCCGTCCACTCACTGTTGGTGGTAAACAACGATCTTTGAAAAACCCAAAACATATCGGGAATTTCCGTAATGTTTTGGCAATGTTCAAAGATTGTGTCGTCATAGGATAAAACTGCCATCATTATCACGTATAGGGTATATTTTTAATGACTGTGCAATATTTTCAAACACTGCACAGTCATTAAAAATACACCCATGCCAATTGTAGAACGCTTCTCTCCACACGGCATGTCAAACAGCCGTTGGTTCTCTGACCATTTCTCCTGTCTCAAGCACCCTCAAATGTGTCTGCTGTGTTCTGTATCCATCTCCGTACTGGCCGACCCCAGTCTTTTCTACCAGCAACCAGGCCTCCCATCACTATCCCCCCCCCCCCCAAGTCACTGTCACATGGCCAATGTATTTAAGTTTCTGAGACTTGATACAGTTTATGAGACTTGACACAGTTTATGAGACTTGATACAGTTTATGAGACTTGATACAGTTTATGAGACTTGATACAGTTTATGAGACTTGATACAGTTTATGAGCTAGATTTCTCACATGTTCAGATCTTGTAGCATTTCTCTGTTTTCCTTCTTCTCCTGTCTTCGTCCACGATATTCTTAGAACTTTCCTGTTCCATTCGAGCCCCAAAAGCCCCAGTTGTCTTCTTTACTGATTGTGAAATTATCCATGACTCATACCCATATGTTGTCACAGGAAAGATGCATTCTTCTTAATAATATTTCATCTCTGCAGTGCCACGGCCAGCCTGCGTCTCATTTACTGTGAATAGTCCCCTTTGTTGTGGATAATGAAGCCAAGATATTCAAAGTATGTGACATGTTCATGTCTTCATTGTTAATTGCGATCTTTGGTTGGGGTGTGGTTTCTCTGTGGGCAGTACAGTGAGGTTGGGTCGAGACTGTTTTCCAATCCAATGCTACAGTAGTAACTCTTCCGCGACTTCTCTCCCACCCATTGCCACAGTACGACCTCCTCTGGGACTTTTCTGCTACCCAGTGCCACACAGTACCAGCTTGTTGGGGACTGTGTTACAGAGATATCCTTCCCCTCTTTAACAGATTCAATGCCAGACAAAAAGTGGGTTTGGACTCAACAAAAATGGATGGAGAAAACTGGGAAGTAGGGGTGTGTCACAGTTATGACTTATAAGTTGTTAATATGGTAGCAGACGTATTGTATTATATATCAAATTAAAGAGGGTTGCTTCGGGGAAATTACTATATATACACCCTTGGCTGATACGGGAAGTCGCTTAAGACGATTAATCATCCCATGGCACTTAATCAGTTAAGCTGAGACACATACCGTGTGTACAATGCCAGGACTGTAACTGCACATCTACGGAGAGGCATATTATTAGTATATAACCAGGTCATAATTCAGCCCAGACTAGCACATTCGGCCACAGAAACCGAAAGTCTAAAATTCCAACAATTGTCTTTTAACGGGAAAGTTGTGGGAATTCCCAGTGTTATTTAAGCATTTCCCCACCAACTGCCTGATAACGTTGAAAAAGTCCCAGCTCACATAATTTCTAGAAGCCTCCATCTTAAGTTGTGCATGTCGGGAGCCTTTGTGGGGAATGCCGCCAGTTACGTAGTGTATATAGTGTTGTTTTAAAGAATCTTAAGCCGCTTTATTTGCGTGTTCGTATTGGTAATTCAGACATAAGATTAACTTCAATTTGAAAGGTAATTGATAATGTTACATTGTTATAATTATATATTGTTGCGTCATGTCACATATTTTGTGTCAGGTCTTAGATATGACTGAGCTACCATATAACAGTAGAAGGTACTACTACCTGCTTTCTGTTAGCGCCGAACGTTGGGTGGCGCTTACCAAACCCGATACCCCACATTGTGCCAACGGCTTCGGGCGGAAGAGCGCAATTGGGAGGGTACAAGCATTACCCTAGTGTGAGGAAATGCAACCTAAAGACAAAGTGTCATGGCAGGGCAGACCAGGCCCTAAGCCTTGGTTGGCGGCTGGTCTAGGATCGAAGCTCCGACAGGCGGGCAATCAGAGCATTGCTTTGCTGATCCGGCAACTTCTGCAGCTTGTCTTGTTCCAGATGTAGGGGTGTTACCTTTCCTCTGGAGTGAACTAGGCAGGCCGAGAGAGGGATCATGCTGCATGGGCAACACATGATCTCTATATTTTAGCCCAGGCTTTGTGCTATGGAGAGGCAATAACTCCATCCCTTACAAACTATCGTCTGTCAAGACGGCAAGGTGCCAATGAATGATGTCACATGTGGGTCATTACCTTGATTTAGCTGACAACTTTAGCAGAGGAATGTAATCAATTTAATCATTTAGTCTATGCAATTTACTATTGTACTACATTGTAATAGTCTTATTAGAACAATTTAATAATTTAGTTAACTGAATTTACGGTTGTATTACACTATGGTCTCCCCCGATGGTGTTTCCACCTTGTCGTGGTGGGGGAGCTTGAGTTTCTCAATGACCCTGAGAGCTATGTCGGCGGTAGCGTAGCTACCAGCAGGGCCTCCCAAGCCGGACAGGTCAAAGGGTAGAGAACAGACAAAGAGAAACACCCTGGTCCTCCAGGTTGGGGGTTGAAGCGTGGGGTTAACATCCCCACCTTTGTAAAAAAAAACTTTTTTGTTACGAAACAGATACATGAGCCTCGATATCGGACTGACTTATCTGGACAACGACCTTGGAACGTTAAAGGACTTTTGAGATTTGGAACATGGAATGTACGGACACTATATCGAGCTGGAGCGGCCGAAGAACTAACCCGGGAGCTGGTTGAATATCACATGAATATAACAACAATTCAAGAAATAAGGTGGCCAGGAGAGGGTACTTTAGAGCAAATTGGAATGATTATAATATATGGAGGAAACACCCAAAATAAACATGAATTAGGAACAGGATTTGTCATCAAAAAAGAGTTATGGGGGAACGTTTTAAACTTTAAAGCTGTTAATGACAGGATTAGTAAATTACGAATAAAAGGTAAATGGAAAAATATAACGATGATTAATGTACATGCACCTACTGAAGAGAAAGAAGATGATATTAAAGAAGACTTTTATAATGATCTGGAAGATGTCATAGAAGAAACCCCCAAACAGGACATCCTGATTGTGCTGGGAGACTTCAATGCAAAAATAGGTAGAGAGCAAACTAATAAAAAAGTGGCCGGTATGGAAAACCTACATACAACTTCAAATGATAATGGATGGAGAGTCATCAACCTGGCAGAAGCCAAAGGACTGCAGATTAGCAGTACCAGTCTACAAAGAAAGGATATACACAAACAAACTTGGAAATCATGTGACAAGAGAACCTATAATCAAATAGATCACATTTTAATTAACAACAGAAATGCATCAAACATACAGCAAGTCAGAAGTTATAGAGGAGCTGAGTGCCACAGTGACCACTTCCTCGTTGGAGCAAAATTTAAAATAAAACTTAAGAGAGCTTTCTATACTAAATTACAAAGATTACACCCAACATATAACAGAGAAAAACTACAAGAAATTACAGTCAAAGAGAAATTTACAGATGAAATAAAATGTAAACTTGAAACTCTGCAAAACCCTTTGGAGGAAAGCGTTGACCAAACTTGGTTGAACATCAAGAATACAATTCAATCTACCGCAGAAGAATGTCTCGGTGTGTTAACCGCGTATAGAAAGAACAGATGGTTCAATCAAAAATGTGAAGAAACAGCCATTAGGAAAAAGAATGCCAGACATTTATGGTTAAATGACATCAACAACATCCAAAAGGAAAAGCATTATAGAAATGAATGTAAAGAGGCTACAAAAATAGTCCGACAGCAGAAGCGAGAATATATGAGTAATATAATCAAAGATATGGAAACTAATCACCAGAAAAATGAATCCAGAAAATTTTTTAAAGAACTGAAGTCAATGAAACGAGGGCACCAACAAAACACATATGGTTTAAAAGACAATAATGGGAATATGATAAATACCAATGAGGAAATGTGCAACACATGGAAAGAATATTTTGTTGAATTACTAAATTGTGAAGCTCCAAGTAACATTTTCCCACAGGAAGAGATTCTAACATGCGAACCACAAATTGAAGAACCTACATTTGAAGAAATCCTATATGTAATCACACGACTTAAAAACAATAAGGCAACTGGGACTGATGGAATTGCTGCTGAATTTATAAAGGCAGGTGGCCATGCATTACATCTAAAGCTATACGAACTAATAATAAAAATCTGGAGGACAGAAGAATTACCCCATGACTGGAAAGAGTCATTATTGATACCTATCTTTAAGAAAGGAGACAAGTTCCAATGTGGAAATTATAGAGGAATATCACTACTGTCCACAAGCTATAAGATACCATCCGCAGTATTACTAAATAGACTAAAACCATATTCAGAAGACATATTAGGTGACTACCAGGCGGGTTTTAGACAAAACAGATGAACAATAGATCAGATATTTATCTTACGACAAATAGCCGAGAAAAATTGGGAATATAAAAGAGATCTCCATAACATTTTTGTGGATTTTAATTTAAAAAGGCTTATGATAGTGTCCATAGGAATAGTCTATGGAATGCTATGCAGGAATTTGGAATACCAAGGAAGTTAATCAACATGACCAGACTGTGCATGGAAGATACTTATAATATAGTAACATATAAAGGCAGGAAATCAGACCCCTTCCAAATAACATCTGGCTTGAAACAGGGTGATGCACTATCGCCGCTACTCTTCAATCTGGCTCTAGAGAAAGTTGTAAGGAAGGTAAAGGAGGAATGTGATATGGGAGGAACATCCAAGCTGCTTGGTTATGCAGATGATATAGATATTATAGGGCAAAGTGAACAAAAGACATTGGAAATATTGACTCACTTAAAGGAAAAAGCCCAACAGATGGGGCTGGTTATCAACCAAGATAAGACAGAATATATGGTAATTTCAAGAGACGGAATGGCTAAAAACTCTGGCCACATACAAATAGATAATATGACCATTAAAAGAACGGAAACATACAAATACCTGGGTACAATCTTCAACTGCTCCAACATCATAAGGGAAGAAATACAAACTAGAATCAACTCTGGAAATAAGATATACTATGCACTACAACATCTACTAAAATCAAAGGCGCTATCTCGTAACACCAAAATCACAATATACAAAACACTGATCAGACCAGTTGTGCTGTATGGCTCTGAAACCTGAAGTACAACGAAAGGAGACGAAGCCTTGTTACAAACCTTTGAGAACAAAATTTTAAGACGCATCTTTGGACCCATTAGGGATACACAAAGTGGAGAGTGGAAAAGAAGAAGTAACAAAGACATTTATGATCTGTTTAAGTCCCCGCTTATCACTGGTATCATGAAGGCTAATAGACTACAATGGCTGGGGCATATAGAAAGAATGGAAGACAATAGGGAAACAAAACTCGCTTACACTCAGGAAATAAATGACCGTAGACCCCGAGGTAGACCAAGAAGGCGGTGGAGAGATAATACATATACAGACCTACAAGTACTTGGAATCAATGACTGGCAAGAGAAGGTCCACCAGAGAGACGAATGGAGACAGATTGTATCTGCAGCAAAGAACCTCAATGGCTCGGAACGCTGAAGAAGAAGAAGAATTACACTATGGTAGCGTTAACAGAACAGTTTGGTCATTTAGTAAACTGAATTTACGGGGTTGCTGTTGTTGTTTTTGTTTTTGTTTTTTTTTTTGGGTGAAGAAAATTATTGAAGAAAATTGGTGAAGAAATTTACTGAATAAAGTTGTAATACTGTAGAATACTGCATTCAAATTAGTTGCCATCATCACAGTGAAAGTCGATTGCATGGGATCTCCAGCAGTTGAATGTAGTCTAACTATTAAGTTTTAACAAATCTTCCGTCCTCCCCCTCCCCCTTTTTTTGCTATCATATCGTGTACAGCTGTGAATTACCCGTTGTTTGTTTTCAATCATTTTTATACTATCTTTCCATGGCCAACTATGTTTTTCTTATGTACATCTTGAGATAATATCTTCTCATGCGTACATCAGTGTTTTCCTTCTGTCCATCTCTTTTTTTTTTTTTTTGTCTTCTCATGTGCAACTGTGTGTTCCTTTTCTTCATCTGTTCATTTTCCATGTCCATAGACATAGAAATGTCATACAGTCTTCTTCTTCTTCTTCTTCTTCTTCTTCTTCTTCTTCTTCTTCTTCTTCTTCTCATGACATAACATCAACAACATCACACCAGTCAGCGTCACAGAACACAACAGCAACAACAACAACACAACAATCAGCATTAAAAAACACAACAACAACAAGAACAACTAAGCAACCAGCATTACAAAACACAACAACAACAACAACAACAACAACAACAACTAAGCAACCAGCATTACAAAACACAACAACAACTAAGCAAAGAGCATTACAAAACACAACAACAACTAAGCAAAGAGCATTACAAAACACAACAACAACAACAACAACAACAACAAACAGCATTACAAACCACGACAACAACAACTAAGCAACCAGCATTACAAATCACAACAGCAACAACAACAACTAAGCAAACAGCATTACAAAACACACCAACAACAACAACAACAACTACTACTACTACTACTACTACTACTACTACTACTACTACTACTACTACTACTACTACTACTACTACTACTAATAATAATAAACAACCAGCATTACAAAACATAACAACAACATCAACAACAACAACTAAGCAACCAGCATTACAAAACACAACAACAACAACAGCAGCATCAACAACAACAACAACTAAACAACCAGCATTACAAAACACAACAACAACAACAACTAAGCAACCGGCATTACAAAAGACAATAACAACACCAACAGCATCATCATCATCAACAACAACAACAACAACAACAATAATAATAATAATAATAATAATAATAATAATAACAACAACAACTAAGCAACCAGCATTACAAAATACAACAACAACAACAACAACAACAACAACAACAAAACAACCAGCATTATAAGACACAACAACATAACAACCATCATTACAAACCACAACAACAACACCAACAACTAAGCAACCAGCATTACAAAAAAAAACAACAACAGGCAGC
Organism: Cepaea hortensis; assembly: GCA_963921405.1. Lineage (NCBI taxonomy): Eukaryota > Metazoa > Mollusca > Gastropoda > Stylommatophora > Helicidae > Cepaea > Cepaea hortensis. The sequence goes on from OY992882.1 coordinate 5,382,893, forward strand.
ATTACAAAACACCACCACCACCACCACCACAACAACAACAACAACAACAACAACAACAAGATAACCAGCATTACAAAATACAACAACAACAAAACAACCAGTATTACAAAACAACAACAGCAACAGCTAACAACCAGCATTACAAAACACAACAACAACAACAACTACTACTACTACTACTACTACTTAGCAACCAGCATTACAAAACACAACAACAACAACATCAACAACAACAACTAAGAAAACAGCATTACAAAACACAACAACAACAACAACAATAACTACTACTACTACTTAGCAACCAGCATTACAAAACATAACAACAACAACAACAACTAAGCAACCAGCATTACAAAACACCACAACAACAACAACAACAACATCTAAGCAACCAGCATTACAAAACACCACAACAACAACAACTAAGCAACCGGCATTACAAAAGACAATAACAACACCAACAAGATCATCATCATCAACAACAACAATAATAATAACAACAACAACAACAACAACAAAGCAACCAGCATTACAAAACACAACAACAACAACAAAACAACCAGCATTACAAAACACAACAACAACAACAACACCAACAACACCAACAACTAAGCAACCAGCATTACAAAACACAACAACAACAACAACAACCAGCATTACAAAACATCACCACAACAACAACAACAACAAGATAACCAGCGTTACAAAATACAACAACAACAACAACAAAACAACCAGTATTACAAAACAACAACAACAACAACTAACAACCAGCATTACAAAACACAACAACAACAACAACTACTTAGCAACCAGCAATACAAAACACAACAACAACAACAACCAAACAACCAGCATTACAAAATACAACAACAACAACAACAACAAAACAACCAGCATTACAAAACACAACAACAACAACAACAACTAAGCAACCAGCATTACAAAACACAACAACAACAACAACAACAACAACAACAACAACAAAACCAGCATTACAAAACACAACAACAACAACAACAACAAAACAACCAGCATTAAAAAACACAACAACAACAACAACAACAAGACAACCAGCATTACAAAATTCAACAACAACAACAACAACAACTACACAACCAATATTTATTGTTACTCTGCCAACTTGTCTAACCATGTCAGCTAATTTTCTATTTTCTTCACTTCCTGTTTGGGGTCGTTTTTGCTTCCTGTGTGTCTAGCAGTAATATCCTGTTGACGGCTTTCTGTTACAAAGGGGGTATTTAATGTCTATTGTTATTTTAGCTAATGTATTGTTTGTGTCTTTGTTCCCGTTTTTCTTCTGGTCGTTCATCTGTTTAATGTTTACTACCATTGTTATTGCTGTACGCGCATAGAATTATTCATAAGTAATTGATATTATCGTGCACACATAGAATTATTCATTATAGTGCGTTCCCAAATGTTTGCCCTGATTCACGTAAATTTTTTTTTAAATATTTGTTGCATCCTTATAAAATTTTCCCTGTCGTCTTATATTTACTCCGACCCAAGGAATGTCTTAAATAGGTCCAATGGCTACTGAAATCATCGAAAGCGGCGAAATTTCTTTGATGTTTTGGCGAAAATGTATCGAATCACGCTAACAAGCTTGTTTTGCAGTAATTTGCGTCAATTCGAGTAACATTTCTGTTCCACTATGTGACGTCTTCTCATTAGGAAATTCGCGTGCTCCACGGAGAATATTCACTATTGAACACTGATGTTTTCATGTGAAGATGTAATACATGTCATAATATGCACTTCATCTCTGACCCGTAAATTATATACCGCATATAAACAAACATTGAGATCTGCCGTACAATTTCCAGACCAAATTATTATTTATTTTTTTTTTTGTTAGGTGTACATAATGATAAAGTTATATGCTAAATCTCATTAATTTTCCTCAGTTGGTTACTAAGTGATGGATTTTTATACGAGGAGGGGGGGGGGGAGACATTTGTTAACACACTATAGTAATTGTTATTATAATGCATGCATAGAATTATTCATTAGTTATTGTTATTATAATGCACGCATAGAATTATTCATTAGAGTAATTAATATTACTGTGCACACATAGAATTATTCATTAGTCATTGTTATTATAGTGCACGCATATAATTATTCATTAGAGTAATTAATATTACTGTGCACTCAGAATTATTCATCCGTGTCTTGTTATTTATGTGCACAGATTTAAATATTCATTAGTAATTGTTATTTATGTGCACATATAGAACTATTCACTCAGCAGGTTGCTCAGTCTCATAATGACGTATGTTTTCCTTCTCTAGATGTCGACCAGATGTCTGGGATGTGAGTACCTGCTTAGTACTGCGTGTATTTGTTTGTTCGTTATGGTAGTTGTAACCCTGCTGGTGTGTGCTTGGAGAGTATTTTAAGGGCTCGGGAATAAAGACCGCTTGCCCAGGCAGTCACCACGATGTGTGCAACCTAGAATTATTTTTAGAAACCTCAAGGCCTGCCAAGGTCCGAATACACATCCCACATGACGTTTGTGCCTGTTCGTTATTTCTTGGAAAATTTGCGTTCAGTAGTTTGCATAGCTTTCTGAACCACCGGCACTCATACCATTTTATAAAAAACCAACGCAATGCGGTCTGCTATTAGATCGCCCACAGCTGTTTTTCGAATGCGGTATGCGGGATTACGAACTGCGTCAGTAACACCTTCTCCACGGAGCAGGCACGTCATCATGCTACTCTATCTAAATCTATTGTTAACAGGGTTTTAAAAGGCGAGAGGGTATACTTCATTCACCGGGTTTTATCCCATATGGCACAATATTTTCCCGCAAGGAGAACTGCCGAAGACGTCGCACAGAACACATAGTTCCAGCGGTGACCCCGAGGAGTCTCCGAGAAAATTTAACTCGTGAACCGTATCATGTTGTCCAGAATTGAACCTACAACCTTCGGAGTGTGAGACTGTTGGCCTAACCACTCCGCCACCGAGACTCTCTAATTAGTTGTTTTTAAAAAAAGCTTCAACGCGGTACACGGAATATCAGAACACGTCATCAACATGAATATCAGAACACTATATGAACATGCGATGTCAGAACATTTCATCAACTTGGAATATCAGAACATTTCATCAACATTTGAAGCTCGGAATCACCAAGAATGAAAGTGATAGGATTAATGCCAGTATAGTAGATAAAAGTAATATGTCATGGCCAGGTGAGGGAGAAATCACTCAATCAGGTGCCGTCTCCACAATGAAGGTTGGCTGCAACGGATCTCCAACACTGTCTGTCTGTCTCCTTGTCTGTACATTCTGTCAGACTGCTATTCGTCCATCTCTTGGTGTTATCTTCCCATGAATATCGTTGTCTACCTCTTGCCTTCAACCTTATACTCCAGTATGAAAGAGTGTTGTGTCTTTTTTAATGTCGTCGAAATATTTCACTTCCCTCTTTTTTATTTTATTTTTTTTCATTATCTCTCTTTTCATTCCAAATGTCCTCGTCACGGTGGACACTCGGCAGAGGGGCTTGCGTGTTCCAATGACCCCAAGAGCTGTGCCGACGGTAGCGCAGCTACTGGTAGGGTCACCCATGTCGGACAGTTCAAGGGAAAGGAATCAGACGAAGAGACACACAAACCTGCTGCCTTGTAGGTAGACTGGGGACAGTCAAAGGCTAGGGAAAGCACCCCCGAAATATGCTATGTATTTACTGAGCCACAGGCTTGACAAAACAGTGCAACGTAACTTAGTCAATCCATGATGCCACAGATTAAAATTAATCAGTATGGTGCTAATCCCGTGAAGTCCCATCAGGCGGTGATAGTGCCGGGCCCCCTCGAGGGGGTCCACCCCATACTACTGGTGGTCACCTTCGCCTGTGCTGTGGAGTCAAGGCACAGAGGATTAGGTTAAGAGCTATTGATCAAACACGTCAGACACTCAACACGCTACAGTGGAATGCTGAAAGAGTTTCTAAAAAGAAAGTCCCCTTAACACATCGTCTTCATAAAGATAGAATTGATGTAGCGTGCATACAAGAGACACACCTAAGTGCCAATCGCAGATTCTCAGTCAAATGATATCAGGCCACACGTTTCGACCGCGAAGGACATAAAGGAGGAGTTCAAATACTTTCACGAAACACAATACCTTGTTGTGAAGTATCTGTGACTTCTGACAACCAAACGTACATTATAGGTGTTGATATAATGATAAAGGACGTGAAAATAAGAATTTACAATCTGTATAGCCCAGCAGATAAGGACCTTACACTTTCAAACATGAAAATAACTGACACAAACTGCATTATTGTCGGATACTTTAATGGCCGCCGTTCAGAAAGATGGGGATACCCAGATACTGACAACAGAGGAGATGAAGTGGAGGACAGGGAAATAGACTCAAATCTCCATCTACTCAACAAAGTGGACGATACACCGAGTTTCTACTCTAGAAGATGATTTTACCACTTCTACTCCAGACTTAGCTTTCTGCACAGGAGACATCCTCCACAAAATCGATCGCCATGTGCTTGATCAATTAGCAGGTAGTGACCACAGACCAATCAAGCTTGTAATGAATATGGAGTATGTTCCACAGTAGCAAAAGCCCTTGCCTCGCTGGAATTACAAACGAGCAGATTGGGACAGATTTGCCATACTAACAGACAAATATTGTGAAAACATAAATACACGATATGGCAACATGAAGCAAATGGTGGAAAGTCTAAACAAAGCAATAATACAGGCGGTCACTGAGTCTATTCCAAGAGGAGTGAGGAAAAATTACAAACCATACTGGACTAAAGAACTACAAATTTTGGAGGACAAAGTTGAAGATGCCAGGAAGACAGCAGAGAGCGAACAAACAACTGAAGCGAACATTTCTCTCAAAGCCATCTCAGCGAAATGTAAAAGAACAGTAAATCAAACAAAAAGAGATGGTTTTAGGGAAAAAAACAGAAAACCTGAACTTTGACAGGGATGGAAATAAACCATGGAAACTAGTGAAAGCCATGAACAATGAAGGACCCAGAAACAAACAAATAACAATTAAACATGGAAATGCTTTGCTTTCATGAAAACAAGGCGGCAAATGTACAAATGGAACACTGTGATAGTGTAAACCACATTGATATTACATCTGAACAGAAGAAAGTAATCAAAGACAAACAGACACATCATAGTAATACAGAGACAGCAGCAGAATATATGATGGCAAATCTCAAAATGAAAGAAATGGAACAGGCAATGAATACCCTAAAAAAGAAGAAATCACCAGGAAAGGATGGAATCACAAATGAAATGCTAATAGGTCTAGGCACTAAAGCAAAAAAAAGAAACTACTTGCAGTCCTAAATTACAGCTGGAAGAGAGAAATAATCCACAGGCATGGAAGGAAGCTATACTAATACCAGTCCCAAAGAAAGGAAAAGACCTGGAAGAACCAAATGGCTATCGACCTATCAGTCTACTTAGCTGTGTAGGAAAATTAATGGAACGCATTATCAATGGCAGGCTAACATGGCATCTGGAAGAAAACAAACTCTTAACACCACACCAAGCAGGATTCAGAAAGTACAGATCCACTGAAGATCAAATAACCTATATAGCTCAGGAAATAGAGGATGCCTTCCAAGTGAAAAGACACACACTAGCGGTGTGGATATATTTAGAAAAAGCATTTAACAAAGTATGGAAGGAAGAACTGAAAGTAAAACTGCAAGAAATGCATGTTTGTGGGAAAATGTACAAATGGATCAGCCACTACCTTGAGATCAGAACTGCCAGGACAAAAGTATAAGGACAAACCAGCAAAAAGTTGCTGTTGGGGAAAGATGTCCCCCAAGGACGAGTTCTTTCACAAACATTATTCCTAGCATACATAAATGAGACCACAGAATATTTTCCAGCCAGAGTACACATATCCTCCTTTGCAGATGACCTAGCCTTATGGACATCTGAAGAATATATCAGTATCTCTAACAGCAGAATGCAGCAAGCCTTATTAGCGCTAGAGGACTGGTCAAAATCATGGCTAGTGAAGATAGGTGAGGAGAAAACAACATGCACACTGTCGGATAAATAGTTGATGGCTCAACCCTAAAGAGATAAAGGATCCAGAGTTCCTCTTTCTCAATGTGATCCTGCCCGTTAAAATTAATTTAGCTGTTACTGGCTCAATGATTTGAGACCATTAAATAGAGTTTTGGAGAACCAAGGAATACCTCAAGGAAAAAAAAAATGAATTTTTTACTGAGTATCCCAAATGTCCTTATGGGTGGTTCCTTGCCTCTCCTCTACCAACTAAATAATTAATCTAGGATAATTGCTTACAACAATTTTACTATGACAAGAGAACTCTCACAAGAGACAATAACCTGTAATTTTATCATTTATTATATATAAATGGAACTATTGATTATACATGTAATAACATACAACAAACAATACAGTACAATTACAATATTATGGGCATATTAGTCTCTTAACTAAGTATCTATCTCCTGGCTGTGCCACTGTATCATACATGGTCCTCAGAGTTGCATCCGTTCTTAAATATTGGGCCTCTTCTGCTGGCCTAATCTATGGAAAGAAACTGGGTACACCTGCAGGAATTTAGCGAAAGGAGATGGGATTGTGGATATGACTTTATCCATGGCTATTACATTTTTAAGTTTTTCAAAGTCCTTTCCTATTTTTGCTGCACTAAGCCATCTAATCAGCACGCTTTGGACATTCGAGACATAATCGATGAAGGTCTCACTTGGTTTTGGTTTTAAGTTAGAAAATTGCACTTGATACCCAGGGGCATCAAGTAAAAAATGTTGCATAATCCTATCGTGAATGTACTGATAGTTAGATCTAAGATCAGTTGGTATTGATTCAATAACTTTAAGAGGCTTCCCACTGAGGTTTTTCATGTAGATCATGGCCCACATATCGATTGGTACTTGATGGTATTTAAGCTGATATTCGACATTTTCTATCCAAGCTGATATGGAATCTTCTTTACAGAATGGCTTAATAATATTTTTGTATTTATTAAGTTTATTCTCTTCTTGCTGACTCTTTAGTTTTGTAGCGGAGATCTCTACGTGTGAGTCTACTTCCATACCTTTCATCTTTACCTGTGTTTCTGATTCAATCTGTATTTGTTTTTCTTTTACTCTTGCCATTTCATCTATTTCTCTTTGCTTTAACTCTCTTTCCTGATCTAATTGTTTTTGCTTTAACTCTCTCTCTCCTGATCTAATTGTTTTTGTTTTAACTCTCTCTCCTGATCTAATTGTTTTTGTTGGATCTCCTTCTGGTGTTGTCTCTCTTGTTCTCCAATGTCCTTCTGATGTTGTCTTTCTCGTGCACGTTCATCTCTATCAGCATCTTTTGCTTCCTTAAATTTTTGATCAGCATATTGCTCTAATTCCTTTCCTGTGTGTCCTAATGCCTTGCCTGCTTGTATGTAATCAGCTAATGTTAACATGTTGTTGGATAAATAGCTAGAGTTGTTAGGCACTCAAATATTTATTCAGGTATCTTAGACTTGTTAAGTTTTTGAATGCCTGTGTACAAAACTTATTATTAGATTACATCCTGAAAAAGAGATGTATTATTAATTATATTGCATTCAAAATAATTTGGGTATACTCATCTTAACAATCCAGAACAATCAGGTACATTCGTTTGGCACCTCAGGTACAATCGTTTGGCACCTCGATACACACCTTGCGTTCCTCCTTTAAATAGCTCTTGTTATACCTGGTTTACAAGAGCATCAATAATTAACTATTTGTAAATGACATATGACTTTGACATTTGTTTGACATTTACAATCACATGCCCCCGGACAACATAATGTGGTATATTTAATAATAAATGTCACTGTCCTGTCTTCGTTCTAATGTCTTCTGCGTTCCCTAACTATTGCTGTTTAATTTATGAAAGTGCTGTGCAGACCGAATCTTATTTGCAAAAAGAAAGTAGTGCCATCGTGACGGTAGAAAATAGAATATGTTCACAAATAAATAAATAAATGCTTTAAATAAATATAAAGGTAATATTACTGTTCAAATTAATAAATATATTCAATAAATAGCTTGTATAAACCAATAATAATTAATATAATTCAAAGATTCAGGCGAGCAGCCGCTTGGCGATTTGTAAACAATCTGTCGCTGATTGCAAATGGCGTAGGGCAGCTGTGTGTCAACCGCGATACGTCACAGGCGCAGCGCTATTTTTAGATTGGAAAAATCGATATTGTCGCCGGCTCATTATTTTGTGTATCGCTCCGCCGTGAATCATGTTTCATAAATACATATAAATAAATAAATAATTGTTGAAATAAATGATGCAAAACTATAATAATAATACTTACAAATCAGAAGAAAACATGTTCATAAAGCACAAAATATTTTAATAAGCATAAATAAACGTTAATCGGTCACGATGGGCACAGCTCGCATCTTGTTCTAGTCTGCACACGCTATTTTACACTAACACAAATTAAACCCTGTGATTAACTGACAGTAATACTATTTTAGAGCCGTGGGTTAGTGTTTTAGCTTGAACAATTGTCCAAGCCACACTTCTGACACCACTTTTATCCTAGCCTGTCATCAAGCGATGCTACAGGCGTTATGGGATAAACTTCTCTAGCACCACACAAAAAGACTTGTCAGTCGTACGAGAGGAATTGATTACACATTTTTATTGTCACTGGCTCTTACAATACATCAATACACAAAACTGTCTCTAACGAACCATACATGAATACACAGAACTTCCTATCACTAGTCGTCCCTAGCCCTACTGCTAAATCTATCTACTCATCTAAAGAAATACGCATCGACTCTAAGCGATGTGTTCCCTACAAAGTCCGTCTCCCGTCTGACAATTCTCCGCGTGCTGTTTACACAGTAACACAGTACGCGGAAGGACCTCGTGCGCACTTCGGCTTTTGCGTGCTACATCATTCAACACGCTTAGAGTAGTAGCCTACTCTTGAGTTCTATTCTAGTTCTTGGTGTCTATCACGTTGGCGTGATTATACCGTGACCAGAGTGCTTACTCTCTGGTTGACACTCCCGTGTCTCATGAGAGAACTGTTTGACAGTTCTCCTCCCTACATCTACCCTGCCCTCATGTTGGGGCACTGGGTTACCTCTAATTTACTTGAGGTAGACCACTCATTTAGGGTGGTCTTCCGTCCTGTCTATTCTAGTCTTTGACACCCTGGTTGGTTTACCATCCAGTTATTGGATCTCGGTAACAGTCAGTGTAGAATATTCTTGAGTGTTCTTTATTGTTTTCCCCGGTGATTTATTATATTAGTATTGGCTCACTGGTGTTCTTCACCTATACCTGGATAAAAGGATATGTGATACCTGTCCTGGAAAGGTGGTGAAAATTGGCAGGAAGTTGCTGTGGAATAGTATCTGGCCTCACTATCTCAGCTGCCTCACTCAGTTAAGTGGCTACTGTATTCAGTCAAGCTGCTACTACTACTTTCACAAAGTGCTGCATTCACAAAGTCAGGTCTGGATAATGACCACTACCTGAAATTTTAGCATCACATAATTCTAATTATATCATAAATATGACATTAGAAATGAAATGTAAAAGCATAAGAACACAACTAGTGAAAACAATAAAATGAATCTTGTTCTTAGAGAAAATAAACATAGAAGAAAGATAGCCTTGGTGTTCTCAATTAGTTACCACCAACATAGTTGTTTGCTCTCACTCCAATCTTCCACTATCAGGTGTTCAAGGTTTAACTAGCAGATGTGCAGTTTTATCTTCACCCATGCCTGTCCTCAGATCTATAGTTTAAGTAATACCTTGAGTGATTTGGAATTTGACAATTATGTTGACCATTCTCTTCTGTACCTAGTTTTGTTCTCTACTTTATCTTTTCTTATTCAAGAAAAAGGGTCTCATACATTAAGGGCTTTTAAAAATCAGTTCCCATTTCAATGATTATTTGCTTAAAAACAATATAAGCACATTATGGTATCATTCTTGTATAGCATTCAGGTGTATTCTTCTTCATTAAATGCTTCAAGTGAGAAGATTTCCATTCTCATGGATGTAATATTTATTATCATCATCAACATCATCATGGTTTCCTTAATCATTGTAATTACAATCATTATCACTATTATCATGCTTATGATCTTAGAAATCATTACATCATTCTAACATTATCATAATAATCATAATTACATCATTTTCATTACATTACAGTCATCATCATCATCTTTGTAGTACATTATTATCATTACACTAGACCATATGTGTTAACAGGAGTGACATGGACTACAAAGTGGGATTTTGCTTAAATTACACACACAGATGCTGTAATATGCGTAATGTATGATATTGGTTGTGTCGCGCTTAGCGCACAAAACTAGATAAGAGTAACATGAATGACATTTTATACAAAGTGCTGTTATGTGCCGGAGTGTACTAAATTATTATTTAGTTTATGGGTTACGCCGAAGCAGTTCTCTGGTGATAGTCATGGCATTTCACATCAAGTTGCCGGCTATCCTGAAATTGACCGTTGGCTTATACTCCCTCTTTCTCAGCCTGTAACTTCACTCACTCACTCAAACTCCTCATGCATCAGTCAACATATCCATCTGTGCATGTGAGGTCAATTCACTTATCTCTGACATCATTCATATGCATGGATGATCATTTCACTCAGTCTACAGACACATTCATATTGGTATGGGTGATCATACTATCAGCACACATCCTTCATACTGGCATGTAAGGTGGGTACTTATGTGATTTCCCAATGATAACCTTAAATGTTAACACCATTGACATCACAATGAGATCTCATCCATTCATCAGACACAATCATATCTGTATGGATGACAATCTTGCATATGTAGGTGCTTTATCCCTGATAAATTCACAGGTTCAATAACAATGATATTACAATTAAATCTCCTCCCTCATCAGAAATTATAATATTTCCTGATTGATAATTAATCATTCATACTGAGGTGGTTTACAAATGATACATTCACATCTGTTTACAATAATGAATCACACATGACATAAATTTATGTGATCATTAGACAGAATTATGAGATTCTCAAAGGATACTTCCTCATGTGTAGCAATAATGAAAATACACAGGGGTCCCTATATGGTTTCATGAATTTATGTGATCTCCTCAGTCTACATTCAGGCATTATGAATCTTAACCATTCTACCATGCCGGTTGACTAAGTATTATTATTGTGTGGCACAAACATTAATTCCATATGTTTACAACATTGGAAATACATTTGACTCACCGCCTGGGTGCTTTGCTCAACACACAAAATTATGATCCCTATAGAATCTATTTGGTTCTCATGGGTTCATGAATTACAAGAAAACCATTTGTTTGTCCGTGTGTTCATGTCAAAATTAAATCTACTGACTAATTACACATTACACTAATTTTTCTATCAGTGCTGGCACAGGCAAACTAGTTTTAAATCTTACCAGTGGGCACATGTACCATATGTCCTTACCACTGCACTAAGAATTCTGAGCTTTCTTAAGTCTTAAGTTACCACTCTAATTCATTGTAGATTGAGTTTTATGCTTAAGAAATAAAATGTATAACATGTGTCTAATGTTTATACATTAACTAAGTTGTTTAGCTGGGAGAAAATAAAACTCACTATGGTTATTCTTAATGTAAAGTTTATATATAATCTATAACAATTAACTATATTATAATTAACTTCTTACGAACTCACCACGTGTTCAACAAGTCGACTTACAAATTCTTCTTCTAGGAAAAAGTCTCACACTTAATCTAAGATTTAAAATAAATTAAAGTAAATATGATGTTTACCTTATTTATCAGAAGACTTCAACATGTCGACACGTTTCATGATCTGAATGAGATGTAATTTCTCACAAGCGATGTCGTAGGCTGAGGATTTTCTTTTCTTGTGTGATTTTGAAACTCTCTCACTCCTTCCGCTGTTTCAGACCTTATTCTCATGTTGGCGAATGAACGAACAGGCCATGTCGCTTTGCATGTTGCTATTTATACGGTGCCTTTTCCGGTTCACGTTTTTCATTCCCAATGGGTATATTAAATATTGGATCGTACAATTGTGGAACAAACAATTCGGTTGCGGTGAACTCCGATTTTGTCATCCTGGAAATATTTAACGCGATGTTACGTTTGTGAAAATACAATATATCACACACACTGTTCTCCTTCTCAAATAAAACTCAGCACCCTAAGCTGGTATTGAATGGAAAAATATTGCGTCATGAAGAAAATCCAAACTTTCTAGGAGTTACCTTTGATCCTCGCCTGACATGGAAGACACAGGTTGAGAAAAATCGAACAAGAGCAAGGCAAAGAATGGCAATCATGAAAAAGCTTGCTGGTACAACGTGGAGAGCAGATGATAAAGTTCTCAAAACGTTTTACACTGGACGGGTGAGGTCAATACTGGAATATGGCATCGCTGCTTGGGCAACAGCAGCAAAGTCGAACTTTAACCAAATAAGTAGAGTCCAAAATAAAGGAATGCGGATCATAACTGGAAGCATGAGGACAACGTCTATTAACGAACTAGAAAAGATCACTTGTTTACAACCAATGCAGGATAGAAGAGATAGCAGAGCCCAGCAACAAGCAGAAAAATTCAGAAGATTGACAGACCACCCTATGTATAACAGGTTTAATGGTTTTGGAAAGGGAAGACTGAAGCATAGCAACTTTGTAGAAACTGCAAAACGAAAGATAAGGGCAGAGCCTATACTTAACATATCAACAATCAAACCCATTTACAATGCACACAAATTCCCAGCTTGGAGACAGCAGCAACTGCCTTAGATGATAGAAAACATCCCTGGTATTGAGAAAAAGAACTCTCAGAATGAAACAGAAAGAAGAAAAGTAGATCTAAACTACATAAAAAAAACATTGCAGCAATTGGACCCATGCATATACAGATGGATCTGCCAAAAATGCATTAGAAAATGGAGGAGGAGGAATTCTCCTAAATTTAAAAATGGAGTGGAGGAAAAAACAGTCAGTGGCAACTGGAAAATTTTCAAGTAATTTCAAAGCTGAGGTAGAGGCTTTGAATACTGCAGCAAAAATTCTCTTGATGGGGGAAAATAAAAAAAAGCAAATAGCTACCTTCACGGATGCAAAGTCAGCTGTCTCAATACTGAAGAGCAAAAACAGCACGGAACTAGCTGAAATAAGGGCAGCACTCCATGGTCTATGCCAGAAATCTAATAAAAACGTTGTAATACAGTGGATCCCATCACATTGCAGTATACCTGGAAATGAAGAGGCTGAGAGACTAGCAAAAGATGGCGGACGACTACCACAGCCTGACATAGACATAACCTATAATGAGGAAAAGAGGTTTGTAAAAAGCACTTATAGAATCAAATGGGAATCAGAGCATCCAAGCCACCAGAAACATGATGCATATTACAAACTCGACCGAAGTGAGCACGTGGCAATCTTCATACTCCGCACAGGACATAACAGGCTGAATACCGCTTGTTCAATAAACTAAAGATAGGATATACCAATGAATGTAATTGTGGAACTGATAAAATGACAACTAAACATTTGCTGCAGGAGTGCCCAATATATGCAGAACAGAGAAAGATATTTTGGCCCACGCCTGCTTCTTTTGAGGACAAGCTCTATGTAGATATCAACAACTCGAGTTGACCGCAGCTTACTTTAACTACATTCAGGTTGTCATTTAAAGGTGCGTGAAGAATTATTTAAACTGCCACACTTCATACCACAGTTTTGTCGGTAGCAAAAGCGTCCCAATGGTACGAAATTGAATATTGCTTGGATAGCAAATCCATTACGTGGAAAGTCCGACTCGAAAGCTCACTGTGTGGATGTCATCTGCAAGACTGCATTCTTCTGGTTTCCGGAGGAACAGCCTTTGGTGACTTGAAGGTCCAATATACGGAAGTGAGGCTAAGCAGCCATGTGCAGGACGTGACGATTCCTTGGGTGAGCCCAGTACCAGAGTGTTGTGTGTCGGTTCTGCAATTATGGAAGCCTCCTTGGATGGCGGGGAATGCGCATGGTCTGCCCCTGCCTTCCCTTGAGGGCTGACCAGGATGACTTTGGCTGTTCTAAATGGGCCAGCTGGGATGGGGGATAACACTACAACAGTGAGAGTCCAACGTCCTAAGAAACCCCCGGGAAGGTTAACCCGGTCAACAAATTCCCGCAGAAGTCGGGCGTGTCGGTCTAATGGTACAAGAACGCACCTCTGCTGTAAATGGGCACAACGCAATCACGTCAGAAAAGAAAAAAACAACCCCGAATGAACGCAGAAGAAGAAGATTCCCAATTTTTCTAGAATCTGTGTATTTGGTTGTTTTTGTTTCCATGACCTCCGGGGCCTCTATTCGAATTTCTAATTGTATGTTCATTGTCCACGCTTCCGCCCCATATAGTAGTGTCAATATTCATAGCATTTAACAACTCTCATTTTTTAAAGCTTTGTTACTGTCACAGCTTCCCTGGGATGAAGGGAACAGGCTATCACACTTATCTATGAATATATATATATATATCGGGATGCCTTCAGATCTGGGACTGGGACAATTTCAGTCTACTACCCCACCAGTCTTCGGATACCTTTCTCTCTCACAACCGACCAAGGGATGTTACCATTTCAAACATCGTCCTGAACAAATGACGCAACTCTGGCATCTACAAACTCAATAACAAAATATATTGTACAAAAGAGTGAAGATAATGTGGTTGTAGTGCAGATATGTCTGGTGTCAGCTAATCGCTACAAGACATAGTTAGTTGAGACTGCCATAGGAAGGATGTCATCATTGTACACATGTTAGAATTCCACATAACATGGGAATGTCACTTAGCTTCTCGGTGTAGGTCCTCAGTCTTTGACCAGATATCACCTCCTCCGAGTTATCAGCAAGTCAGGATAATGACACCAGGACACCAGAGCATGTGTCTAAGTGATACTCATAGTTTTCATCCACATCCTATCAGGTAGATGCCTCCATCATAGGTCTATATTTATAGTAGCACACCTCAGTTAATGTTCATAGAAGTCCAATGTCCATAGCTATATTTCCAACAGAACATTGTTCATGGCTAGAGTCACAATAGCCCAAGGTCTGTAGCTATATTTACGATCAAGAACATAATTCGAGTGGACTAAGTGTTGTCTGATATCATAAACGTTGAATAGTAGTCGGGTAGGTAATCAGTGGCACAGCTGGACGATTACATAAACACCATACTTGCTCAGACGCCTTCGTCATAAAAAGTTGGGTAACTCATCCTGGAACTGCTCTGAGGGCATAGACGAGTGACCGGGTGATGGGTAGTAAGATCACCTCATGTAGGCTGGTCTGTCCAGACTGCTGACGCTGGCACAGGATTATGGTTTAAACGTCTGTTTATCACTCCTCTCTCTGTCACCTGTCATCTGTCATCTCTCTCTCATCTGTCATATTATCAGTTAAATACCATTTGATTTTATCATGTATAATATAAACTTATGTACATTACTGCCGGTCTCTCTGGCTGTGGGGTTACAACACTTTCTCTCTGTAATCCCGTTTATCACGCAGAGTCTCGCAGCGGAGCGAGAACTGAGGTGGTTCGACCCCCGCTCGTGACTTGCGGATACTGAGCCGGCCGCTCAGAAAGCAATGGCAAACTACTGAGCGTAATCTTGCCAAGAGATCAACAGACAGCTGAAAGATGCTGCTGTTGACAGCTAAGTCCTGTAAAAGGATACGCAAAACATGTACATTACTGTAGTTTGAGTGAGAGAGTCAGTGAGTGTGAATGAGAGACAGAATGAGTGAGCATGAGAGTGAATGTGTGTGTGTGTGTGTGTGTGTGTGTGTGTGTGTGTGTGTGTGTGTGTGTGTGCCTTCTCTGTGTGTATCTCTGTGTGTGGGAGCATCACTATGTTTACGTCACATACTTTTTATGTACACATTTTTCTCCATGTTTAACATTTTTATGAGACTGCTCATGACAATTGTCAGTGTATGTGTGTGAGTAAAGTGTGGGAGTTTGTTCATACTAGTTTCAATGCTAACGTGAGACATTTTGTATGTGTCTAGATGTGAGGAGGTGTGAGTGTGTGTGGAGGATGTGTGTGAGTGTGGGGATATGTGTGTGTGGGGGATGTGTGGGTGGGGGTATGCGTTTGGATGGGTTGGGGTGTGTGGGTTTTTGTGGGTAGTGATATTTGTGGGTGTTGGTGGGATGTGTGGATGGATGTGTGGGGGTGAAAGTAGGGGTGTGGGAATGGGTGTGGGGGATGTGTGTATGGGTGGATGGTATGGGATGGGTGTGGGGTGTGGGTGGAGATGTGTGGGTGGTTTGAGGAAGTATGTGTGGGTGGCGGGGTTGTGTGTGTAGGGGATTGTGTTGGGTGGATTGGGGATGCAAGGGCGGGTGGGGAGAAGTGTATGGTGTGTGGGTTTGAGATATGTGTGCGGTGTGTTGGTGGGGGATGTGTGCATGGTGTGTGGGTGGGGGTGTGGTGGTATGGGTGAGGATATGTGTGTGGTGTGGGGGATAGTGTGTGGTGTGGGGGATGTGTGTGATGGGTGCGGGGAATTTGTGTATGGGTGGGGTATATGTGTGGGTGAGTAGGGGATGTGTGGTGGTTGGGGGAAGTGTGTGGGTGGGAGATGTGTGCGTGGATGGGGTATGTGTGGGTGGGGTGTGTTAGTGGCTTAGGGATGTGTAGGTGGGTGAGGGATGTGCATATGTCGGGGTGGGATGCGTGAGTGGGTGGAGGATAAGTGTGGGTAGGGGTATTGTGATCGAGAGATGTTTGGTTGGGGTGGGTGGGTGGGGTGTGTAGGTGCGTAGTGGAGGATGTGTGCGTGAGTGAGTGTGTGTTGGTGGACGGGTAGGGAATGCGTGTGTGGGTGGGAAGAGGTGTGTGGTGTGATGGTTAGGGATATTGTGTGGGTGAGGTATGTGTGTGTGGATGGGGGATTTTTGTGGTGTGTGGGTGGGGTTATGTAGGGTGGATGGGTAAGGGTATCTGTGTGGGTGTGGGTGGGAATATTGTGTGGTATGTGGGTGGGGGATATGTATGTGGTGTGTAGGTGGGGATGTGTGGTGGTATGTGGGTGTGGGATGTGTTGGTGAGGGATATGTGTGTGCGGTGCGTGGGTTGGGAATATTGCGTGGTAGGGGATGTATGTGATGTGCGGGTGGGGGATTGCGTAGTTGGGGATTGGGTTAAGGCATGTATGGGTGGGTGGAGGATGTATGTGTGGGTGATGGGGTGTGTGTGTGAGTGGATTGGGGGTGTATGGGTAGTTAGGGAGATGTGTGTGAGTGGGGGGAGGGGGGATTGTGTGCGTGGGTGAGAAATATTGGTCAATGAAGATGTGGCTGGGGGATGGGTGGTTTGAGGTGTGGATGGGGAGAGGATGTGTGGATTAGGATGTGTATGTGGGTGGGCGTGGGATATGTGGGTTGGTGGGGGAATGTTTGTGGGTGGCGAGTGTGTTTTGGTTGGGGGAACAGGTGAGGGGAGTGTGGGTGGGGGATGTGCGGGAGGGGGATGGGTCGGTTGGTGCGGTA